>JAUMJM010000171.1:0-36370 GCA_033558235.1 Neomorphus geoffroyi
CCAGGTCCCCAATCCCCTCCCTTGTCCCCAGTCCCCTCCCAAGTCCTGTCCCTCCCATTTCCCCAGTCCCCTCCCAAGTCCCTGCCCCTCCCATGTCCCCAGTTCCCTCCCCAGTCCCTGCCCTTCCCAAGTCCCTGCCCCCTCCCATGTCCCCAGTCCCCTCCCCAGTCCCTGCCCCTCCCATGTCCCCCAGTCCCCTCTGAAGTCCCTGCCGCTCCCATGTCCCCAGTCCCCTCCCCAGTCCCTGCCCCTCCCATTTCCCCAGTCCCCTCCCAAGTCCCTGCCCCTCCCAAGTCCCCAGTCCCCTCTCCAGTCCCTGCCACTCCCAAGTCCCTGCCTCTCCCATGTCCCCAGTCCCCTCCCCAGTCCCTGACCCTCCCATGTCCCCAGTCCCCTCCCCAGTCCCTGCCCCTCCCATGTCCCCAGTCCCCTCCCCAGTCCCTGCCCTTCCGAAGTCTCTGCCCCTCCTATGTCCCCCAGTCCCCTCCCCAGTCCCCTGCCCCCCCTATGTCCCCAGTCCCCTCCCCAGTCCCTGCCCGTCCCATGTCCCCAGTCCCCTCCCAAGTCCCTGCCCTTCCCAAGTCCCTGCCCCTCCCATGTCCCCAGTCCCCTCCAAGTCCCTGCCCCTCCCAAGTCCCTGCCCCTCCCATGTCCCCAGTCCCCTCCCCAGTCCCTGCCACTCTCAAGTCCCTGCCCCTCCCAAGACCCCAGTTCCCTCCCAAGTCCCTGCCCCTCCCATGTCCCCAGTCCCCTCCCCAGTCCCTGCCCCTCCCATGTCCCCAGTCCCTGTCCCTCCCAAGTCCCTGCCCCTCCCATGTCCCCAGTCCCCTCCCCAGTCCCTCCCCTCCCATGTCCCCAGTCCCCTCCCAAGTCCCTGCCCCTCCCATGTCCCCAGTCCCCCTCCCAAGTCCCTGCCCCTCCCATGTCCCCAGTCCCCTCCCAAGTCCCCAATCCCCTCCCATGTCCCCAGTCCCCTCCCAAGTCCCTGCCCCTCCCATGTCCCCAGTCCCCTCCCAAGTCCCCAATCCCCTCCCATGTCCCAGTCCCCTCCCCCAGTCCTTGCTCCCCAGTCCCCTCCCAAGTCCCTGCCCCTCCCATGTCCCCAGTCCCCTCCCAAGTCCCCAATCCCCTCCCATGTCCCCAGTCCCCTCCCCAGTCCTTGCCCCTCCCATGTCCCCAGTCCCCTCCCCAGTCCCTGCCTCTCCCATGTCCCCAGTCCCCTCCCCAGTCCCTGCCCCTCCTATGTCCCCATTCCCCTCCCCAGTCCCTGCCCCTCCCATGTCCCCAGTCCCCTCCCAAGTCCCTCCCCCTCCCATGTCCCCAGTCCCCTCCCCAGTCCCTGCCCCTCCCATGTCCCCAGTCCCCTCCCAAGTCCCTGCCCCTCCCAAGTCCCCATTCCCCTCCCCAGTCCCTGCCCCTCCTATGTCCCCAGTCCCCTCCCAAGTCCCTGCCCCTCCCAAGTCCCCAGTCCCCTCCCCAGTCCCTGCCCCTCCCATGTCCCCAGTCCCCTCCCAAGTCCCTGCCCCTCCCATGTCCCCAGTCCCCTCCCAAGTCCCTCACCCTCCCATGTCCCCAGTCCCCTCCCCAGTCCCTGTCCCTCCCAAGTCCCTGCCCCTCCCATGTCCCCAGTCCCCTCCCAGGTCCCCAATCCCCTCCCTTGTCCCCAGTCCCCTCCCAAGTCCCTGTCCCTCCCATTTCCCCAGTCCCCTCCCAAGTCCCTGCCCCTCCCATGTCCCCAGTTCCCTCCCCAGTCCCTGCCCTTCCCAAGTCCCTGCCCCTCCCATGTCCCCAGTCCCCTCCCCAGTCCCTGCCCCTCCCATGTCCCCAGTCCCCTCTGAAGTCCCTGCCGCTCCCATGTCCCCAGTCCCCTCCCCAGTCCCTGCCCCTCCCATTTCCCCAGTCCCCTCCCAAGTCCCTGCCCCTCCCAAGTCCCCAGTCCCCTCTCCAGTCCCTGCCACTCCCAAGTCCCTGCCTCTCCCATGTCCCCAGTCCCCTCCCCAGTCCCTGACCCTCCCATGTCCCCAGTCCCCTCCCCAGGCCCTGCCCCTCCCATGTCCCCAGTCCCCTCCCCAGTCCCTGCCCTTCCGAAGTCTCTGCCCCTCCTATGTCCCCAGTCCCCTCCCCAGTCCCTGCCCCCCCTATGTCCCCAGTCCCCTCCCCAGTCCCTCCCCGTCCCATGTCCCCAGTCCCCTCCCAAGTCCCTGCCCTTCCCAAGTCCCTGCCCCTCCCATGTCCCCAGTCCCCTCCCAAGTCCCTGCCCCTCCCAAGTCCCTGCCCCTCCCATGTCCCCAGTCCCCTCCCCAGTCCCTGCCACTCTCAAGTCCCTGCCCCTCCAAGACCCCAGTTCCCTCCCAAGTCCCTGCCCCTCCCATGTCCCCAGTCCCCTCCCCAGTCCCTGCCCCTCCCATGTCCCCAGTCCCTGTCCCTCCCAAGTCCCTGCCCCTCCCATGTCCCCAGTCCCCTCCCCAGTCCCTGCCCCTCCCATGTCCCCAGTCCCCTCCCAAGTCCCTGCCCCTCCCATGTCCCCAGTCCCCTCCCAAGTCCCTGCCCCTCCCATGTCCCCAGTCCCCCTCCCAAGTCCCCAATCCCCTCCCATGTCCCCAGTCCCCTCCCAAGTCCCTGCCCCTCCCATGTCCCCAGTCCCCTCCCAAGTCCCCAATCCCCTCCCATGTCCCCAGTCCCCTCCCCAGTCCTTGCCCCTCCCATGTCCCCAGTCCCCTCCCCAGTCCCTGCCTCTCCCATGTCCCCAGTCCCCTCCCAATCCCTGCCCCTCCTATGTCCCCAGTCCCCTCCCAAGTCCCTGCCCCTCCCAAGTCCCCAGTCCCCTCCCAAGTCCCTGCCCTTCCCATGTCCCCAGTCCCCTCCCCAGTCCCTGCCCCTCCCATGTCCCCAGTCCCCTCCCAAGTCCCTGCCCCTCCCATGTCCCCAGTCCCCTCCCCAGTCCCTGCCCCTCCCATGTCCCCAGTCCCCTCCCAAGTCCCTGCCCCTCCCAAGTCCCCAGTCCCCTCCCCAGTCCCTCACCCTCCCATGTCCCCAGTCCCCTCCCCAGTCCCTGTCCCTCCCAAGTCCCTGCCCCTCCCATGTCCCCAGTCCCCTCCCAAGTCCCTGCCCCTCCCATGTCCCCAGTCCCCTCCCCAGTCCTTGCCCCTCCCATGTCCCCAGTCCCCTCCCAAGTCCCCAATCCCCTCCCATGTCCCCAGTCCCCTCCCAAGTCCCTCACCCTCCCATGTCCCCAGTCCCCTCCCCAGTCCCTGTCCCTCCCAAGTCCCTGCCCCTCCCATGTCCCCAGTCCCCTCCCAGGTCCCCAATCCCCTCCCTTGTCCCCAGTCCCCTCCAAGTCCCTGTCCCTCCCATTTCCCCAGTCCCCTCCCAAGTCCCTGCCCCTCCCATGTCCCCAGTTCCCTCCCCAGTCCCTGCCCTTCCCAAGTCCCTGCCCCTCCCATGTCCCCAGTCCCCTCCCCAGTCCCTGCCCCTCCCATGTCCCCAGTCCCCTCTGAAGTCCCTGCCGCTCCCATGTCCCCAGTCCCCTCCCCAGTCCCTGCCCCTCCCATTTCCCCAGTCCCCTCCCAAGTCCCTGCCCCTCCCAAGTCCCCAGTCCCCTCTCCAGTCCCTGCCACTCCCAAGTCCCTGCCTCTCCCATGTCCCCAGTCCCCTCCCCAGTCCCTGACCCTCCCATGTCCCCAGTCCCCTCCCCAGTCCCTGCCCCTCCCATGTCCCCAGTCCCCTCCCCAGTCCCTGCCCTTCCGAAGTCTCTGCCCCTCCTATGTCCCCAGTCCCCTCCCCAGTCCCTGCCCCCCCCTATGTCCCCAGTCCCCTCCCCAGTCCCTGCCCGTCCCATGTCCCCAGTCCCCTCCCAAGTCCCTGCCCTTCCCAAGTCCCTGCCCCTCCCATGTCCCCAGTCCCCTCCCAAGTCCCTGCCCCTCCCAAGTCCCTGCCCCTCCCATGTCCCCAGTCCCCTCCCAGTCCCTGCCACTCTCAAGTCCCTGCCCCTCCCAAGACCCCAGTTCCCTCCCAAGTCCCTGCCCCTCCCATGTCCCCCAGTCCCCTCCCCAGTCCCTGCCCCTCCCATGTCCCCAGTCCCTGTCCCTCCCAAGTCCCTGCCCCTCCCATGTCCCCAGTCCCCTCCCCAGTCCCTCCCCTCCCATGTCCCCAGTCCCCTCCCAAGTCCCTGCCCCTCCCATGTCCCCAGTCCCCTCCCAAGTCCCTGCCCCTCCCATGTCCCCAGTCCCCTCCCAAGTCCCCAATCCCCTCCCATGTCCCCAGTCCCCTCCCAAGTCCCTGCCCCTCCCATGTCCCCAGTCCCCTCCCAAGTCCCCAATCCCCTCCCATGTCCCCAGTCCCCTCCCCAGTCCTTGCCCCTCCCATGTCCCCAGTCCCCTCCCCAGTCCCTGCCTCTCCCATGTCCCCAGTCCCCTCCCCAATCCCTGCCCCTCCTATGTCCCCAGTCCCCTCCCAAGTCCCTGCCCCTCCCAAGTCCCCAGTCCCCTCCCAAGTCCCTGCCCTTCCCATGTCCCCAGTCCCCTCCCCAGTCCCTGCCCCTCCCATGTCCCCAGTCCCCTCCCAAGTCCCTGCCCCTCCCATGTCCCCAGTCCCCTCCCCCCTCCCCAGTCCCTGCCCCTCCCATGTCCCCAGTCCCCTCCCAAGTCCTGCCCCTCCAAGTCCCCAGTCCCCTCCCCAGTCCCTGCCCTTCCCAAGTCCCTGCCCCTCCCATGTCCCCCCGTCCCTGCCCCTCCCATGTCCCCAGTCCCCTCCCAAGTCCCTGCCCCTCCCATGTCCCCAGTCCCTCCCCAGTCCCTGCCCCTCCCATGTCCCCAGTCCCCTCCCAAGTCCCCAATCCCCTCCCATGTCCCCAGTCCCCTCCCAAGTCCCTCACCCTCCCATGTCCCCAGTCCCCTCCCCAGTCCCTGTCCCTCCCAAGTCCCTGCCCCTCCCATGTCCCCAGTCCCCTCCCAGGTCCCCAATCCCCTCCCTTGTCCCCAGTCCCCTCCCAAGTCCTGCCCCTGCCCTCCCCTGTCCCCAGTCCCCTCCCAAGTCCCTGTCCCTCCCATTTCCCCAGTCCCCTCCCAAGTCCCTGCCCCTCCCATGTCCCCAGTCCCCTCCCCAGTCCCTGCCACTCCCATTTCCCCAGTCCCTCCCAAGTCCCTGCCCCTCCATGTCCACAATCCCCTCCCAAGTCCCTGCCCCTCCCATGTCCCCAGTCCCCTCCCCAGTCCCTGCCACTCCCAAGTCCCTGCCCCTCCCATGTCCCCAGTCCCCTCCCCAGTCCCTGCCCCTCCCATGTCCCGAGTCCCCTCCCAAGTCCCCAATCCCCTCCCATGTCCCCAGTCCCCTCCCCAGTCCCTGCCCCTCCCAAGTCCCTGCCCCTCCCATGTCCCCAGTCCCCTTCCAAGTCCCTGCCCCTCCCATGTCCCCAGTCCCCTCCCAAGTCCCTGCCACTCCCAAGTCCCTGCCCCTCCCATGTCCCCAGTCCCCTCCCAAGTCCCCAATCCCCTCCCATGTCCCCAGTCCCTCCCAAGTCCCTGCCCCTCCCAAGTCCCTGCCCCTCCCATGTCCCAGTCCCCTCCCATGTCCCCAGTCCCCTTCCAAGTCCCTGCACCTCCCATGTCCCCAGTCCCCTCCCCAGTCCCTGCCCCTCCCAAGTCCCTGCCCCTCCCATGTCCCCAGTCCCCACCCAAGTCCCTGCCCCTCCCATGTCCCCAGTCCCCTCCCAAGTCCCTGCACCTCCCATGAACCCAGTCCCCTCCCAAGTCCCTGCCCCTCCCAAGACCCCAGTCCCCTCCCCAGTCCCTGCCCCTCCCAAGTCCCTGCCCCTCCCATGTCCCCAGTCCCCTCCCAAGTCCCCAATCCCCTCCCATGTCCCCAGTCCCCTCCCCAGTCCCTGCCCCTCCCAAGTCCCTGCCCCTCCCAAGTCCCTGCCCCTCCCAAGACCCCAGTCCCCTCCCCAGTCCCTGCCCCTCCCAAGTCCCTGCCCCTCCCATGTCCCCAGTCCCCTTCCAAGTCCTGCACCTCCCATGTCCCCAGTCCCCCTCCCCAGTCCCTGCCCCTCCCAAGTCCCTGCACCTCCCATGTCCCCAGTCCCCTCCCCAGTCCCTGCCACTCCCAAGACCCTGCCCCTCCCATGTTACCAGTCCCCTCCCAAGTCCCTGCCCCTCCCATTTCCCCAGTCCCCTCCCAAGTCCCTGCCCCTCCCAAGTCCCCAGTCCCCTCCCCAGTCCCTGCCCCTCCCAAGTCCCTGCCCCTCCCATGTCCCCAATCCCCTCCCCAGTCCCTGCCCCTCCAATGTCCCCAGTCCCCTCCCAAGTCTCTGCCCCTCCCATGTCCCCAGTCCCCTCCCCAGTCCCTGCCCCTCCCAAGTCTCTGCCCCTCCCATGTCCCCAGTCCCCTTCCAAGTCCCTGCACCTCCCATGTCCCCAGTCCCCTCCCAGTCCCTGCCCCTCCCAAGTCCCTGCCCCTCCCATGTCCCCAGTCCCCTCCCATGTCCCCAGTCCCCTTCCAAGTCCCTGCACCTCCCATGTCCCCAGTCCCCTCCCCAGTCCCTGCCACTCCCAAGTCTCTGCCCCTCCCATGTCCCCAGTCCCCTCCCCAGTCTTTGCCCCTCCCAAGTCCCTGCCCCTCCCATGTCCCCAGTCCCCTTCCAAGTCCCTGCACCTCCCATGACCCCAGTCCCCTCCCCAGTCCCTGCCCCTCCCATGTCCCCAGTCCCCTCCCCAGTCCCTTCCCTTCCCAAGTCCCTGCCCCTCCCATGTCCCCAGTCCCCTCCCCAGTCCCTGCCCCTCCCATGTCCCCAGTCCCCTCCGAAGTCCCTGCCCCTCCCAAGTCCCTGCCCCTCCCTTGTCCACAGTCCCCTCCCCAGTCCCTGCCCCTCCCAAGTCCCTGCCCCTCCCATGTCCCCAGTCCCCTCCCTAGTCCCTGCCCCTCCCCAGTCCCTGCCCCACCCAAGTCCCTGCCCCTCCCGTGTCCCCAGTCCCCTCCCAAGTCTCTGCCCCTCCCAAGTCCCTGCCCCTCCCATGTCCCCAGTCCCCACCCAAGTCCCTGCCCCTCCCATGAACCCAGTCCCCTCCCAAGTCCCTGCCACTCCCAAGTCCCTGCCCTCCCATGTCCCCAGTCCCCTCCCAAGTCCCCAATCCCCTCCCATGTCCCCAGTCCCCTCCCCAGTCCCTGCCCCTCCCAAGTCCCTGCCCCTCCCATGTCCCCAGTCCCCTCCCAAGTCCCTGCCCCTCCCAAGTCCCTGCTCCTCCAATGTCCCCAATCCCCTCCCAAGTCTCTGCCCCTCCCATGTCCCCAGTCCCCACCCAAGTCCCTGCCCCTCCCATGTCCCCAGTCCCCTCCCAAGTCCCTGCCACTCCCAAGTCCCTGCCCCTCCCATGTCCCCAGTCCCCTTCCAAGTCCCTGCCCCTCCCATGTCCCCAGTCCCCTCCCATGTCCCCAGTCCCCTTCCAAGTCCCTGCCCCTCCCATGTCCCCAGTCCCACCCAAGTCCCTGCCCCTCCCATGTCCCCAGTCCCCTCCCATGTCCCCAGTCCCCTCCCAAGTCCGTGCCCCTCCCAAGTCCCTGCCCCTCCCATGTCCCCAGTCCCCTCCCCAGTCCCTGCCCTTCCCAAGTCCCTGCCCCTCCCATGTCCCCAATCCCCTCCCAAGTCCCTGCCCCTCCCTTGTCCCCAATCCCCTCCCCAGTCCCTGCCCCTCCCAAGTCCCTGCCCCTCCCATGTCCCCAGTCCCCACCCAAGTCCCTGCCCCTCCCATGTCCCCAGTCCCCTCCCCAGTCCCTGCCCCTCCCATGTCCCCAGTCCCCTCCCCAGTCCCTGCCCCTCCCATGTCCCCAGTCCCTCCCAAGTCCCTGTCCCTCCCATGTCCCCATTCCCCTCCCAAGTCCCTGCCCCTCCCAAGTCCCTGCCCCTCCCATGTCCCCAGTCCCCTCCCAACTCCCCAATCCCCTCCCATGTCCCCAGTCCCCTCCCCAGTCCCTGCCCTTCCCAAGTCCCTGCCCCTCCCATGTCCCCAGTCCCCTCCCAATCCCTGTCCCTCCCAAGACCCCAGTCCCCTCCCCAGTCCCTGCCCTTCCCAAGTCCCTGCCCCTCCCATGTCCCCAGTCCCCTCCCAATCCCTGTCCCTCCCAAGACCCCAGTCCCCTCCCAATCCCTGTCCCTCCCATGTCCCCAGTCCCCTCCCAATCCCTGTCCCTCCCATGTCCCCAGTCCCCTCCCCAGTCCCTGCCACTCCCAAGTCCCTGCCCCTCCCATGTCCCCAATCCCCTCCCAAGTCCCTGCCCCTCCCTTGTCCCCAGTCCCCTTCCAAGTCCCTGCCCCTCCCATGTCCCCAGTCCCCACCCAAGTCCCTGCCCCTCCCATGTCCCCAGTCCCCTCCCAAGTCCCTGCCCCTCCCAAGTCCCTGCCCCTCCCATGTCCCCAGTCCCCTCCCAAGTCCCCAGTCCCCTCCCATGTCCCCAGTCCCCTCCCCAGTCCCTGCCCCTCCCAAGTCCCTGCCCCTCCCATGTCCCCATTCCCCTCCCAAGTCCCTGCCACTCCCAAGTCCCTGCCCCTCCCAAGTCCCTGCCCCTCCCAAGTCCCTGTCCCTCCCAAGACCCCAGTCCCCTCCCCAGTCCCTGCCCCTCCCAAGTCCCTGCCCCTCCCATGTCCCCAGTCCCCTCCCAAGTCCCTGCCCCTCCCATGTCCCCAGTCCCCTCCCCAGTCCCTGCCCCTCCCAAGTCCCTGCCCCTCCCATGTCCCCAGTCCCCTCCCAAGTCCCTGCCCCTCCCATGTCCCCAGTCCCCTCCCCAGTCCCTGCCCTTCCCACGTCCCTGCCCCTCCCATGTCCCCAGTCCCCTCCCAAGTCCCCAATCCCCTCCCATGTCCCCAGTCCCCTCCCCAGTCCCTGCCACTCCCAAGTCCCTGCCCCTCCCATGTCCCCAGTCCCCTCCCAAGTCCCTGCCCCTCCCAAGTCCTGCCCCTCCCATGTCCCCAATCCCCTCCCAAGTCCCTGCCCCTCCATGTCCCCAGTCCCCTCCCCAGTCCCTGCCACTCCCAAGTCCCTGCCCCTCCCATGTCCCCAGTCCCCTCCCAAGTCCCCCAATCCCCTCCCATGTCCCCAGTCCCCTCCCCAGTCCCTTCCCTTCCAAGTCCCTGCCCCTCCCATGTCCCCAGTCCCCTCCCCAGTCCCTGCCCCTCCCATGTCCCCAGTCCCCTCCGAAGTCCCTGCCCCTCCCAAGTCCCTGCCCCTCCCTTGTCCACAGTCCCCTCCCCAGTCCCTGCCCCTCCCAAGTCCCTGCCCCTCCCATGTCCCCAGTCCCCTCCCTAGTCCCTGCCCCTCCCCAGTCCCTGCCCCACCCAAGTCCCTGCCCCTCCCGTGTCCCCAGTCCCCTCCCAAGTCTCTGCCCCTCCCAAGTCCCTGCCCCTCCCCAGTCCCTGCCCCTCCCATGTCCCCAGTCCCCACCCAAGTCCCTGCCCCTCCCATGAACCCAGTCCCCTCCCAAGTCCCTGCCACTCCCAAGTCCCTGCCCTCCCATGTCCCCAGTCCCCTCCCAAGTCCCCAATCCCCTCCCATGTCCCCAGTCCCCTCCCCAGTCCCTGCCCCTCCCAAGTCCCTGCCCCTCCCATGTCCCCAGTCCCCTCCCAAGTCCCTGCCCCTCCCAAGTCCCTGCTCCTCCAATGTCCCCAATCCCCTCCCAAGTCTCTGCCCCTCCCATGTCCCCAGTCCCCACCCAAGTCCCTGCCCCTCCCATGTCCCCAGTCCCCTCCCAAGTCCCTGCCACTCCCAAGTCCCTGCCCCTCCCATGTCCCCAGTCCCCTTCCAAGTCCCTGCCCCTCCCATGTCCCAGTCCCCTCCCATGTCCCCAGTCCCCTTCCAAGTCCCTGCCCCTCCCATGTCCCCAGTCCCCACCCAAGTCCCTGCCCCTCCCATGTCCCCAGTCCCCTCCCAAGTCCGTGCCCCTCCCAAGTCCCTGCCCCTCCCATGTCCCCAGTCCCCTCCCCAGTCCCTGCCCTTCCCAAGTCCCTGCCCCTCCCATGTCCCCAATCCCCTCCCAAGTCCCTGCCCCTCCCTTGTCCCAGTCCCTCCCCAGTCCCTGCCCCTCCCAAGTCCCTGCCCCTCCCATGTCCCCAGTCCCCACCCAAGTCCCTGCCCCTCCCATGTCCCCAGTCCCCTCCCCAGTCCCTGCCCCTCCCATGTCCCCAGTCCCCTCCCCAGTCCCTGCCCCTCCCATGTCCCCAGTCCCCTCCCAAGTCCCTGTCCCTCCCATGTCCCCATTCCCCTCCCAAGTCCCTGCCCCTCCCAAGTCCCTGCCCCTCCCATGTCCCCAGTCCCCTCCCAACTCCCCAATCCCCTCCCATGTCCCCAGTCCCCTCCCCAGTCCCTGCCCTTCCCAAGTCCCTGCCCCTCCCATGTCCCCAGTCCCCTCCCAATCCCTGTCCCTCCCAAGACCCCAGTCCCCTCCCCAGTCCCTGCCCTTCCCAAGTCCCTGCCCCTCCCATGTCCCCAGTCCCCTCCCAATCCCTGTCCCTCCCAAGACCCCAGTCCCCTCCCAGTCCCTGCCACTCCCAAGTCCCTGCCCTCCCATGTCACCAGTCCCCTCCCAAATCCCTGCCCCTCCCATGTCCCCAGTCCCCTCCCAATCCCTGTCCCTCCCATGTCCCCAGTCCCCTCCCCAGTCCCTGCCACTCCCAAGTCCCTGCCCCTCCCATGTCCCCAATCCCCTCCCAAGTCCCTGCCCCTCCCTTGTCCCCAGTCCCCTTCCAAGTCCCTGCCCCTCCCATGTCCCCAATCCCCTCCCAAGTCCCTGCCCCTCCCTTGTCCCCAGTCCCCTTCCAAGTCCCTGCCCCTCCCAAGTCCCTGCCACTCCCAAGTCCCTGCCCCTCCCAAGTCCCTGCCCCTCCCAAGTCCCTGTCCCTCCCAAGACCCCAGTCCCCTCCCCAGTCCCTGCCCCTCCCAAGTCCCTGCCCCTCCCATGTCCCCAGTCCCCTTCCAAGTCCCTGCACCTCCCATGTCCCCAGTCCCCTCCCCAGTCCCTGCCCCTCCCAAGTCCCTGCCCCTCCCATGTCCCCAGTCCGCTTCCAAGTCCCTGCACCTCCCATGTCCCCAGTCCCCTCCCAAGTCCCTGCCCCTCCCATGTCCCCAGTCCCCTCCCCAGTCCCTGCCCCTCCCAAGTCCCTGCCCCTCCCATGTCCCCAGTCCCCTCCCAAGTCCCTGCCCCTCCCATGTCCCCAGTCCCCTCCCCAGTCCCTGCCCTTCCCACGTCCCTGCCCCTCCCATGTCCCCAGTCCCCTCCCAAGTCCCCAATCCCCTCCCATGTCCCCAGTCCCTGCCACTCCCAAGTCCCTGCCCCTCCCATGTCCCCAGTCCCCTCCCAAGTCCCTGCCCCTCCCAAGTCCCTGCCCCTCCCATGTCCCCAATCCCCTCCCCAGTCCCTGCCCCTCCCATGTCCCCAGTCCCCTCCCCAGTCCCTGCCACTCCCAAGTCCCTGCCCCTCCCATGTCCCCCAGTCCCCTCCCAAGTCCCCCCAATCCCCTCCCATGTCCCCAGTCCCCTCCCCAGTCCCTTCCCTTCCCAAGTCCCTGCCCCTCCCATGTCCCCAGTCCCCTCCCCAGTCCCTGCCCCTCCCATGTCCCCAGTCCCCTCCGAAGTCCCTGCCCCTCCCAAGTCCCTGCCCCTCCCTTGTCCACAGTCCCCTCCCCAGTCCCTGCCCCTCCCAAGTCCCTGCCCCTCCCATGTCCCCAGTCCCCTCCCTAGTCCCTGCCCCTCCCCAGTCCCTGCCCCACCCAAGTCCCTGCCCCTCCCGTGTCCCCAGTCCCCTCCCAAGTCTCTGCCCCCTCCCAAGTCCCTGCCCCTCCCCAGTCCCTGCCCCTCCCATGTCCCCAGTCCCCACCCAAGTCCCTGCCCCTCCCATGAACCCAGTCCCCTCCCAAGTCCCTGCCACTCCCAAGTCCCTGCCCTCCCATGTCCCCAGTCCCCTCCCAAGTCCCCAATCCCCTCCCATGTCCCCAGTCCCCTCCCCAGTCCCTGCCCCTCCCAAGTCCCTGCCCCTCCCATGTCCCCAGTCCCCTCCCAAGTCCCTGCCCCTCCCAAGTCCCTGCTCCTCCAATGTCCCCAATCCCCTCCCAAGTCTCTGCCCCTCCCATGTCCCCAGTCCCCACCCAAGTCCCTGCCCCTCCCATGTCCCCAGTCCCCTCCCAAGTCCCTGCCACTCCCAAGTCCCTGCCCCTCCCATGTCCCCAGTCCCCTTCCAAGTCCCTGCCCCTCCCATGTCCCCAGTCCCCTCCCATGTCCCCAGTCCCCTTCCAAGTCCCTGCCCCTCCCATGTCCCCAGTCCCCACCCAAGTCCCTGCCCCTCCCATGTCCCCAGTCCCCTCCCAAGTCCGTGCCCCTCCCAAGTCCCTGCCCCTCCCATGTCCCCAGTCCCCTCCCCAGTCCCTGCCCTTCCCAAGTCCCTGCCCCTCCCATGTCCCCAATCCCCTCCCAAGTCCCTGCCCCTCCCTTGTCCCCAGTCCCCTCCCCAGTCCCTGCCCCTCCCAAGTCCCTGCCCCTCCCATGTCCCCAGTCCCCACCCAAGTCCCTGCCCCTCCCATGTCCCCAGTCCCCTCCCCAGTCCCTGCCCCTCCCATGTCCCCAGTCCCCTCCCAAGTCCCTGTCCCTCCCATGTCCCCATTCCCCTCCCAAGTCCCTGCCCCTCCCAAGTCCCTGCCCCTCCCATGTCCCCAGTCCCCTCCCAACTCCCCAATCCCCTCCCATGTCCCCAGTCCCCTCCCCAGTCCCTGCCCTTCCCAAGTCCCTGCCCCTCCCATGTCCCCAGTCCCCTCCCAATCCCTGTCCCTCCCAAGACCCCAGTCCCCTCCCCAGTCCCTGCCCTTCCCAAGTCCCTGCCCCTCCCATGTCCCCAGTCCCCTCCCAATCCCTGTCCCTCCCAAGACCCCAGTCCCCTCCCCAGTCCCTGCCACTCCCAAGTCCCTGCCCCTCCCATGTCACCAGTCCCCTCCCAAATCCCTGCCCCTCCCATGTCCCCAGTCCCCTCCCAATCCCTGTCCCTCCCATGTCCCCAGTCCCCTCCCCAGTCCCTGCCACTCCCAAGTCCCTGCCCCTCCCATGTCCCCAATCCCCTCCCAAGTCCCTGCCCCTCCCTTGTCCCCAGTCCCCTTCCAAGTCCCTGCCCCTCCCATGTCCCCAATCCCCTCCCAAGTCCCTGCCCCTCCCTTGTCCCCAGTCCCCTCCCAAGTCCCTGCCCCTCCCAAGTCCCTGCCACTCCCAAGTCCCTGCCCCTCCCAAGTCCCTGCCCCTCCCAAGTCCCTGTCCCTCCCAAGACCCCAGTCCCCTCCCCAGTCCCTGCCCCTCCCAAGTCCCTGCCCCTCCCATGTCCCCAGTCCCCTTCCAAGTCCCTGCACCTCCCATGTCCCCAGTCCCCTCCCCAGTCCCTGCCCCTCCCAAGTCCCTGCCCCTCCCATGTCCCCAGTCCGCTTCCAAGTCCCTGCACCTCCCATGTCCCCAGTCCCCTCCCAAGTCCCTGCCCCTCCCATGTCCCCAGTCCCCTCCCCAGTCCCTGCCCCTCCCAAGTCCCTGCCCCTCCCATGTCCCCAGTCCCCTCCCAAGTCCCTGCCCCTCCCATGTCCCCAGTCCCCTCCCCAGTCCCTGCCCTTCCCACGTCCCTGCCCCTCCCATGTCCCCAGTCCCCTCCCAAGTCCCCAATCCCCTCCCATGTCCCCAGTCCCCTCCCCAGTCCCTGCCACTCCCAAGTCCCTGCCCCTCCCATGTCCCCCAGTCCCCTCCCAAGTCCCTGCCCCTCCCAAGTCCCTGCCCCTCCCATGTCCCCAATCCCCATCCCCAGTCCCTGCCCCTCCCATGTCCCCAGTCCCCTCCCCAGTCCCTGCCCCTCCCAAGTCCCTGCCCCTCCCATGTCCCCAGTCCCCTCCCAAGTCCCTGCCCCTTTCAAGTCCCTGCCCCTCCCATGTCCCCAGTCCCCTCCCCAGTCCCTGCCCCTCCCAAGTCCCTGCCCCTCCCATGTCCCCAGTCCCCACCCAAGTCCCTGCCCCTCCCATGTCCCCAGTCCCCTCCCAAGTCCCTGCCCCTCCCAAGTCCCTGCCCCTCCCATGTCCCCAGTCCCCTCCCAAGTCCCTGCCCCTCCCATGTCCCCTGTCCCCTCCCAAGTCCCTGCCCCTCCCAAGTCCCTGCCCCTCCCATGTCCCCAGTCCCTCCCCAGTCCCTGCCACTCCCAAGTCCCTTCCCCTCCCATGTCCCCAATCCCCTCCCAAGTCCCTGCTCCTCCCATGTCCCCAGTCCCCTCCCCAGTCCCTGCCCCTCCCATGTCCCCAGTCCCCACCCAAGTCCCTGCCCCTCTCGTGTCCCCAGTCCCCTCCCAAGTCTCTGCCCCTCCCATGTCCCCAGTCCCCCTCCCCAGTCCCTGCCACTCCCTTGTCCCTGCCCCTCCAAGTCCCTGCCCCTCCCAAGTCCCTGCCCCTCCCATGTCCCCAGTCCCCTCCCCAGTCCCTGCCCCTCCCAAGTCGCTGCCCCTCCCATGTCCCCAGTCCCCTCCCCAATCCCTGTCCCTCCCATGTCCCCAGTCCCCTCCCAAGTCCCCAATCCCCTCCCATGTCCCCAGTCCCCTCCCCAGTCCCTGCCACTCCCAAGTCCCTGCCCCCTCCCATGTCCCCAATCCCCTCCCAAGTCCCTGCCCCTCCCTTGTCGCCAGTCCCCTCCCCAGGTCCCTGCCCCTCCCAAGTCCCTGCCCCTCCCATGTCCCCTGTCCCCACCCAAGTCTCTGCCCCTCCCATGTCCCCAGTCCCCTCCCCAGTCCCTGCCACTCCCAAGTCCCTGCCCCTCCCATGTCCCCAATCCCCTCCCAAGTCCCTGCCCCTCCCTTGTCCCCAGTCCCCTCCCCAGTCCCTTGCCCTCCCAAGTCCCTGCCCCTCCCATGTCCCCAGTCCCCACCCAAGTCCGTGCCCCTCCCATGTCCCCAGTCCCCTCCCAAGTCCCTGCCCCTCCCAAGTCCCTGCCCCTCCCATGTCCCCAGTCCCCTCCCCAGTCCCTGCCACTCCCAAGTCCCTGCCCCTCCCATGTCCCCAGTCCCCTCCCAAGTCCCCAATCCCCTCCCATGTCCCCAGTCCCCTCCCCAGTCCCTGCCCTTCCCAAGTCTCTGCCCCTCCATGTCCCCAGTCCCCTCCCCAATCCCTGCCACTCCCAAGTCCCTGCCCCTCTCATGTCCCCAGTCCCCTCCCAAGTCCCTGCCCCTCCCTTGTCCCAGTCCCCTCCCCAGTCCCTGCCACTCCCATGTCCCCAGTCCCCACCCAAGTCCCTGCCCCTCCCATGTCCCCAGTCCCCTCCCATGTCCCCAGTCCCCTCCCAAGTCCCTGCCCCTCCATGTCCCCAGTCCCCTCCCAAGTCCCTGCCCCTCCCATGTCCCCAATCCCCTCCCAAGTCCCTGCCCCTCCTTGTCCCCAGTCCCCTCCCCAGTCCCTGCCCCTCCCAAGTCCCTGCCCCTCCCATGTCCCCAGTCCCCTTCCAAGTCCCTGCACCTCCCATGTCCCCAGTCCCCTCCCCAGTCCCTGCCCCTCCCATGTCCCCAGTCCCCTCCCAAGTCCCTGCCCCTCCCAAGTCTCTGCCCCTCCCATGTCCCCAGTCCCCTCCCAAGTCCCCAATCCCCTCCCATGTCCCCAGTCCCCCTCCCCAGTCCCTGCCCCTCCCAAGTCCCTGCCCCTCCCATGTCCCCAGTCCCCTCCCAAGTCACTGCCCCTCCCATGTTCCCAGTCCCCTCCCCAGTCCCTGCCCTTCCCAAGTCCCTGCCCCTCCCATGTCCCCAGTCCCCTCCCAAGTCCCCAATCCCCTCCCATGTCCCCAGTCCCCTCCCCAGTCCCTGCCCTTCCCAAGTCCCTGCCCCTCCCATGTCCCCAGTCCCCTCCCCAGTCCCTGCCCCTCCCAAGTCCCTGCTCCTCCCATGTCCCCAGTCCCCTCCCCAGTCCCTGCCCCTTCCAAGACCCCAGTCCCCTCCCCAGTCCCTGCCCCTCCATGTCCCCAGTCCCCTCCCTAGTCCCTGCCCCTCCCATGTCCCCAGTCCCCAACCAAGTCCCTGCCCCTCCCGTGTCCCCAGTCCCCTCCCAGGTCTCTGCCCCTCCATGTCCCCAGTCCCCTCCCCAGTCCCTGCCACTCCCAAGTCCCTGCCCCTCCCAAGTCCCTGCCCCTCCCAAGTCCCTGCCCCTCCCATGTCCCCAGTCCCCTTCCAAGTCCCTGCACCTCCCATGTCCCCAGTCCCCTCCCCAGTCCCTGCCCCTCCAAGTCCCTGCCCCTCCCATGTCCCCAGTCCCCTCCCAGTCCCTGCCCCTCCCAAGTCCCTGCCCCTCCCATGTCCCCAGTCCCCTCCCAAGTCCCTGCCACTCCCAAGTCCCTGCCCCTCCCATGTCCCCAGTCCCCTCCCAAGTCCCTGCCCCTCCCATGTCCCCAGTCCCTGCCCTTCCAAGTCCCTGCCCCTCCCATGTCCCCAGTCCCCTCCCAAGTCCCCAATCCCCTCCCATGTCCCCAGTCCCCTCCCCAGTCCCTGCCCCTCCCAAGTCCCTGCCCCTCCCATGTCCCCAATCCCCTCCCCAGTCCCTGCCCCCTCCAATGTCCAGTCCCCTCCCAAGTCTCTGCCCCTCCCATGTCCCCAGTCCCCACCCAAGTCCCTGCCCCTCCCATGTCCCCAGTCCCCTCCCAAGTCCCTGCCACTCCCAAGTCTCTGCCCCTCCCATGTCCCCAGTCCCCTCCCCAGTCCCTGCCCCTCCCAAGTCCCTGCCCCTCCCATGTCCCCAGTCCCCTCCCAAGTCCCTGCCCCTCCCATGTCCCCAGTCCCCTTCCAAGTCCCTGCACCTCCCATGTCCCCAGTCCCCTCCCCAGTCCCGGCCACTCCCAAGTCTGCCCCTCCCATGTCCCCAGTCCCCTCCCCAGTCTTTGCCCCTCCCAAGTCCCTGCCCCTCCCATGTCCCCAGTCCCCACCCAAGTCCCTTCCCCTCCCATGTCCCCAGTCCCCTCCCATGTCCCCAGTCCCCACCCAAGTCTCTGCCCCTCCCATGTCCCCAGTCCCCTCCCCAGTCCCTGCCCCTCCCAAGTCCCTGCCCCTCCCATGTCCCCAGTCCCCACCCAAGTCTCTGCCCCTCCCATGTCCCCAGTCCCCTCCCCAGTCCCTGCCCCTCCCAAGTCCCTGCCCCTCCCATGTCCCCATTCCCCTCCCCAGTCCCTGCCCTTCCCAAGTCCCTGCCCCTCCCATGTCCCCAGTCCCCTCCCAAGTCCCGAATCCCCTCCCATGTCCCCAGTCCCCTCCGCAGTCCCTGCCACTCCCAAGTCCCTGCCCCTCCCATGTCCCCAGTCCCCTCCCCAGTCCCTGCCCTTCCCAAGTCCCTGCCCCTCCCATGTCCCCAATCCCCTCCCAAGTCCCTGCCCCTCCCTTGTCCCCAGTCCCCACCCAAGTCCCTGCCCCTCCCATGTCCCCAGTCCCCTCCCCAGTCCCTGCCACACCCAAGTCCCTGCCCCTCCCATGTCCCCAGTCACCTCCCCAGTCCCTGCCCTTCCCATGTCCCCAGTCCCCTCCCAAGTCCCTGCCCCTCCCAAGACCCCAGTCCCCTCCCCAGTCCCTGCCCCTCCCATGTCCCCAGTCCCCTCCCCAGTCCCTGCCACTCCCAAGTCCCTGCCCCTCCCTTGTCCCCAGTCCCCTCCCCAGTCTCTGCCCCTCCCAAGTCCCTGCCCCTCCCATGTCCCCAGTCCCCTTCCAAGTCCCTGCCCCTCCCATGTCCCCATTCCCCTCCCCAGTCCCTGCCCTTGCCAAGTCCCTGCCCCTCCCATGTCCCCAGTCCCCTCCCAAGTCCCCAATCCCCTCCCATGTCCCCAGTCCCCTCCCCAGTCCCTGCCACTCCCAAGTCCCTGCCCCTCCCATGTCCCCAGTCCCCTCCCCAGTCCCTGCCCTTCCCAAGTCCCTGCCCCTCCCATGTCCCCAATCCCCTCCCAAGTCCCTGCCCCTCCCTTGTCCCCAGTCCCCTCCCCAGTCCCTGCCCCTCCCAAGTCCCTGCCCCTCCAGTCCCCTCCCAAGTCCCTGCCCCTCCCATGTCCCCAGTCCCCACCCAAGTCCCTGCCCCTCCCATGTCCCCAGTCCCCTCCCCAGTCCCTGCCACACCCAAGTCCCCTGCCCCTCCCATGTCCCCAGTCCCCCTCCCCAGTCCCTGCCCCTCCCATGTCCCCCAGTCCCCTCCCAAGTCCCTGCCCCTCCCATTTCCCCAGTCCCCCTCCCAAGTCCCCTGCCCCTCCCAAGTCCCTGCCCCTTCCCATGTCCCCAGTCCCCTCCAAGTCACTGCCCCTCCATGTCCCCAGTCCCCTCCCCAGTCCCTGCCCTTCCCAAGTCCCTGCCCCTCCCATGTCCCCAGTCCCCTCCCAATCCCTGTCCCTCCCAAGACCCCAGTCCCCTCCCCAGTCCCTGCCACTCCAAGTCCCTGCCCCTCCCATGTCACCAGTCCCCTCCCAAGTCCCTGCCCCTCCCATTTCCCCAGTCCCCTCCCATGTCCCCAGTCCCCTCCCCAGTCCCTGCCCCTCCCAAGTCCCTGCCCCTCCCATGTCCCCAATCCCCTCCCAAGTCCCTGCCCCCTCCCTTGTCCCCCAGTCCCCTCCCCAGTCCCTGCCCCCTCCCAAGTCCCTGCCCCTCCCATGTCCCCAGTCCCCACCCCAAGTCCCTGCCCCCTCCCATGTCCCCAGTCCCCCTCCCAAGTCCCTGCCCCTCCCAAGTCCCTGCCCCTCCCAAGTCCCTGCCCCTCCCATGTCCCCAGTCCCCTCCCAAGTCCCCAGTCCCCTCCCATGTCCCCATTCCCCTCCCCAGTCCCTGCCACTCCCAAGTCTCTGCCCCTCCCATGTCCCCAGTCCCCTCCCCAGTCCCTGCCCCTCCCAAGTCCCTGCCCCTCCCAAGTCCCTGCCCCTCCCATGTCTCCAGTCCCCTCCCCAATCCCTGTCCCTCCCAAGACCCCAGTCCCCTCCCCAGTCCCTGCCCCTCCCAAGTCCCTGCCCCTCCCATGTCCCCAGTCCCCTTCCAAGTCCCTGCACCTCCCATGTCCCCAGTCCCCTCCCCAGTCCCTGCCCCTCCCCAGTCCCTGCCCCTCCCATGTCCCCAGTCCCCTCCCCAGTCCCTGCCACTCCCAAGTCCCTGCACCTCCCATGTCCCCAATCCCCTCCCAAGTCCCTGCCCCTTCCAAGACCCCAGTCCCCTCCCCAGTCCCTGCCCCTCCCATGTCCCCAGTCCCCACCCAAGTCCCTGCCCCTCCCGTGTCCCCAGTCCCCTCCCAAGTCTCTGCCCCTCCCATGTCCCCAGTCCCCTTCCAAGTCCCTGCACCTCCCATGTCCCCAGTCCCCTCCCCAGTCCCTGCCCCTCCCGAGTCCCTGCCCCTCCCATGTCCCCAGTCCCCTCCCCAGTCCCTGCCACTCCCAAGTCCCTGCCCCTCCCATGTCCCCAATCCCCTCCCAAGTCCCTGCTCCTCCCATGTCCCCAGTCCCCTCCCCAGTCCCTGCCCCTTCCAAGACCCCAGTCCCCTCCCCAGTCCCTGCCCCTCCCATGTCCCCAGTCCCCACCCAAGTCCCTGCCCCTCCCATGTCCCCAGTCCACTCCCCAGTCCCTGCCACTCCCAAGTCCCTGCCCCTCCCAAGTCCCTGCCCCTCCCATGTCCCCAGTCCCCTTCCAAGTCCCTGCTCCTCCCATGTCCCCAGTCCCCTCCCCAGTCCCTGCCACTCCCAAGTCCCTGCCCCTCCCAAGTCCCTGCCCCTCCCATGTCCCCAGTCCCCTCCCAAGTCCCTGCCCCTCCCATGTCCCCAGTCCCCTCCCCAGTCCCTGCCCCTCCCAAGTCCCTGCCCCTCCCATGTCCCCAGTCCCCTCCCCAATCCCTGTCCCTCCCATGTCCCCAGTCCCCTCCCCAGTCCCTGCCACTCCCAAGTCCCTGCCCCTCCCATGTCCCCAGTCCCCTCCCAAGTCCCCAATCCCCTCCCATGTCCCCAGTCCCCTCCCCAGTCCCTGCCACTCCCAAGTCCCTGCCCCTCCCATGTCCCCAATCCCCTCCCAAGTCCCTGCTCCTCCCTTGTCCCCAGTCCCCTCCCCAGTCCCTGCCCCTCCCCAGTCCCTGCCCCTCCCATGTCCCCAGTCCCCTCCCAAGTCCCAAACCCTCCCAAGATCCCAGTCCCCTCCCCAGTCCCTGCCCCTCCCAAGTCCCTGCCCCTCCCATGTCCCCAGTCCCCTTCCAAGTCCCTGCACCTCCCATGAACCCAGTCCCCTCCCAAGTCCCTGCCACTCCCAAGTCCCTGCCCTCCCATGTCCCCAGTCCCCTCCCAAGTCTCTGCCCCTCCCAAGTCCCTGCCCCTCCCCAGTCCCTGCCCCTCCCATGTCCCCAGTCCCCACCCAAGTCCCTGCCCCTCCCATGAACCCAGTCCCCTCCCAAGTCCCTGCCACTCCCATGTCCCCAGTCCCCTCCCATGTCCCCAGTCCCCTCCCAAGTCCCCAATCCCCTCCCATGTCCCCAGTCCCCTCCCCAGTCCCTGCCACTACCAAGTCTCTGCCCCTCCCATGTCCCCAGTCCCCTTCCAAGTCCCTGCCCCTCCCATGTCCCCAGTCCCCACCCCAGTCCCTGCCCCTCCCAAGTCCCCAGTCCCCTCCCAAGTCCCCAGTCCCCTCCCATGTCCTCAGTCCCCTCCCCAGTCCCTGCCCCTCCCAAGTCCCTGCCCCTCCCAAGTCCCTGCCCCTCCCATGTCCCCAGTCCCCTCCCCAGTCCCTGCCACTCCCAAGTCCCTGCCCCTCCCAAGTCCCTCCCCCTCCCAAGTCCCTGCCCCTCCCATGTCCCCAGTCCCCTTCCAAGTCCCTGCACCTCCCATGTCCCCAGTCCCCTCCCCAGTCCCTGCCCCTCCCAAGTCCCTGCCCCTCCCATGTCCCCAGTCCCCTTCCAAGTCCCTGCACCTCCCATGTCCCCAGTCCCCTCCCAAGTCCCTGCCCCTCCCATGTCCCCAGTCCCCTCCCCAGTCCCTGCCCCTCCCAAGTCCCTGCCCCTCCCATGTCCCCAGTCCCCTCCCAAGTCCCTGCCCCTCCCATGTCCCCAGTCCCCTCCCCAGTCCCTGCCCTTCCCACGTCCCTGCCCCTCCCATGTCCCCAGTCCCCTCCCAAGTCCCCAATCCCCTCCCATGTCCCCGGTCCCCTCCCCAGTCCCTGCCACTCCCAAGTCCCTGCCCCTCCCATGTTACCAGTCCCCTCCCCAGTCCCTGCCCCTCCCAAGTCCCTGCCCCTCCCATGTCCCCAATCCCCTCCCCAGTCCCTGCCCCTCCCATGTCCCCAGTCCCCTCCCCAGTCCCTGCCACTCCCAAGTCCCTGCCCCTCCCATGTCCCCAATCCCCTCCCCAGTCCCTGCCCCTCCCATGTCCCCAGTCCCCTCCCCAGTCCCTGCCACTCCCAAGTCCCTGCCCCTCCCATGTCCCCAATCCCCTCCCCAGTCCCTGCCCCTCCCATGTCCCCAGTCCCCTCCCAAGTCCCCCAATCCCCTCCCATGTCCCCAGTCCCCTCCCCAGTCCCTGCCACTCCCAAGTCTCTGCCCCTCCCATGTCCCCAGTCCCCTCCCAAGTCCCTGCCCCTTTCAAGTCCCTGCCCCTCCCATGTCCCCAGTCCCCTCCCCAGTCCCTGCCCCTCCCAAGTCCCTGCCCCTCCCATGTCCCCAGTCCCCACCCAAGTCCCTGCCCCTCCCATGTCCCCAGTCCCCTCCCAAGTCCCTGCCCCTCCCAAGTCCCTGCCCCTCCCATGTCCCCAGTCCCCTCCCCAGTCCCTGCCACTCCCAAGTCCCTGCCCCTCCCATGTCCCCAATCCCCTCCCAAGTCCCTGCTCCTCCCATGTCCCCAGTCCCCTCCCCAGTCCCTGCCCCTTCCAAGACCCCAGTCCCCTCCCCAGTCCCTGCCCCTCCCATGTCCCCAGTCCCCTCCCAAGTCCCTGCCCCTCCCATGTCCCCAGTCCCCACCCAAGTCCCTGCCCCTCCCGTATCCCCAGTCCCCTCCCAAGTCTCTGCCCCTCCCATGTCCCCAGTCCCCTCCCCAGTCCCTGCCACTCCCAAGTCCCTGCCCCTCCCAAGTCCCTGCCCCTCCCAAGTCCCTGCCCCTCCCATGTCCCCAGTCCCCTCCCCAATCCCTGTCCCTCCCAAGACCCCAGTCCCCTCCCCAGTCCCTGCCCCTCCCAAGTCCCTGCCCCTCCCATGTCCCCAGTCCCCTTCCAAGTCCCTGCACCTCCCATGTCCCCAGTCCCCTCCCCAGTCCCTGCCCCTCCCAAGTCCCTGCCCCTCCCATGTCCCCAGTCCCCTCCCAAGTCCCCAATCCCCTCCCATGTCCCCAGTCCCCTCCCCAGTCCCTGCCCTTCCCAAGTCCCTGCCCCTCCCATGTCCCCAGTCCCCTCCCAAGTCCCCAATCCCCTCCCATGTCCCCAGTCCCCTCCCCAGTCCCTGCCACTCCCAAGTCTCTGCCCCTCCCATGTCCCCAGTCCCCTCCCCAGTCCCTGCCCCTCCCAAGTCCCTGCCCCTCCCATGTCCCCAGTCCCCTTCCAAGTCCCTGCCCCTCCCATGTCCCCAGTCCCCTCCCATGTCCCCAGTCCCCTCCCCAGTCCCTGCCCTTCCCAAGTCTCTGCCCCTCCCATGTCCCCAGTCCCCTCCCCAGTCCCTCCCACTCCCAAGTCCCTGCCCCTCCCATGTCCCCAGTCCCCTCCCCAGTCCCTGCCCCTCCCAAGTCCCTGCCCCTCCCATGTCCCCAGTCCCCTCCCAAGTCCCTGCCCCTTTCAAGTCCCTGCCCCTCCCATGTCCCCAGTCCCCTCCCCAGTCCCTGCCCCTCCCAAGTCCCTGCCCCTCCCATGTCCCCAGTCCCCACCCAAGTCCCTGCCCCTCCCATGTCCCCAGTCCCCTCCCAAGTCCCTGCCCCTCCCAAGTCCCTGCCCCTCCCATGTCCCCAGTCCCCTCCCAAGTCCCTGCCCCTCCCATGTCCCCTGTCCCCTCCCAAGTCCCTGCCCCTCCCAAGTCCCTGCCCCTCCCATGTCCCCAGTCCCCTCCCCAGTCCCTGCCACTCCCAAGTCCCTGCCCCTCCCATGTCCCCAATCCCCTCCCAAGTCCCTGCTCCTCCCATGTCCCCAGTCCCCTCCCCAGTCCCTGCCCCTTCCAAGACCCCAGTCCCCTCCCCAGTCCCTGCCCCTCCCATGTCCCCAGTCCCCTCCCAAGTCCCTGCCCCTCCCATGTCCCCAGTCCCCACCCAAGTCCCTGCCCCTCTCGTGTCCCCAGTCCCCTCCCAAGTCTCTGCCCCTCCCATGTCCCCAGTCCCCTCCCCAGTCCCTGCCACTCCCTTGTCCCTGCCCCTCCCAAGTCCCTGCCCCTCCCAAGTCCCTGCCCCTCCCATGTCCCCAGTCCCCTCCCCAATCCCTGTCCCTCCCAAGAGCCCAGTCCCCTCCCCAGTCCCTGCCCCTCCCAAGTCCCTGCCCCTCCCATGTCCCCAGTCCCCTTCCAAGTCCCTGCACCTCCCATGTCCCCAGTCCCCTCCCCAGTCCCTGCCCCTCCCAAGTCCCTGCCCCTCCCATGTCCCCAGTCCCCTCCCCAGTCCCTGCCACTCCCAAGTCCCTGCCCCTCCCATGTCCCCAGTCCCCTCCCAAGTCCCCAATCCCCTCCCATGTCCCCAGTCCCCTCCCCAGTCCCTGCCACTCCCAAGTCCCTGCCCCTCCCATGTCCCCAGTCCCCTCCCAAGTCCCTGCCCCTCCCATGTCCCCAGTCCCCTCCCAAGTCCCTGCCCCTCCCAAGTCCCTGCCCCTCCCATGTCCCCAATCCCCTCCCCAGTCCCTGCCCCTCCCATGTCCCCAGTCCCCTCCCCAGTCCCTGCCACTCCCAAGTCTCTGCCCCTCCCATGTCCCCAGTCCCCTCCCAAGTCCCCAATCCCCTCCCATGTCCCCAGTCCCCTCCCCAGTCCCTGCCACTCCCAAGTCTCTGCCCCTCCCATGTCCCCAGTCCCCTCCCCAGTCCCTGCCCCTCCCAAGTCCCTGCCCCTCCCATGTCCCCAGTCCCCTTCCAAGTCCCTGCCCCTCCCATGTCCCCAGTCCCCTCCCATGTCCCCAGTCCCCTTCCAAGTCCCTGCACCTCCCATGTCCCCAGTCCCCTCCCCAGTCTTTGCCCCTCCCAAGTCTTTGCCCCTCCCATGTCCCCAGTCCCCACCCAAGTCTCTGCCCCTCCCATGTCCCCAGTCCCCTCCCCAGTCCCTGCCCCTCCCATGTCCCCAGTCCCCTCCCAAGTCCCTGCCCCTCCCATGTCCCCAGTCCCCTCCCCAGTCCCTGCCCCTCCCAAGTCGCTGCCCCTCCCATGTCCCCAGTCCCCTCCCCAATCCCTGTCCCTCCCATGTCCCCAGTCCCCTCCCAAGTCCCCAATCCCCTCCCATGTCCCCAGTCCCCTCCCCAGTCCCTGCCACTCCCAAGTCCCTGCCCCTCCCATGTCCCCAACCCCCTCCCAAGTCCCTGCCCCTCCCTTGTCGCCAGTCCCCTCCCCAGTCCCTGCCCCTCCCAAGTCCCTGCCCCTCCCATGTCCCCTGTCCCCACCCAAGTCTCTGCCCCTCCCATGTCCCCAGTCCCCTCCCCAGTCCCTGCCACTCCCAAGTCCCTGCCCCTCCCATGTCCCCAATCCCCTCCCAAGTCCCTGCCCCTCCCTTGTCCCCAGTCCCCTCCCCAGTCCCTTGCCCTCCCAAGTCCCTGCCCCTCCCATGTCCCCAGTCCCCACCCAAGTCCGTGCCCCTCCCATGTCCCCAGTCCCCTCCCAAGTCCCTGCCCCTCCCAAGTCCCTGCCCCTCCCATGTCCCCAGTCCCCTCCCCAGTCCCTGCCACTCCCAAGTCCCTGCCCCTCCCATGTCCCCAGTCCCCTCCCAAGTCCCCAATCCCCTCCCATGTCCCCAGTCCCCTCCCCAGTCCCTGCCCTTCCCAAGTCTCTGCCCCTCCCATGTCCCCAGTCCCCTCCCCAGTCCCTGCCACTCCCAAGTCCCTGCCCCTCTCATGTCCCCAGTCCCCTCCCAAGTCCCTGCCCCTCCCTTGTCCCCAGTCCCCTCCCCAGTCCCTGCCACTCCCATGTCCCCAGTCCCCACCCAAGTCCCTGCCCCTCCCATGTCCCCAGTCCCCTCCCATGTCCCCAGTCCCCTCCCAAGTCCCTGCCCCTCCCATGTCCCCAGTCCCCTCCCAAGTCCCTGCCCCTCCCATGTCCCCAATCCCCTCCCAAGTCCCTGCCCCTCCCTTGTCCCCAGTCCCCTCCCCAGTCCCTGCCCCTCCCAAGTCCCTGCCCCTCCCATGTCCCCAGTCCCCTTCCAAGTCCCTGCACCTCCCATGTCCCCAGTCCCCTCCCCAGTCCCTGCCCCTCCCATGTCCCCAGTCCCCTCCCAAGTCCCTGCCCCTCCCAAGTCTCTGCCCCTCCCATGTCCCCAGTCCCCTCCCAAGTCCCCAATCCCCTCCCATGTCCCCAGTCCCCTCCCCAGTCCCTGCCCCTCCCAAGTCCCTGCCCCTCCCATGTCCCCAGTCCCCTCCCAAGTCACTGCCCCTCCCATGTTCCCAGTCCCCTCCCCAGTCCCTGCCCTTCCCAAGTCCCTGCCCCTCCCATGTCCCCAGTCCCCTCCCAAGTCCCCAATCCCCTCCCATGTCCCCAGTCCCCTCCCCAGTCCCTGCCCTTCCCAAGTCCCTGCCCCTCCCATGTCCCCAGTCCCCTCCCCAGTCCCTGCCCCTCCCAAGTCCCTGCTCCTCCCATGTCCCCAGTCCCCTCCCCAGTCCCTGCCCCTTCCAAGACCCCAGTCCCCTCCCCAGTCCCTGCCCCTCCCATGTCCCCAGTCCCCTCCCTAGTCCCTGCCCCTCCCATGTCCCCAGTCCCCAACCAAGTCCCTGCCCCTCCCGTGTCCCCAGTCCCCTCCCAGGTCTCTGCCCCTCCCATGTCCCCAGTCCCCTCCCCAGTCCCTGCCACTCCCAAGTCCCTGCCCCTCCCAAGTCCCTGCCCCTCCCAAGTCCCTGCCCCTCCCATGTCCCCAGTCCCCTTCCAAGTCCCTGCACCTCCCATGTCCCCAGTCCCCTCCCCAGTCCCTGCCCCTCCCAAGTCCCTGCCCCTCCCATGTCCCCAGTCCCCTCCCCAGTCCCTGCCCCTCCCAAGTCCCTGCCCCTCCCATGTCCCCAGTCCCCTCCCAAGTCCCTGCCACTCCCAAGTCCCTGCCCCTCCCATGTCCCCAGTCCCCTCCCAAGTCCCTGCCCCTCCCATGTCCCCAGTCCCTGCCCTTCCCAAGTCCCTGCCCCTCCCATGTCCCCAGTCCCCTCCCAAGTCCCCAATCCCCTCCCATGTCCCCAGTCCCCTCCCCAGTCCCTGCCCCTCCCAAGTCCCTGCCCCTCCCATGTCCCCAATCCCCTCCCCAGTCCCTGCCCCTCCAATGTCCCCAGTCCCCTCCCAAGTCTCTGCCCCTCCCATGTCCCCAGTCCCCACCCAAGTCCCTGCCCCTCCCATGTCCCCAGTCCCCTCCCAAGTCCCTGCCACTCCCAAGTCTCTGCCCCTCCCATGTCCCCAGTCCCCTCCCCAGTCCCTGCCCCTCCCAAGTCCCTGCCCCTCCCATGTCCCCAGTCCCCTCCCAAGTCCCTGCCCCTCCCATGTCCCCAGTCCCCTTCCAAGTCCCTGCACCTCCCATGTCCCCAGTCCCCTCCCCAGTCCCGGCCACTCCCAAGTCTCTGCCCCTCCCATGTCCCCAGTCCCCTCCCCAGTCTTTGCCCCTCCCAAGTCCCTGCCCCTCCCATGTCCCCAGTCCCCACCCAAGTCCCTTCCCCTCCCATGTCCCCAGTCCCCTCCCATGTCCCCAGTCCCCACCCAAGTCTCTGCCCCTCCCATGTCCCCAGTCCCCTCCCCAGTCCCTGCCCCTCCCAAGTCCCTGCCCCTCCCATGTCCCCAGTCCCCACCCAAGTCTCTGCCCCTCCCATGTCCCCAGTCCCCTCCCCAGTCCCTGCCCCTCCCAAGTCCCTGCCCCTCCCATGTCCCCATTCCCCTCCCCAGTCCCTGCCCTTCCCAAGTCCCTGCCCCTCCCATGTCCCCAGTCCCCTCCCAAGTCCCGAATCCCCTCCCATGTCCCCAGTCCCCTCCGCAGTCCCTGCCACTCCCAAGTCCCTGCCCCTCCCATGTCCCCAGTCCCCTCCCCAGTCCCTGCCCTTCCCAAGTCCCTGCCCCTCCCATGTCCCCAATCCCCTCCCAAGTCCCTGCCCCTCCCTTGTCCCCAGTCCCCACCCAAGTCCCTGCCCCTCCCATGTCCCCAGTCCCCTCCCCAGTCCCTGCCACACCCAAGTCCCTGCCCCTCCCATGTCCCCAGTCACCTCCCCAGTCCCTGCCCTTCCCATGTCCCCAGTCCCCTCCCAAGTCCCTGTCCCTCCCATGTCCCCATTCCCCTCCCCAGTCCCTGCCCTTCCCAAGTCTCTGCCCCTCCCATGTCTCCAGTCCCCTCTCAAGTCCCCAATCCCCTCCCATGTCCCCAGTCCCCTTCCCAGTCCCTGCCCTTCCCAAGTCCCTGCCCCTCCCAAGACCCCAGTCCCCTCCCCAGTCCCTGCCCCTCCCATGTCCCCAGTCCCCTCCCCAGTCCCTGCCACTCCCAAGTCCCTGCCCCTCCCTTGTCCCCAGTCCCCTCCCCAGTCTCTGCCCCTCCCAAGTCCCTGCCCCTCCCATGTCCCCAGTCCCCTTCCAAGTCCCTGCACCTCCCATGTCCCCAGTCCCCTCCCCAGTCCCTGCCCCTCCCAAGTCCCTGCCCCTCCCATGTCCCCAGTCCCCTCCCCACTCCCTGCCACTCCCAAGTCTCTGCCCCTCCCATGTCCCCAGTCCCCACCCAAGTCCCTGCCCCTCCCATGTCCCCAGTCCCCTCCCAAGTCCCTGCCACTCCCAAGTCCCTGCCCCTCCCATGTCACCAGTCCCCTCCCAAGTCCCCAATCCCCTCCCATGTCCCCAGTCCCCTCCCCAGTCCCTGCCACTACCAAGTCTCTGCCCCTCCCATGTCCCCAGTCCCCTCCCCAGTCCCTGCCCCTCCCAAGTCCCTGCCCCTCCCATGTCCCCAGTCCCCTTCCAAGTCCCTGCCCCTCCCATGTCCCCAGTCCCCTCCCATGTCCCCAGTCCCCTTCCAAGTCCTTGCACCTCCCATGTCCCCAGTCCCCTCCCCAGTCCCTGCCACTCCCAAGCCTCTGCCCCTCCCATGTCCCCAGTCCCCTCCCCAGTCTTTGCCCCTCCCAAGTCCCTGTCCCTCCCATGTCCCCAGTCCCCACCCAAGTCCCTGCCCCTCCCATGTCCCCAATCCCCTCCCATGTCCCCAGTCCCCTCCCCAGTCCCTGCCCCTCCCAAGTCCCTGCCCCTCCCAAGTCCCTGCCCCTCCCATGTCCCCAGTCCCCACCCAAGTCCCTGCCCCTCCCAAGTCCCTGCCCCTCCCATGTCCCCAGTCCCCACCCAAGTCTCTGCCCCTCCCATGTCCCCAGTCCCCTCCCCAGTCCCTGCCCCTCCCAAGTCCCTGCCCCTCCCATGTCCCCATTCCCCTCCCCAGTCCCTGCCCTTGCCAAGTCCCTGCCCCTCCCATGTCCCCAGTCCCCTCCCAAGTCCCCAATCCCCTCCCATGTCCCCAGTCCCCTCCCCAGTCCCTGCCACTCCCAAGTCCCTGCCCCTCCCATGTCCCCAGTCCCCTCCCCAGTCCCTGCCCTTCCCAAGTCCCTGCCCCTCCCATGTCCCCAATCCCCTCCCAAGTCCCTGCCCCTCCCTTGTCCCCAGTCCCCTCCCCAGTCCCTGCCCCTCCCAAGTCCCTGCCCCTCCCTTGTCCCCAGTCCCCTACCAAGTCCCTGCCCCTCCCATGTCCCCAGTCCCCACCCAAGTCCCTGCCCCTCCCATGTCCCCAGTCCCCTCCCCAGTCCCTGCCACACCCAAGTCCCTGCCCCTCCCATGTCCCCAGTCCCCTCCCCAGTCCCTGCCCCCTCCCATGTCCCCCAGTCCCCTCCCAAGTCCCTGCCCCTCCCATTTCCCCAGTCCCCTCCCAAGTCCCTGCCCCTCCCAAGTCCCTGCCCCTCCCATGTCCCCAGTCCCCCTCCCAAGTCACTGCCCCTCCCATGTCCCCAGTCCCCTCCCCAGTCCCTGCCCTTCCCAAGTCCCTGCCCCTCCCATGTCCCCAGTCCCCTCCCCAATCCCTGTCCCTCCCAAGACCCCAGTCCCCTCCCCAGTCCCCTGCCACTCCCAAGTCCCTGCCCCTCCCATGTCACCAGTCCCCTCCCAAGTCCCTGCCCCTCCCATTTCCCCAGTCCCCTCCCATGTCCCCAGTCCCCTCCCCAGTCCCTGCCCCTCCCAAGTCCCTGCCCCTCCCATGTCCCCAATCCCCTCCCAAGTCCCTGCCCCTCCCTTGTCCCCCAGTCCCCTCCCCAGTCCCTGCCCCTCCCAAGTCCCTGCCCCTCCCATGTCCCCAGTCCCCACCCAAGTCCCTGCCCCTCCCATGTCCCCAGTCCCCTCCCCAAGTCCCTGCCCCTCTCAAGTCCCTGCCCCTCCCAAGTCCCTGCCCCTCCCATGTCCCCAGTCCCCTCCCAAGTCCCCAGTCCCCTCCCATGTCCCCATTCCCCTCCCCAGTCCCCTGCCACTCCCAAGTCTCTGCCCCTCCCATGTCCCCAGTCCCCTCCCCAGTCCCTGCCCCTCCCAAGTCCCTGCCCCTCCAAGTCCCTGCCCCTCCATGTTTCCAGTCCCCTCCCCAATCCCTGTCCCTCCCAAGACCCCAGTCCCCTCCCCAGTCCCTGCCCCTCCCAAGTCCCTGCCCCTCCCATGTCCCCAGTCCCCTTCCAAGTCCCTGCACCTCCCATGTCCCCAGTCCCCTCCCCCCAGTCCCTGCCCCTCCCCAGTCCCTGCCCCTCCCATGTCCCCAGTCCCCTCCCCAGTCCCTGCCACTCCCAAGTCCCTGCACCTCCCATGTCCCCAATCCCCTCCCAAGTCCCTGCTCCTCCCATGTCCCCAGTCCCCTCCCCAGTCCCTGCCCCTTCCAAGACCCCAGTCCCTCCCCAGTCCCTGCCCCTCCCATGTCCCCAGTCCCCACCCAAGTCCCTGCCCCTCCCGTGTCCCCAGTCCCCTCCCAAGTCTCTGCCCCTCCATGTCCCCAGTCCCCCTTCAAGTCCCTGCACCTCCCATGTCCCCAGTCCCCTCCCCAGTCCCTGCCCCTCCCGAGTCCCTGCCCCTCCCATGTCCCCAGTCCCCTCCCCAGTCCTGCCACTCCCAAGTCCCTGCCCCTCCCATGTCCCCAATCCCCTCCCAAGTCCCTGCTCCTCCATGTCCCCAGTCCCCTCCCCAGTCCCCTGCCCCTTCCAAGACCCCCAGTCCCCTCCCCAGTCCCTGCCCCTCCATGTCCCCCAGTCCCCCACCCAAGTCCCTGCCCCTCCCATGTCCCCAGTCCACTCCCCAGTCCCTGCCACTCCCAAGTCCCTGCCCCCTCCCAAGTCCCTGCCCCTCCCATGTCCCCCAGTCCCCTCCCCAATCCCTGTCCCTCCCAAGACCCCAGTCCCCTCCCCAGTCCCTGCCCTTCGAAGTCCCTGCCCCTCCCATGTCCCCAGTCCCCTTCCAAGTCCCTGCACCTCCCATGTCCCAGTCCCCTCCCCAGTCCCTGCCACTCCCAAGTCCCTGCCCCTCCCAAGTCCCTGCCCCTCCCATGGTCCCCAGTCCCCTCCCAAGTCCCTGCCCCTCCCATGTCCCCAGTCCCCTCCCCAGTCCCCTGCCCCTCCAAGTCCCTGCCCCCTCCCATGTCCCCAGTCCCCTCCCCAATCCCTGTCCCTCCCATGTCCCCAGTCCCCTCCCCAGTCCCTGCCACTCCCAAGTCCCTGCCCCTCCCATGTCCCCAGTCCCCTCCCAAGTCCCCAATCCCCTCCCATGTCCCCAGTCCCCCTCCCCAGTCCCTGCCACTCCCAAGTCCCTGCCCCTCCCATGTCCCCAATCCCCTCCCAAGTCCCTGCTCCTCCCTTGTCCCCAGTCCCCTCCCCAGTCCCTGCCCCTCCCCAGTCCCTGCCCCTCCCATGTCCCCAGTCCCCTCCCAAGTCCCAAACCCTCCCAAGATCCCAGTCCCCTCCCCAGTCCCTGCCCCTCCCAAGTCCCTGCCCCTCCCATGTCCCCAGTCCCCTTCCAAGTCCTGCACCCTCCATGAACCCAGTCCCCTCCCAAGTCCCTGCCACTCCCAAGTCCCTGCCCTCCCATGTCCCCAGTCCCCTCCCAAGTCTCTGCCCCTCCCAAGTCCCTGCCCCTCCCCAGTCCCTGCCCCTCCCATGTCCCAGTCCCCACCCAAGTCCCTGCCCCTCCCATGAACCCAGTCCCCTCCCAAGTCCCTGCCACTCCCATGTCCCCAGTCCCCTCCATGTCCCCAGTCCCCTCCCAAGTCCCCAATCCCCTCCCATGTCCCCAGTCCCCTCCCCAGTCCCTGCCACTACCAGTCTCTGCCCCTCCCATGTCCCCAGTCCCCTTCCAAGTCCCTGCCCCTCCCATGTCCCCAGTCCCCACCCCAGTCCCTGCCCCTCCCATGTCCCAGTCCCCTCCCAAGTCCCCAGTCCCCCTCCCATGTCCTCAGTCCCCTCCCCAGTCCCTGCCCCTCCCAAGTCCCTGCCCCTCCCAAGTCCCTGCCCCTCCCATGTCCCCAGTCCCCTCCCCAATCCCTGTCCCTCCCAAGACCCCAGTCCCCTCCCCAGTCCCTGCCACTCCCAAGTCCCTGCCCCTCCAAGTCCCTCCCCCTCCAAGTCCCTGCCCCTCCCATGTCCCCAGTCCCCTTCCAAGTCCCTGCACCTCCCATGTCCCCAGTCCCCTCCCCAGTCCCTGCCCCTCCAAGTCCCTGCCCCTCCCATGTCCCCAGTCCCCTTCCAAGTCCCTGCACCTCCCATGTCCCCAGTCCCCTCCAAGTCCCTGCCCCTCCCATGTCCCCAGTCCCCTCCCCAGTCCCTGCCCCTCCCAAGTCCCCTGCCCCTCCCATGTCCCCAGTCCCCTCCCAAGTCCCTGCCCCTCCCATGTCCCAGTCCCCTCCCAGTCCCCTGCCCTTCCCACGTCCCTGCCCCTCCCATGTCCCCAGTCCCCTCCCAAGTCCCAATCCCCTCCCATGTCCCCAGTCCCCTCCCCAGTCCCTGCCACTCCCAAGTCCCTGCCCCTCCCATGTTACCAGTCCCCTCCCCAGTCCCTGCCCCTCCCAAGTCCCTGCCCCTCCCATGTCCCCCAATCCCCTCCCCAGTCCCTGCCCCTCCCATGTCCCCAGTCCCCTCCCCAGTCCCTGCCACTCCCAAGTCCCTGCCCCCCTCCCATGTCCCCAATCCCCTCCCCAGTCCCTGCCCCTCCCATGTCCCCAGTCCCCTCCCCAGTCCCTGCCACTCCCAAGTCCCTGCCCCTCCCATGTCCCCAATCCCCTCCCCAGTCCCTGCCCCTCCCATGTCCCCAGTCCCCTCCCAAGTCCCCCAATCCCCCTCCCATGTCCCCAGTCCCCTCCCCAGTCCCTGCCACTCCCAAGTCTCTGCCCCTCCCATGTCCCCAGTCCCCTCCCAAGTCCCTGCCCCTTTCAAGTCCCTGCCCCTCCCATGTCCCCAGTCCCCTCCCCAGTCCCCTGCCCCTCCCAAGTCCCTGCCCCTCCCATGTCCCCAGTCCCCACCCAAGTCCCTGCCCCTCCCATGTCCCCAGTCCCCTCCCAAGTCCCTGCCCCTCCCAAGTCCCTGCCCCTCCCATGTCCCCCAGTCCCCTCCCCAGTCCCTGCCACTCCCAAGTCCCTGCCCCTCCCATGTCCCCAATCCCCTCCCAAGTCCCTGCTCCTCCCATGTCCCCAGTCCCCTCCCCAGTCCCTGCCCCTTCCAAGACCCCAGTCCCCTCCCCAGTCCCTGCCCCTCCCATGTCCCCAGTCCCCTCCCAAGTCCCTGCCCCTCCCATGTCCCCAGTCCCCACCCAAGTCCCTGCCCCTCCCGTATCCCCAGTCCCCTCCCAAGTCTCTGCCCCTCCCATGTCCCCAGTCCCCTCCCCAGTCCCTGCCACTCCCAAGTCCCTGCCCCTCCCCAAGTCCCTGCCCCTCCCAAGTCCCTGCCCCTCCCATGTCCCCAGTCCCCTCCCCAATCCCTGTCCCTCCCAAGACCCCAGTCCCCTCCCAGTCCCTGCCCCTCCCAAGTCCCTGCCCCTCCCATGTCCCCAGTCCCCTTCCAAGTCCCTGCACCTCCCATGTCCCAGTCCCCTCCCCAGTCCCTGCCCCTCCCAAGTCCCTGCCCCTCCATGTCCCCAGTCCCCCTCCCAAGTCCCCAATCCCCTCCCATGTCCCCAGTCCCCTCCCCAGTCCCTGCCCTTCCAAGTCCCTGCCCCTCCCATGTCCCCAGTCCCCTCCCAAGTCCCCAATCCCCTCCCATGTCCCCAGTCCCCTCCCCAGTCCCTGCCACTCCCAAGTCTCTGCCCCTCCCATGTCCCCAGTCCCCTCCCCAGTCCCTGCCCCTCCAAGTCCCTGCCCCCTCCCATGTCCCCAGTCCCCCCTTCCAAGTCCCTGCCCCTCCCATGTCCCCAGTCCCCTCCCATGTCCCAGTCCCCTCCCCAGTCCCTGCCCTTCCCAAGTCTCTGCCCCTCCCATGTCCCCAGTCCCCTCCCCAGTCCCTGCCACTCCCAAGTCCCTGCCCCTCCCATGTCCCCAGTCCCCTCCCAAGTCCCCAATCCCCTCCCATGTCCCCAGTCCCCTCCCCAGTCCCTGCCCTTCCCAAGTCTCTGCCCCTCCCATGTCCCCAGTCCCCTCCCCAGTCCCTGCCCACTCCCAAGTCCCTGCCCCTCTCATGTCCCCAGTCCCCTCCCCAGTCCCTGCCCCTCCCAAGACCCTGCCCCTCCCATGTCCCCAGTCCCCACCCAAGTCCCTGCCCCCTCCCATGTCCCCAGTCCCCTCCCATGTCCCAGTCCCCTCCCAAGTCTCTGCCCCTCCCATGTCCCCAGTCCCCTCCCAAGTCCCCTGCCCCTCCCAAGTCCCTGCCCCTCCAAGTCCCTGCCCTCCCATGTCCCCAGTACCCTCCCCAAGTCTCTGCCCCTCCCATGTCCCCAGTCCCCCTCCCCAGTCCCTGCCACTCCCAAGTCCCTGCCCCTCCCAAGTCCCTGCCCCTCCCAAGTCCTGCCCCTCCCATGTCCCCAGTCCCCTCCCCAATCCCTGTCCCTCCCAAGACCCCAGTCCCCTCCCCAGTCCCTGCCCCTCCCAAGTCCCTGCCCCCTCCCATGTCCCCAGTCCCCTTCCAAGTCCCTGCACCTCCCATGTCCCCAGTCCCCTCCCCAGTCCCTGCCCCTCCCAAGTCCCTGCCCCTCCATGTCCCCAGTCCCCTCCCCAGTCCCCTGCCACTCCCAAGTCCCTGCCCCTCCCATGTCCCCAGTCCCCTCCCAAGTCCGTGCCCCTCCCATGTCCCCAGTCCCCTCCCCAGTCCCTGCCCTTCCCAAGTCCCTGCCCCCTCCCATGTCCCCAGTCCCCTCCCAAGTCCCCAATCCCCTCCCATGTCCCCAGTCCCCTCCCCCAGTCCCTGCCCTTCCCAAGTCCCTGCCCCCTCCCATGTCCCCAGTCCCCCTCCCAAGTCCCCAATCCCCTCCATGTCCCCAGTCCCCTCCCCAGTCCCTGCCACTCCCAAGTCTCTGCCCCTCCCATGTCCCCAGTCCCCTCCCAGTCCCCTGCCCCTCCCAAGTCCCTGCCCCTCCCATGTCCCCAGTCCCCTTCCAAGTCCCTGCCCCTCCCATGTCCCCAGTCCCCTGCCCATGTCCCCAGTCCCCTCCCCAGTCCCCTGCCCTTCCCAAGTCTCTGCCCCTCCCATGTCCCCAGTCCCCTCCCCAGTCCCTGCCACTCCCAAGTCCCTGCCCCTCCCATGTCCCCAGTCCCCTCCCAAGTCCCCAATCCCCTCCCATGTCCCCAGTCCCCTCCCCAGTCCTGCCCTTCCCAAGTCTCTGCCCCTCCCATGTCCCCAGTCCCCTCCCCAGTCCCTGCCACTCCCAAGTCCCTGCCCCTCCCATGTCCCCAGTCCCCCTTCCAAGTCCCCAATCCCCTCCCATGTCCCCCAGTCCCCCTCCCCAGTCCTTGCCCCTCCCAAGTCCCTGCCCCTCTCATGTCCCCAGTCCCCTCCCAAGTCCCTGCCCCTCCCTTGTCCCCAGTCCCCTCCCCAGTCCCTGCCCCTCCCAAGACCCTGCCCCTACCATGTCCCCAGTCCCCCACCCAAGTCCCTGCCCCTCCCATGTCCCCAGTCCCCCTCCCATGTCCCCAGTCCCCCTCCCATGTCCCCAGTCCCCTCCCAAGTCTCTGCCCCTCCCATGTCCCCAGTCCCCTCCCAAGTCCCTGCCCCTCCCATGTCTCCAGTCCCCTCCCAAGTCACCTGCCCCTCCCAAGTCCCTGCCCCTCCCAAGTCCCTGCCCCTCCCATGTCCCCAGTCCCCTCCCAAGTCTCTGCCCCTCCCATGTCCCCAGTCCCCTCCCCAGTCCCTGCCACTCCCAAGTCCCTGCCCCTCCCAAGTCCCTGCCCCTCCCAAGTCCTGCCCCTCCCATGTCCCCAGTCCCCTCCCCAATCCCTGTCCCTCCCAAGACCCCAGTCCCCTCCCCAGTCCCTGCCCCTCCCAAGTCCCTGCCCCTCCCATGTCCCCAGTCCCCTTCCAAGTCCCTGCACCTCCCATGTCCCCAGTCCCCTCCCCAGTCCCTGCCCCTCCCAAGTCCCTGCCCCTCCCATGTCCCCAGTCCCCTCCCCAGTCCCTGCCCCTCCCAAGTCCCTGCCCCTCCCATGTCCCCCAGTCCCCTCCCAAGTCCGTGCCCCTCCCATGTCCCCAGTCCCCTCCCCAGTCCCTGCCCTCCCAGTCCCTGCCCCTCCCATGTCCCCAGTCCCCTCCCAAGTCTCTGCCCCTCCCATGTCCCCAGTCCCCTCCCAAGTCCCTGCCCCTCCCATGTCCCCAAGTCCCCTCCCAAGTCCCTGCCCCTCCCATGTCCCCAGTCCCCCTTCCAAGTCCTGCCCCTCCCATGTCCCCAGTCCCCTCCCCAGTCCCTGCCCTTCCCACGTCCCTGCCCCTCCCATGTCCCCAGTCCCCCTCCCAAGTCCCCAATCCCCTCCCATGTCCCCAGTCCCCTCCCCAGTCCCTGCCCCTCCAAGTCCCTGCCCCCTCCCATGTCCCCAATCCCCTCCCCAGTCCCTGCCCCTCCCATGTCCCCAGTCCCCTCCAAGTCCCGAATCCCCTCCCATGTCCCCAGTCCCCTCCCCAGTCCTGCCCCTCCAAGTCCCTGCCCCTCCCATGTCCCCAATCCCCTCCCCAGTCCCTGCCCCTCCATGTCCCCAGTCCCCCTCCCAGTCCCCTGCCACTCCCAAGTCCCTGCCCCTCCCATGTCCCAGTCCCCTCCAAGTCCCCCCAATCCCCTCCCATGTCCCCAGTCCCCTCC
>JAUMJM010000172.1:0-262548 GCA_033558235.1 Neomorphus geoffroyi
GGCAGGGAGTTGGGAGTGGTAGGGACTGGGGAGGGGGACTGGGGACGTGGGAGGGGAAGGGACTGGGGAAGGGACTGGGGACAAGGGAGGGTCAGGGACATGGGAGGGGTAGGGACTGGGGAGGGGACTGGGGACATGGGAGGTTCAGGGACTTGGGAGGGGACTGTGGAAATGGCAGTGGCAGGGACTAGGGAGGGGATTGGGGACATGGGAGGGGCAGGGACTTGGGAGTGGCAGGGACTGGGGAGGGGACTGGGGACATTGGAGGGGCAGGGACTTGGGAGGGGCAGGGACTTGGGAGGGGGACTGGGGACATGGGAGGGGCACGGACTTTGGAGGTGACTGGGGACATGGGAGGGGCAGGGACTTGGGAGGGGCAGGGACTGGGGAGGGGACTGGGGACATGGGAGGGGCAGGGACTGGGGAGGGGACTTGGGACTTGGGAGGGGCAGGGACTTGGGCGGGGAATGGGGACATGGGAGGAGCAGGGACTTGGTAGGGGACTGGGGAAATGGGAGGGGCAGGGAACTGGGAGGAAACGGGAGACATGGGAGGGGCAGGGAGTTGGGAGTGGTAGGGACTGGGAGGGGACTGGGGACATGGGAGGGGGCAGGGACTTGGGAGGGGCAGGGACTTAGGAGGGGACTGGGGACATGGGAGGGGCAGGGACTGGGGAGGGGACTGGGGACGTGGGAGAGGCAGGGTCTTAGGAGGGGACTGGGGACATGGGAGGGGCAGGGACTTGGGAGGGGACTGGGGGACATGGGAGGGGATTGGGGACTTGGGAGGGGACTGGGGACATGGGAGGGGCAGTGACTTTGGAGGGGATTGGGACTTTCCATGGGGAGGGACTTGGGAGGGGACTGGGGAGTTGGGAGGGGCAGGGACTGGGGAGTGGACTGGGGACATGGGAGGGGCAGGGACATGGTAGTGGCAGGGACTGGGGAGGGGACTAGGGAGGGGCAGGGACTTGGGTGGGGACTTGGGACATGGGAGTGGCAGGGACTTGGGAGGGGACTGGGGACGTGGGAGGGGCAGGGACTTGGGAGGGGACTTTGGACATGGGAGGGGCAGGGACTGGGGAGGGGACTAGGGAGTGGCAGGGACTTGGGAGGGGACTGGGGACTTGGGAGTGGTAGGGACTGGGGAGGGGACTGGGGACATGGGAGGGGCAGGGACTTGGGAGGGGCAGGGACTTAGGAGGGGACTTTGGACATGGGAGGGGCAGGGACTGGGGAGGGGGACTGGGGACTTAGGAGAGACAGGGACTGGGGAGGGGGACTGGGGACTTGGGAGGGGCAAGGACTTGGGAGGGACAGGGACTTGGGAGGGGACTGGGGACTTGGGAGGGGATTAGGGACTTTGGAGGGGCAGGGACTTGGGAGGGGACTGGGGACATGGGAGAGGCAGGGACTTGGGAGGGGTCCGGGGACATGGGAGGGGACTGGAGACATGGGAGGGGCAGGGACTTGGGAGGGGCAGGGGACTTGGGAGGGGACAGGGGACATGGGAGTGGCAGGGACTTGGGAGGGGATTGGGGACATGGGTGGGGCAGGGACTTGGGAGGGGCAGGGACAGGGGAGGGGCAGGGACTTGGGAGGGGAATGGGGAAATGGGCGGGGCAGCGATTTGGGAGTGGCAGGGACTGGGGAAGGGACTGGGGAATTGGGAGGGGCAAGGCTTGGGAAGGACAGGGACTTGGGAGGGGACTGGGGACATGGAAGGGGCAGGGACTGGGGAGGGGACTGGGGACTTGGGAGGGGCAGGGACTGGGTAGTGGACTGGGGACATGGGAGGGGCAGGGGACATGGGAGTGGCAGGGACTGGGGAGGGGCAGGGACTGGGGAGGGGACTAGGGAGGGGCAGGGACTTGGGTGGGGGATTGGGGAAATGGGAGGGGCAGGGACTGGGGAGGGGACTGGAGACATTGGAGGGGCAAGGACTGGGGAGGGGACTGGGGACTTGGGAGGGGCAGGGACTTGGGTGGGGACTGGGGACATGGGAGGAGCAGGGACTGGGTAGGGGACTGGGGACTTGGGAGTGGCAGGGACTGGGGAGGGGACTGGGGACATGGGAGGGGCAGGGACTAGGGAGGGGACTGGGGACATGGGAGGGGCAGGGACTTGGGAGGGGCAGGTAGTGGGGAGGGGACTGGGGACATGGAAGGGCCAGGGACTTGGGAGGGGACTGTGGACATGGGAGGGGCAGGGACTGGGGAGGGGGACTGGGGACATGGGAGGTTCAGGGACTTGGGAGGGGACTGGGGACTTGGGAGGGGCAGGGACTTGGGTGGGGAGTCGGGACATGGGAGGGGCAGGGACTAGGGAGGGGATTGGGGACATGGGAGGGGCAGGGACTTGGTAGGGGAGGGGACTGGGGAAATAGGAGAGGCAGGAACTGGGGAGGGGACTGGGTACATTGGAGGGGCATGGACTTGGGAGGGGCAGGGACTTGGGAGGGGACTGGGGACATGGGAGGGGCACGGAATTTGGAGGTGACTGGGGACATGGGAGGGGCAGGGACTGACTTGGGAGGGGCAGGGACTGGGGAGGGGACTGGGGACATGGGAGGGGCAGGGACTGGGGAGGGGACTTGGGACTTGGGAGGGGCAGGGACTTGGGCGGGGAATGGGGACATGGGAGGAGCAGGGACTTGGTAGGGGATTGGGGAAATGGGAGGGGCAGGGAATTGGGAGGGGACGGGAGACATGGGAGGGGCAGGGAGTTGGGAGTGGTAGGGACTGGGGAGGGGACTGGGGACATGGGAGGGGCAGGGACTTGGGAGAGGCAGGGACTTAGGAGGGGACTGGGGAGATGGGAGGGGCAGGGACTGGGGAGGGGACTGGGGACATGGGAGGGGCAGGGACTTGGGAGGCGACTGGGGACATGGGAGGGGATTGGGGACTTGGGAGGGGACTGGGGACATGGGAGGGGCAGGGACTTTGGATGGGATTGGGACTTTCCAGGGGCAGGGACTTGGGAGGGGACTGGGGAGTTGGGAGGGGCACTGACTTGGGTGGGGACTGGAGACATGGGAGGGGCAGGGACATGGGAGTGGCAGGGACTGGGGAGGGGCAGGGACTGGGGAGGGGACTAGGGAGGGGCATGGACTTGGGTGCGGACTTGGGACATGGGAGGGGCAGGGACTTTGGAGGGGATTGGGGACTTGGGAGGGGCAGGGACTTGGGAGGGGACTGGAGACATGGGAGGGGCAGGGACTTGGGAGGGGCAGGGACTTAGGAGGGGACTTTGGACATGGGAGGGGCAGGGACTGGGGAGGGGACTAGGGAGGGGCAGGGACTTGGGTGGGGACTTGGGACATGGGAGTGGCAGGGACTTGGGAGGGGACTGGGGACTTAGGAGAGGCAGTGACTGGGGAGGGGACTGGGGACTTGGGAGGGGCAAGGACTTGGGAGGGACAGGGACTTGGGAGGGGACTGGGGACTTGGGAGGGGATTAGGGACTTTGGAGGGGCAGGGACTGGGGAGGGGACTGGGGACATGGGAGAGGCAGGGACTTGAGAGGGGACCGGGGACATGGGAGGGGACTGGAGACATGGGAGTGGCAGGGACTTGGGAGGGGCAGGGACTTGGGAGGGGACTGGGGACATGGGAGGGGCAGGGACTTGGGAGGGGACAGGGGACATGGGAGTGGCAGGGACTTGGGAGGGAAGTGTGGACATTGGAGGGGCAGGGACTGGGGAGGTGCAGGAACTGGGTAGGCCAGTGGGGACATGGGAGGGGAAGGGACTTGGGAGGGGCAAGGACTTGGGAGGGGACTGGGGACATGGGAGGGGACTGGGGACATGGGAGGGGCAGGGACTTGGGAGGGGCAGGGACTGGGAAGGCGACTGGGGACATGGGATGGGACTGGGGACTTGGGAGGCCCCGGGACTTGGGAGGGGATTGGGGACATGGGTGGGGCAGGGACTTGGGAGGGTCAGGGACTGGGTAGGGGACTGTGGACTTGGGAGGGGACTGGGGACATGGGAGGGGCAAGGATTGGGAAGGGGACTGGGGACATGAGAGGGGCAGGGACTTGGGAGTGGCAGGGACTGGGGAGGGGACTGGGGACATGGGAGGGGCAGGGACTTGGTAGGGGATTGGGGAAATGGGAGGGGCAGGGAATTGGGAGGGGACGGGAGACATGGGAGGGGCAGGGAGTTGGGAGTGGTAGGGACTGGGGAGGGGACTGGGGACATGGGAGGGGCAGGGACTAAGGAAGGGACTGGGGACAAGGGAGGGTCAGGGACTGGGGAGGGGACTGGGGACTTGGGAGGGGCAGGGACTTGGGTGGGGAGTCGGGACATGGGAGGGGCAGGGACTGGGGAGGGGACTGGGGACTTGGGAGGGGCAGGGATTTGGGAGGGGACTGGAGAAATGGGAGGGGCAGGGACTTGGGTGGGGACTGTGGAAATGGGAGTGGCAGGGACTGGGGAGGGGACTGGGGACATGGGAGGGGCAGGGACTTGGTAGGGGAGGGGACTGGGGAAATAGGAGAGGCAGGAACTGGGGAGGGGACTGGGGACATTGGAGGGGCAGGGACTGGGGAGGGGCAGGGACTTGGGAGGGGACTGGGGACATGGGAGGGGCAGGGACTTGGGAGGGGCAGGGACTGGGGAGGGGAGTGGGGACATGGGAGGGGCAGGGACTGGGGAGGGGACTTGGGACTTGGGAGGGGCAGGGACTTGGGCGGGGAATGGGGACATGGGAGGAGCAGGGACTTGGTAGGGACTGGGGAAATGGGAGGGGCAGGGAATCGGGAGGGGACGGGAGACATGGGAGGGGCAGGGAGTTGGGAGTGGTAGGGACTGGGGAGGGGACTGGGGACATGGGAGGGGCAGGGACTTGGGAGGGGCAGGGACTTAGGAGGGGACTGGGGACGTGGGAGAGGCAGGGACTTAGGAGGGGACTGGGGACATGGGAGGGGCAGGGACTTGGGAGGGGACTGGGGACATGGGAGGGGATTGGGGACTTGGGAGGGGACTGGGGACATGGGAGGGGCAGGGACTTTGGAGGGGATTGGGACTTTCCAGGGGCAGGGACTTCGGAGGGGACTGGGGACTTGGGAGGTGCAGGGACTGGGGCGGGGACTGGGGACACGGGAGGGGCCGGGACTTGGGAGGGGCAGGCAGTTGGTAGGGGACTGGGCACATGGGAGGGGCAGGGACTGGGGAGGGGCAGGGACCAGGGAGGGGACTGGGGACATGGGAGGGGACTGCGGACATGGGAGGGGCAGGGATTTGCGAGGGGGATGGACTGGGGAGGGGACTGGGGACATGGGAGAAGAAGGGACCTGGGAGGGGCAGGGACTGGGGAGGGGACTGGGGACATGGGAGGGGCAGGAACTTGGGAGGGGACTGGGGACATGGGAGGGGCAGGGACTGGGGAGGGGACTGGGGATATGGGAGGGGAATAGGGACTTGGGAGGGGAAGGGACTGGGAGGGGACTGGGGACACGGGAGGGGCAGGGACTTGGGAGGGGCAGGGACTGGGGAGGGGACTGGGGACATGGGAGGCGCAGGGACTTGGGAGGGGCAGGGACTTGGGAGGGGACTGGGGACATGGGAGGGGACGAGGGACTTGGGAGGGGCAGGCAGTTGGGAGGGGACTGGGGACATGGGAGGGGCAGGGACTTCGGAGGGGACTGTGGACATGGGAGGGGCACGGACTGGGGAGGGGACAGGGAACATGCGAGGGGCAGGGACTTGGGAGGGGACTGGAGAAATGGGAGGGGACTGGGGACATGGGAGGGGCTGGGACTGGGGAGGGACAGGGGACTTGGGAAGGGACTGCGGACTTGGGAGGGGCAGGGACTGGGGAGGGGAATGGGGACATGGGAGGGGCAGGGACTGGGGAGGGGACAGGGAACATGGGAGGGGTAGGGACCTGGGAATGGACTGGGACATGGGAAGGGACTAGGGACTTGGGAGGGCCAGGGTCTTTGGAGGGGCTGGCAGTTGGGAGGGGAGTGGGGACATGGGAGGGGCAGGGACTGGGGAGGGGACTGGGAACATGGGAGGGGCAGGGACTTGGGAGGGGACTGGGGAAATGGGAGGGGACTGGGGACATGGGAGGGGCAGGGACTTGGGAGGGACAGGTACTTGGGAGGGGAAGGCAGTTGGGAGGAGACTGGGGACATGGGAGGGGCAGTGACTTGGGAGGCGGACTGGGGAAATGGGAGGGGACTGGGAACATGGGAGGGGCAGGGACTTCGGAGGGGACTGGGAACATGGGAGGGGCAGGGACCTGGGAAGGGAATGGGGACATGGGAGGGGACTGCGGACATGGGAGGGGCAGGGACTTAGGAGGGGGATGGACTGGGGAGGGGACTGGGGACATGGGAGGGGCAGGGACTTGGGAGGGGCAGGGACTTGGGAGGGGACTGGGGACATGGAGGGGCAGGGACTGGGGAGGGGATTGGGATCATGGGAGGGGCAGGGACTTGGGAGGGGAGTGGGGAAATGGGAGGGGACTGGGGACATGTGAGGGGCAGGGACTTGGGAGGGGCAGGGACTTGGGAGGGGACTGGGGACATGGGAGGGGCAGGGACTTGGGAGGGGCAGGGAGTGGGGAGGGGACTGGGGACATGGGAGGCGCAGGGACTTGGGAGGGGACTGTGGACATGGGAGGGGCAGGGACAGGGGAGGGGACTGGGAACATGGGAGGCGCAGGGACTTGGGAGGAGACTGGGGACATGGGAGGGGCAGGGACTGGGGAGGGGACTGGGAACATGGGAAGGGCAGAGACTGGGGAGGGGACTGGGGAAATGGGAGGGGCAGGGACTTGGGAGGGGCAGGCAGTTGGCAGGGGACTGGGGACAGGGGAGGGCCAGGGACTGGGGAGTGGACAGGGAACATGGGAGGGGCAGGGACCTGGGAGGGGACTGGGGACATGGGAGGGGACTGCGGACATGGGAGGGGCAGAGATTTGGGAGGGGCAGGGACTGGGGAGGGCACTGGGGACATGGGAGGGGCAGGGACTTGGGAGGGGCAGGGACTGGGGAGGGGACTGGGGACATTGGAGGGGCAGGGACTATGGAGGGGGCTGCGAACATGGGCGGGGCAGGGAATTGGGACGGCACTGGGGACATGGGAGGGGCAGGGACTTGGGAGGGGCAGGGACTGGGGAGGGGACTGGGGATATGGGAGGGGACAAGGGACTTGGGAGGGGAAGGGACTTGGAGGGGACTGGGGACATGGGATGTGCAGGGACTTGGGATGGGACTAGGGACCTGGGAGGGGCAGGGACTTGGGAGGAGACTGGGGACATAGGAGGGGACGAGGGACTTGGGAGGGGCAGGCAGTTGGGATGGGACTGGGGACACCGGAGGGGCAGTGACTTGGGAGGGGACTGTGGACATTGGAGGGGTAGAAACTGGGGAGGGGACTAGGAACATGGGAGGGGCAGGGACTTGGGAGGAGACTGGGGACTTGGGAGGGGCCTGGGGACTTGGGAGGGGCAGGGACTGAGGAGGGGACCGGGGAAATGGGGGTGGCAGGGACTTGGGAGGGCCAGGCAGTTGGGAGGGGACTAGGGATATGGGAGGGGCAGGGACTGGGGAGGGGACTGTGGACATGGGAAGGGTGGGGACTGGGAACATGGGAGGGGAAGGGACTTGGGAGAGGACTTGGGACCTGGGAGGGCCAGGGACTTGGGAGGGGCAGGCAGTTGGGAGGGGACTGGGTACATGGGAGGGGTAGGGACCTGGGAATGGACTGGGACATGGGAAGGGACTAGGGACTTGGGAGGGCCAGGGTCTTTGGAGGGGCTGGCAGTTGGGAGGGGAGTGGGGACATGGGAGGGGCAGGGACTGGGGAGGGGACTGGGAACATGGGAGGGGCAGGGACTTGGGAGGGGACTGGGGAAATCGGAGGGGACTGGGGACATGGGAGGGGCAGGGACTGGGGAAGGGACTGGGAACATGGGAGGGGCAGGGACTTGGGAGGGGAATGGGGACATGGGAGGGGCAGGGACTTGGGAGGGGAATGGGGACATGGGAGGGGACTGGGAACATGGGAGGGGCAGGGACTTGGGAGGGACAGGTACTTGGGAGGGGCAGGCAGTTGGGAGGGGACTGTGGACATGGGAGGTGCAGGGACTTGGGAGGGGAATTGGGATCTGGCAGGGGCAGGGAGTTTAGAGAGGACTGGGGACATGGGAGGCGACGAGGGTCTTGGGAGGGGACTGTGGACTTGGGAGGGGACTGGGTACATGGGAGAGGCAGGGACTGGGGACTTGGGAGGGGACTGGGGACATGGGAGAGGCAGGGACTGGGGAGGGGACTGGGAACATGGGAGGGGCAGGGACTGGGAAGGGGACTGGGAACATGGGAGGGTCTGGGACTTGGGAGGGGACAGGGGACTTGGGAAGGGACTGCGGACTTGGGAGGGGCAGGGACTGGGGAGGGGAATGGGGACATGGGAGGGGCAGGGACTGGGGAGGGGACAGGGAACATGGGAGGGGTAGGGACCTGGGAATGGACTGGGACATGGGAAGGGACTAGGGACTTGGGAGGGCCAGGGTCTTTGGAGGGGCTGGCAGTTGGGAGGGGAGTGGGGACATGGGAGGGGCAGGGACTGGGGAGGGGACTGGGAACATGGGAGGGGCAGGGACTTGGGAGGGGACTGGGGAAATGGGAGGGGACTGGGGACATGGGAGGGGCAGGGACTGGGGAAGGGACTGGGAACATGGGAGGGGCAGGGACTTGGGAGGGGAATGGGGACATGGGAGGGGCAGGGACTTGGGAGGGGAATGGGGACATGGGAGGGGACTGGGAACATGGGAGGGGCAGGGACTTGGGAGGGACAGGTACTTGGGAGGGGCAGGCAGTTGGGAGGGGACTGTGGACATGGGAGGTGCAGGGACTTGGGAGGGGAATTGGGATCTGGCAGGGGCAGGGAGTTTAGAGAGGACTGGGGACATGGGAGGCGACGAGGGTCTTGGGAGGGGACTGTGGACTTGGGAGGGGACTGGGTACATGGGAGAGGCAGGGACTGGGGACTTGGGAGGGGACTGGGGACATGGGAGAGGCAGGGACTGGGGAGGGGACTGGGAACATGGGAGGGGCAGGGACTGGGAAGGGGACTGGGAACATGGGAGGGTCTGGGACTTGGGAGGGGACAGGGGACTTGGGAAGGGACTGCGGACTTGGGAGGGGCAGGGACTGGGGAGGGGAATGGGGACATGGGAGGGGCAGGGACTGGGGAGGGGACAGGGAACATGGGAGGGGTAGGGACCTGGGAATGGACTGGGACATGGGAAGGGACTAGGGACTTGGGAGGGCCAGGGTCTTTGGAGGGGCTGGCAGTTGGGAGGGGAGTGGGGACATGGGAGGGGCAGGGACTGGGGAGGGGACTGGGAACATGGGAGGGGCAGGGACTTGGGAGGGGACTGGGGAAATGGGAGGGGACTGGGGACATGGGAGGGGCAGGGACTGGGGAAGGGACTGGGAACATGGGAGGGGCAGGGACTTGGGAGGGGAATGGGGACATGGGAGGGGCAGGGACTTGGGAGGGGAATGGGGACATGGGAGGGGACTGGGAACATGGGAGGGGCAGGGACTTGGGAGGGACAGGTACTTGGGAGGGGCAGGCAGTTGGGAGGGGACTGGTGACATGGGAGGGGCAGGGACTTGGGAGGGGAATTGGGATCTGGCAGGGGCAGGGAGTTTAGAGAGGACTGGGGACATGGGAGGGGACGAGGGTCTTGGGAGGGGACTGTGGACTTGGGAGGGGACTGGGGACATGGGAGAGGCAGGGACTGGGGAGGAGACTGGGGACTTGGGAGGGGACTGGGGACATGGGAGAGGCAGGGACTGGGGAGGGGACTGGGAATATGGGAGGGTCAGGGACTTGGGAGGGGACTGGGGACTTGGGAGGTGCAGGGACTGGGGAGGGGACTGGGGAAATGGGAGGGGCAGGGACTTGGGAGGGGACAGGGAACATGGGAGGGGCAGGGACCTGGGAGGGTCTGGGGATATGGGAGGGGACTGCGGACATGGGAGTGGTAGGGATTTGGGAGGGGGATGGACTGGGGAGGGGACTGGGGACATGGGAGTGGCAGGGACTTGGGAGGGGACTGTGGACATGGGAGGGGAGGGACTGGGTAGGGGACTGGGCACATGGGAGGGGCAGGGACTGGGGAGGGGACTGCGAATATGGGCGGGGCAGGGACTTGGGACGGGACTGGGGACATGGGAGGGGCAGGGGCTTGGGAGGGGCAGGGACTGGGGAGGGGACTGTGGACATGGGAGGGGACAAGGGACTTGGGAGGGGAAGGGACTGGGAGGGGACTGGTGACACGGGAGGGGCAGGGACTTGGGAGCGGCAGGGACTGGGGAGGGGACTGGGGACATGGGAGGCGCAGGGACTTGGGATGGGACTAGGGACCTGGGAGGGGCAGGGACTTGGGAGGGGCAGGGACTTGGGAGGGGACTGGGGACATAGGACGGGACGAGGGACTTGGGAGGGGCAGGCAGTTGGGAGGGGACTGGGGACACGGGAGGGGCAGGGACTTGGGAGGGGCAGGGACTGGGGAGGGGACTGCGGACATGGGAGGCGCAGGGACTTGGGATGGGACTAGGGATCTGGGAGGGGCAGGGACTTGGGAGGGGCAGGGACTTGGGAGGGGACTGGGGACATAGGAGGGGACGAGGGACTTGGGAGGGGCAGGCAGTTGGGAGGGGACTGGGGACACGGGAGGGGCAGGGACTTCGGCGGAGACTGGGGACTTGGGAGGGGACTGGGGACTTGGGAGGGGCAGGGACTGGGGAGGGGACCGGGAAAATGGGGGTGGCAGGGACTTGGGAGGGCCAGGCAGTTGGGAGGGGACTGGGGACATGGGAGGGGCAGGGACTGGGAAGGGGACTGGGAACATGGGAGGGGCAGGGACTTGGGAGGGGAATGGGGACATGGGAGGGGCAGGGACTTGGGAGGGGAATGGGGACATGGGAGGGGACTGGGGACATGGGAGGGGCAGGGAGTTTTGAGGGACAGGTACTTGGGAGGGGCAGGCAGTTGGGAGGGGACTGGTGACATGGGAGGGGCAGTGACTTGGGAGGGGACTGTGGACATGGGAGGTACAGGGACTGGGGAGGGGATTGGGAACATGGGAGGGGCAGGGACTTGGGAGGGGAATTGGGATCAAGCATGGCCGGAAGTTTAGAGGGGACTGGGGACATGGCAGGGGATGAGGGTCTTGGGAGGGGACTGTGGATATGGGAGTTGCAGGGACTTGGGAGGGGCAGGGACTTGGGAGGGGACTGGGGACATAGGAGGGGACGAGGGACTTGGGAGGGGCAGGCAGTTGGGAGGGGACTGGGGACATGGGAGGGGCAGGGACTGGGGAGGGGCCAGGGAACATGGGACGGGCAGAGAACTGGGAGGGGACTGGGGACATGGGAGGGGCAGGGACTTTGGAGGGGACTGGGGACTTGGGAAGGGACTGGGGACTTGGGAGGGGCAGGGACTGGGGAGGGGACTGGGGAAATGGGAGGGGCAGGGACTTGGGAGGGGACTGGGAACATGCGAGGGGCAGGGACTTGGGGAGGGGACTGTGGACATGGGAGGGGCAGGGACTGGGGAGGGGACTGGGAACATGGGAGGGGCAGGGACTTGGGAGGGGAATGGGAACATGGGAGGGGACTGGGAACATGGGAGGGGCAGGGACTTGGGAGGGACAGGTACTTGGGAGGGGCAGGCAGTTGGGAGGGGACTGGGGACATGGGAGGGGCAGGGACTGGGGAGGGGACTTGGGAAATGGGAGGGGCAGGGACTGGGGAGGGGACTGGGGACACGGGAGGGGCAGGGACTTGGGAGGGGCAGGGACTGGGGAGGGGACTGGGGACATGGGTGTTGCAGGGATTTGGGAGGGGAATTGGGACCTGGGAGGGGCAGGGACTTTAGAGGGGACTGGGGACATGGGAAGGGACGAGGGACTTGGGAGGGGCAATGATTTGGGAGGGGGTGGGACTGGGGAGGGGACTGGGGACATGGGAGGGGCAGGGACTTGGGAGGGGCAGGGACTTGGGAGGGGACTGGGGAAATGGGAGGGGACTGGGGACATGGGAGGGGCAGGGACTGGGGAGGGGACTGGGGACATGGGAGTGGACTGGGGACATGGGAGGCGCAGGGACTTGGGAGGGGACTGGGGACATGGAATGGGACGAGGGACTTGGGAGGGGAAGGCAGTTGGGAGGGGACTGGGGACATGGGAGGGGCAGGGACTGGGGAGTGGACTGGGAACATGGGAGGGGCAGGGACTTGGGAGGGGACTGGGGACATGGGAGGGGCAGGGACTGGGGAGGGGACTGGGAACATGGGAGGGTCAGGGACCTTGGAGGGGACTGGGGACTTGGGAGGGGGAGGGACTGGGGAGGGGACTGGGGAAATGCGAGGGGCAGGGATTTGGGAGGGGGAGGAACTGGGGACATGGGAGGGGAGGGACTTGGGAGGGCAGGGACTGAGGAGGGGACTTGGGACATGGGAGGGGCAGGGACTTGGGAGGGGACTGGGGACATGGGAAGGGACTAGGGACTTGGGAGGGACAGGCCGTTGGGAGGGGACTGGGGACATGGGAGGGGCAGGGACTGGGGAGGGGACTGTGGACATGGGAGGGGCAGGGACTGGGGAGGGGACTGGGGAAATGGGAGGGGACAGAGGACATGGGAGGGGCTGGAACTTGGGAGGGGACTGGGAACATGGGAGGGGCAGGGACTTGGGAGGGGACTGGGGACATGGGAGGGGACTTGGGACATGGGAGGGGCAGGGACTTGGGAGGGGCAGGGACTGGGGAGGGAACTGGGGACATGGGAGGGGACGAGGGACTTGGGAGGGGCAGGCAGTTTGGAGGGGACTGGGGACATAGGAGGGGCAGTGACTTGGGAGGAGACTGGGGACTTGGGAGGGGACTGGGGACATGGGAGGGGCAGGGACTGGGGAGGGGACTGGGGAAATGGGAGGGGCAGGGACTGGGGAGGGGACTGGGAACATGGGAGGGGACTGGGGACTTGGGAGGGGGAGGGACTTGGGAGGGGCAGGGACAGGGGAGGGGACTGGGGACATGGAAGGGGACGAGGGACTTGGGAGGGGCAGGCAGTTGGGAGGGGACTGGGGACATGGGAGGGGCAGTGACTTGGGAGGGGACTGTGGACATGGGAGGGGCAGGGACTGGGGAGGGGACAGGGAACATGGGAGGGGCAGGGACTTGGGAGGAGACTGGGGACTTGGGAGGGGACTGGGGGCATGGGAGGGGCAGGGACTGGGGAGGGGACTGGGAACATGGGAGGGTCAGGGACTTGGGAGGGGACTGGGGACATGGGAGGGGCAGGGACTGGGGAGGGGCAGGGGACATGGGAGGGGACTGCGGACATTGGAGGGGCAGGGATTTGGGAGGGGAAGGGACTGGGGAGGGGACTGGGGACATGGGAGGGGCAGGGACTTGGGAGGGGCAGGGACTTGGGAGGGGAGTGAGTACATGGGAAGGGACTGGGGACATGGGAGGGGCAGGGACTTGGGAGGGGACTGTGGACATGGGAGGGGCAGGGACTGGGGAGGGGACTGGGGAAATGGGAGGGGACTGGGGACATGGGAGGGGCAGGGACTTGGGAGGGGACTGGGGAAATGGGAGGGGACTGGGGACATGGGAGGGGCAAAGACTTGGGAGGAGACTCGAACTTGGGAGGGGACTGGGAAAATGGGAGAGGACTGGGGAAATGGGAGGGGCAGGGACTTGGGAGTGGACAGGGAACATGGGAGGGGCAGGGACCTGGGAGGGGAGTGGGGACATTGAAGGGTCTGCGGACATGGGAGGGGCAGGGATTTGGGAGGGGGAGGGACTGGAGACAGGGGAGGGGAGGGACTTGGGAGGGGCAGGGACTGAGGAGGGGACTGGGGACATGGGAGAGGCAGGGACTTGGGTGGGGACTGGGGACATGGGAGGGGCAGGGACTGGGGAGAGGACTGGGAACATGGGAGGGGCAGGGACTTGTGAGGGGACTGGGGAAATGGGAGGGGACTGGGGACATGGGAGGGGCAGGGACTGGGGAGGGGGAGGAATTGGGGACATGGGAGGGGAGGGACTTGGGAGGGGCAGGGACTGAGGAGGGGACTGGGGACATGGTAGGGGCAGGGACTTGGGAGGGGACTGGGGACATGGGAAGGGACTGGGGACATGGGAGGGGCAGGGACTTGGGAGGGGACTGTGGACATGGGAGGGGCAGGGACTGGGGAGGGGACTGGGGAAATGGGAGGGGACTGGGGACATGGGAGGGGCAGGGACTGGGGAGGGGACTGGGAACATGGGAGGGTCAGGGACTTGGGAGGGGACTGGGGACTTGGGAGGGGCAGGGACTGGGGAGGGGACTGAGGAAATGGGAGGGGCAGGGACTGGGGAGGGGACAGGGAAGATGGGAGGGGCAGGGACCTGGTAGGAGACTGGGGACATGGGAGGGGATTGCGGACATTGGAGGGGCAGGGATTTGGGAGGGGGAGGGACTGGGGAGGGGACTGGGGACATGGGAGGGGCAGGGACTTGGGAGGGGCAGGGACTGGGGAGGGGACTGGAGACATGGGAGGGGCAGGGACTTGGGAGGGGACTGGGGACATGGGAAGGGACTAGGGACTTGGGAGGGCCAGGGACTTGGGAGGGGACTGTGGACATGGGAGGGGCAGGGACTGGGGAGGGGACTGGGGAAAGGGGAGGGGACTGGGGACATGGGAGGGGCAGGGACTGGGGAGGGGACTGGGAACATGGGAGGGGAAGGCAGTTGGGAGGGGACTGGGGACATGGGAAGGGACTGGGGACATGGGAGGGGCAGGGACTTGGGAGGGGCAGGGACTGGGGAGGGGACTGGGGACATGGGAGGGGACCAGGTACTTTGGAGGGGCAGGGACTTGGGAGGGGACTGTGGACATGGGAGGGTCAGGAACTGGGGAGGGGAATGGGAACATGGGAGGGACAGGGACTTGGGAGGCGACTGGGGACTTGGGAGGGGACTGGGGACATGGGAGTGGCAGGGACTGGGGAGGGGACTGGGAACATGGGAGGGTCAGGGACTTTGGAGGGGACTGGGGACTTGGGAGGGGCAGGGACTGGGGAGGGGACTGGGGAAATGAAAGGGTCAGGGACTTGGGAGGGGACAGGGAACATGGGAGGGGCAGGGACCTGGTAGGGGACTGGGGACATGGGAGGGGACTGCGGACATGGGAGGGGCAGGGATTTGGAAGGGAGAGGGACTGGGGAGGGGACTGGGGACATGGGAGGGGCAGGGCATTGGGAGGGGCAGGGACTGGGGAGGGGACTGGGGACATGGGAGGGGCAGGGACTTGGGAGGGGACTGGGGACGTGGGAGGGGCAGGGACTGGGGAGGGTACTGGGGACATGGGACGGGCAGGGACTTCGGAGGGGACAGGGGACATGGGAGGGGCAGGGACCTGGGAGGGTACTGGGGACATGGGAGGGGACTGGGGAGTTGGGAAGGGCAGGGACTTGGTAGGGGACTGGGGACTTGCGAGGGGACTGGGGACATGGGAGGGGCTGGGACTGGGTAACGGACTGGGGACATGGGAGGGGCAGGGACTTGGGAGGGGACTGGGGACATGGGAGGGGCAGGGAGTTTTTATGGGCACGAACTGGGGAGGGGACTGGGGATATGGGAGGGGCAGGGACATGGGAGGGGATTAGGAACATAGGAGGGGACTGGGGACATGGGAGGGGCAGGGACTTGGGAAGGGACTGGGGACATGGGAGGGTTAGGGACTTGGGAGGGGACTGGGGACATGGGAGGGGCAGGGACTTGGGAGGGGACTGGGGAGTTGCGAGGGGACTGGGGACTTGGGAAATGGCACCAAAATTCTATGAAATTCAAGGAAATGGCAGGGAAATTCTAGGAAATTCAAGGAAATTCGAGGAAATGTCAAAAAAATTCAAGGAAATTCAAGGAAATGGCAAGGAAATGCAAGGAAATTTAAGGAAATGGCAAGGGAAGGTAAGGAAATTCAAGGAAATTAAAGGAAATTCAAGGAAATTAAAGGAAGTTCAAGGAAATTCAAGGAAATGGCAAGGAAATTCAAGGAAATTCAAACAAATTCAAGGAAATGGCAAGGAAATTCAAGGAAATTCAAGGACATGGCAAGGAAATTCAAGGCAATGGCAAGGAAATTAAATAAAATTCAAGGAAATTCAAGGAAATGGCAAGGAAATACAAGGAAAATGATTGAAATGGCAAGGAAATTTAAGGAAATTCAAGGAAACTCAAGGAAATTGAAGGAAATGGCAAGGAAATTCTAGGAAATTCAAGGAAATTCAAGGAAATGGGAAAAAAATTCAAGGAAATTCAAGGAAATGGCAAGGAAATTGAGGGAAATTCAAGGACATGGAAAGCAAGTAAAGAAATTCAAGGAAATGGCAAGGAAAATCAAGCAAATTCAAGGACATTCAGAGAAATGGCAAGGAAATTCAAGGAAATTCAAGGAAATGGCAAGGAAATTCAAGGAAAGAAAAAAAAAATGGAAGGAAATTCAAGGAAATTCAAGGAAATGGCAAGGCAAGGAAAGGAAATTCAAGGAAATGGAAAGGAAATTCAGGGAAATTCAAGGAAATTCAAGGAAATGGCAAGGAAATTCAAGGAAATGGCAAGGAAATTCAAGGAAATGGCAATGAAAGTCAAGGAAATTCAGGGATATGGAAGGCAAGGAAAGAAAATTAAATGAAATGGCAAGGAAATTGAAGGAAATTCAAGGAAATGGCAAGGAAATTCAAGGAAATTCAAGGACATTCAAGGAAATGGCAAAGAAATTCAAGGAAATTCAAGGCAATGGCAAGGAAATTAAAGAATATTCAAGGAAATTCAAGGAAATGGAAAGAAAATTCAAGGAAATGGCAAGAAAATTCAAGGAAATTCAAGGAAATGGCAAGGAAATTGAAGGAAATTCAAGGAAATGGCAAGGCAAGGAAAGGAAATTCAAGGAAATGGCAAGGAAATTCAAGGAAATTCAAGGAAATTCAAGGAAATGACAAGAAAATTGAAGGGAATGGCAAGGCAAGGCAAGGAAATTCAAAGAAATTCAAGGAAATTCAAGGAAATTCAAGGAACTGGCAAGGAAATTCAAGGAAATGGCAAGGAAATTGAAGGAAATTCAAGGAAATGGCAAGGAAATTCAAGGAAATTCAAGGAAATTCAAGGAAATGGCAAGGAAATTCAAGGAAATGGCAAGGAAATTGAAGGAAATTCAAGGAAATGGCAAGGAAATTCAAGGAAATTCAAGGAAATTCAAGGAAATGGCAAAGAAATTCAAGGAAATTCAAGAAAATGGAAGGAAATACAAAGAAATACAAAGAAATTAAAGGAAATGCAGGGATAATCAAAGAAATTGAATGAAATGGCAAGGAAATTCAAGGAAATTCAAGGAAATTCAAGGAAATGGCAAGGAAATTCAAAGAAATTCGAGGAAATGGCAAGGCAAGGAAATTCAAGGAAACGGCAAGGAAATGGGAAGAAAATTCAAGGAAATTCAAGGAAATGACAAGGAAATTAAAGGAAAATCAAGGAAATTCAAGGAAATTCAAGGAAATGGCAAGGAAATTCAAGGAAATTCAAGGAAATTCAAGGAAATGGCAAAGAAATTCAAGGAAATTCAAGGCAATGGATAGGAAATTAAAGGATAATCAAGGAAATTCAAGGAAATGGCAAGAAAATTCAAGGAAATTCAAGGAAATGGCAAGGCAAGGCAAGGCAATTCAAGGAAATGGCAAGGAAATGGCAAGGAAATTCAAGGAAATTCAAGGAAATGGCAAGGAAATTGAGGGAAATTGAAGGAAATGGAAGGCAAGTAAAGAAAATTCAAGGAAATGGCAAGGAAAATCAAGGTAATTCAAGGAAACTCAAGGAAATGGCAAGGAAATTCAGGGAAATTCAAGGAAATTCAAGGAAATGGCAAGGAAATTCAAGGAAATGGCAAGGAAATACAAGGAAAGCACAAGGAAATTCAAGGAAATTCAAGGACATGGCAAGGAAATTAAAGTATATTCAAGGAAATTCAAGGAAATGGCAAGAAAATTCAAGGAAATTCAAGGAAATGGCAAGGCAAGGCAAAGAAATTCAAGGAAATGGAACGGAAATGTAATGAATTTCAAGGAAATTCAAGGAAATGGCAAGGATATTCAAGGAAATTCAAGGAAATTCAAGGAAATGGCAATAAAATTGAAGGAAAGGGCAAGGCAAGGCAAGGAAATTCAAGGAAATTCAGGGAAATTCAAGGAACTGGCAAGGAAATTCAAGGAAATTGAAGGAAATTCAAGGAAATGGCAAGGAAATTGAAGGAAATTCAAGGAAATGGCAAGGAAATTCAAGGAAATTCAAGGAAATGGCAAGGAAATACAAGGAAATTCAAGGAAATTCAAGGAAATGGCATGGAAATTCAACGAAATTCAAGGAAATGGCAAGGAAATTCAAGGAAATTCAAGGAAATTGCAAGGAAATTCAAGGAAATTCAAGGCAATGGCAAGGAAATTTGGGAAATTCAAGGAAATTCAAGGAAATGGCAAGGAAATTCAAGGAAATGACAAGGAAAGTCAAGGAAATTGAAGGAAATTCAAGGTAAGGAAAGAAATTAAATTAAATGGCAAGGAAACTCAAGGAAATTCAAGGCAATGGCAAATAAATTAAAGGATATTCAAGGAAATTCAAGGAAATGGCAATAAAATTCAAGGAAATTCCAGGAAATGGCAAGGAAATTCAACAAAATTCAAGGAAATGGCAAGGGAAGGAAAGGAAATTCAAGGAAACGGCAAGGAAATGGCAAGAAAATTCAAGGAAATTCAAGGAAATGACAAGGAAATTCAAGGAAAATCAAGGAAATTCAAGGAAATGGCAAGGCAAGGAAAGGAAATTCAAGGAAATGGAAAGGAAATTAAAGGAAATTCAAGGAAATTCAAAAAAATGGCAAGGAAATTCAGGGAAATTCAAGGAAATTCAAGGAAATGGCAAGGAAATTCAAGGAAATGGCAAGGAAATTCAAGGAAATGGCAAGGGAATTCAAGAAAATGGCAAAGAAATTCAAGGAAATTCAAGTCGATGGCAAGGAAATTAAAGGAAAGTCAAAGAAATTCAAGGAAATGGCAAGAAAAATCAAGGAAATTCAAGGAAATGGCAAGGAAATTGAAGGAAATTCAAGGAAATGGCAAGGCAAGGCAAGGAAATTCAAGGAAATGGCAGAGAAATGGCAAGGAAATTCAAGGAAATTCAAGGAAATGGCAAGGAAATTGAGGGAAATTCAAGGAAATGGAAGGAAATACAAGGAAATACAAAGAAATTCAAGGAAATGCAAGGATATTCAAGGAAAGTGAATGAAATGGCAAGGAAATTCAAGGAAATTCAAGGAAATTCAAGGAAATGGCAAGGAAATTCAAAGAAATTCAAGGAAATGGCAAGGGAAGTAAAAAAATTCAAGGAAACTGCAAGGAATTGGCAGAAAATTCAAGGAAATTCACAGAAATGGAAAGGAAATTCAGGGAAATTCAAGGAAATTCAAGGAAATTCAAGGAAATTCAAGGAAATGGCAAGCAAATTCAAGGAAATGGCAAGGAAATTCAAGGAAATTGCAAAGAAATTCAAGGAAATTCAAGGCAATGGCAAGGAAATTCATCGAAATTCAAGGAAATGGCAAGGCAAGGAAATTCAAGGAAATTCAAGGAAATGCAAGGAAATGGCAAGGCAAGGAAAGGAAATCCAAGGAAATGGCAAGGAAATTCAAGGAATTTCAAGGAAATTCAAGGAAATGGCAAGGATATTCAAGGAAATTCAAGGAAATTCAAGGAAATGACAAGAAAATTGAAGGGAATGGCAAGGCAAGGCAAGGAAATTCAAGGAAATTCAAGGAAAGTCAAGGAAATTCAAGGAACTGGCAAGGAAATTCAAGGAAATTGAAGGAAATTCAAGGAACTGGCAAGGAAATTGAAGGAAATTCAAAGAAATGGCAAGGAAATTCAAGGAAATTGAAGGAAATGGAAAGGAAATTCAAGGAAATTGAAGGAAATTCAAGGAAATGGCAAGGAAATTCAAGGAAATTCAAGGAAATGGAAGGAAATTCAAGGAAATACAAAGAAATTCAAGGAAATGCAAGGATATTTAAGGAAATTGAATGAAATGGCAAGGAAATTCAAGGAAATTCAAGGAAATTAAAAGAAATGGCAAGGAAATTCAAAGAAATTCAAGGAAATGGCAAGGCAAGTAAAAATAATTCAAGGAAACGGCAAGGAAATGGCAGAAAATTCAAGGAAATTCAAGGAAATGACAAGGAAATACAAGGAAAATCAACGAAATTCAAGGAAATTCAAGGAAATTCAAGGAAATGGCAAAGAAATGCAAGGAAATTCAAGGCAATGGCAAGGAAATTAAAGGATAATCAGGGAAATTCAAGGAAATGGCAAGAAAATTCAAGGAAATTCAAGGAAATGGCAAGGCAAGGTAAGGAAATTCAAGGAAATGGCAAGGAAATGGCAAGGAAATTCAAGGAAATTCAAGGAAATGGCAAGGAAATTGAGGGAAATTCAAGGAAATGGAAGGCAAGTAAAGAAAATTCAAGGAAATGGCAAGGAAAATCAAGGAAATTCAAGGAAATTCAAGGAAAATCAAGGAAATTCAAGGAAATTCAAGGAAATGGCAAGGAGATTCAAGGAAATTCAAGGCAATGGCAAGGAAATTCAAGGAAATTCAAGGAAATGGCAAGGAAATTCAAGGAATTTCAAGGAAATTCAAGGAAATGGCAAGGATATTCAAGGAAATTCAAGGAAATACAAGGAAATGGCAATAAAATTGAAGGAAATGGCAAGGCAAGGCAAGGAAATTCAAGGAAATTCAAGGAACTGGCAAGGAAATTCAAGGAAATTGAAGGAAATTCAAGAAAATGGCAAGGAAATTGAAGGAAATTCAAGGAAATGGCAAGGAAATTCAACGAAATTCAAGGAAATGGCAAGGCAAGGAAAGGAAATTCAAAGACACGGCAAGGAAATGGCAAGAAAATTCAAGGAAATTCAAGGAACTGGCAAGGAAATTCAAGGAAATTCAAGGCAATGGCAAGGAAATTAAAGGAAATTCAAGGAAATTCAAGGAAATTGCAAGAAAATTGAAGGAAATGGCAAAGCAAGGCAAGGAAATTTAACGAAATTCAAGGAAATGGCAAGGAAATTCAAGGAAATTGAAGGAAATGGCAAGGACATTCAAGGAAATGGAAGGAAATTCAACGAAATTCATGAAATGGCAAGGCAAGGAAAGGAAATTCAAGGAAACGGCAAGGAAATGGCAAGAAAATTCAAGGAAATTCAAGGAAATGGCAAGGCAAAGCAAGGAAATTCAAGGCAATTCAAGGAAATCGCAAGGAAATTCAAGGAAATTCAAGGAAATGGCAAGGCAAAGCAAGGAAATTCAAGGAAATTCAAGGAAATTCAAGGAAATTCAAGGAAATGGCAAGGAATTTCAAGGAAATTCAAGGAAATGGCAAGGAAATTCAAGGAAATTCAAGGCAATGGCAAGGAAATGGCAAGGAAATTCAAGGAAATTCAAAAAAATGGAAGGAAATTCAAGGAAATTCAAGGAAATGGCAAGGCAAGGAAAGGAACTCCAAGGAAATCCAAGGAAATTCAAGGATATGGCAAGGAAATTAAAGCAAATGGCAAGGAAATTCAAGGAAATTCAAGGCAATGGCAAGGAAATTCAAGGAAATTCAAGGAAATTCAAAAAAATGGCAAGGAAATTCAGGGAAATGCAAGGAAATTCAAGGAAATGGCAAGGAAATTCAAGGAAATGGCAAGGAAATTCAAGCAAATGGCAAGGGAATTCAAGAAAATGGCAAAGAAATTCAAGGAAATTCAAGTCGATGGCAAGGAAATTAAAGGAAAGTCAAAGAAATTCAAGGAAATGGCAAGAAAATTCAAGGAAATTCAAGGAAATGGCAAGGAAATTGAAGGAAATTGAAGGAAATGGCAAGGCAAGGAAAGGAAATCCAAGGAAATGGCAAGGATATTCAAGGAAATTCAAGGAAATTCAAGGAAATGACAAGAAAATCGAAGGGAATGGCAAGGCAAGGCAAGGAAATTCAAGGAAATTCAAGGAAAGTCAAGGAAATTCAAGGAACTGGCAAGGAAATTCAAGGAAATTGAAGGAAATTCAAGGAAATGGCAAGGAAATTGAAGGAAATTCAAGGAAATGGCAAGGAAATTCAAGGAAATACAAAGAAATTCAAGGAAATGCAAGGATATTCAAGGAAATTGAATGAAATGGCAAGGAAATTCAAGGAAATTCAAGGAAATTCAAGGAAATGGCAAGGAAATTCAAAGAAATTCAAGGAAATGGCAAGGCAAGTAAAAAAAATCAAGGAAACGGCAAGGAAATGGCAGAAAATTCAAGGAAATTCAGGGAAATGACAAGGAAATTCAAGGAAAATCAAGGAAATTAAAGGAAATTCAAGGAAATTCAAGGAAATGGCAAGGAAATTCAAGGAAATGGCAAGGAAATTCAAGGAAATGGCAAAGAAATGCAAGGAAATTCAAGGCAATGGCCAGGAAATTAAAGGATAATCAAGGAAATTCAAGGAAATGGCAAGAAAATTCAAGGAAATTCAAGGCAATGGCAAGGAAATTCATCGAAATTCAAGGAAATGGCAAGGCAAGGAAATTCAAGGAAATTCAAGGAAATTCAAGGAAATGCAAGGAAATGGCAAGGCAAGGAAAGGAAATCCAAGGAAATGGCAAGGAAATTCAAGGAATTTCAAGGAAATTCAAGGAAATGGCAAGGATATTCAAGGAAATTCAAGGAAATTCAAGGAAATGACAAGAAAATTGAAGGGAATGGCAAGGCAAGGCAAGGAAATTCAAGGAAATTCAAGGAAAGTCAAGGAAATTCAAGGAACTGGCAAGGAAATTCAAGGAAATTGAAGGAAATTCAAGGAAATGGCAAGGAAATTCAAGGAAATTCAAAGAAATGGCAAGGAAATTCAAGGAAATACAAAGAAATTCAAGGAAATGCAAGGATATTCAAGGAAATTGAATGAAATGGCAAGGAAATTCAAGGAAATTCAAGGAAATTCAAAGAAATGGCAAGGAAATTCAAAGAAATTCAAGGAAATGGCAAGGCAAGTAAAAAAATTCAAGGAAACGGCAAGGAAATGGCAGAAAATTCAAGGAAATTCAAGGAAATGACAAGGAAATACAAGGAAAATCAAGGAAATTCAAGGAAATTCAAGGAAATTCAAGGAAATGGCATGGAAATTCAAGGAAATTCAAGGCAATGGCAAGGAAATTAAAGGATAATCAAGGAAATTCAAGGAAATGGCAAGAAAATTCAAGGAAATTCAAGGAAATAGCAAGGCAAGGCAAGGAAATTCAAGGAAATGGCAAGGAAATGGCAAGGAAATTCAAGGAAATTCAAGGAAATGGCAAGGAAATTGAGGGAAATTCAAGGAAATGGAAGGCAAGTAAAGAAAATTCAAGGAAATGGCAAGGAAAATCAAGGAAATTCAAGGAAATTCAAGGAAAATCAAGGAAATTCAAGGAAATTCAAGGAAATTCAAGGAAATGGCAAGGAGATTCAAGGAAATTCAAGGCAATGGCAAGGAAATTCAAGGAAATTCAAGGAAATGGCAAGGAAATTCAAGGAATTTCAAGGATATTCAAGGAAATGGCAAGGATATTCAAGGAAATTCAAGGAAATACAAGGAAATGGCAATAAAATTGAAGGAAATGGCAAGGCAAGGCAAGGAAATTCAAGGAAATTCAAGGAAATTCAAGGAACTGGCAAGGAAATTCAAGGAAATTGAAGGAAATTCAAGAAAATGGCAAGGAAATTGAAGGAAATTCAAGGAAATGGCAAGGAAATTCAACGAAATTCAAGGAAATGGCAAGGCAAGGAAAGGAAATTCAAAGAAACGGCAAGGAAATGGCAAGAAAATTCAAGGAAATTCAAGGAACTGGCAAGGAAATTCAAGGAAATTCAAGGCAATGGCAAGGAAATTAAAGGAAACTCAAGGAAATTCAAGGAAATTGCAAGAAAATTGAAGGAAATGGCAAAGCAAGGCAAGGAAATTTAAGGAAATTCAAGGAAATGGCAAGGAAATTCAAGGAAATTGAAGGAAATGGCAAGGAAATTCAAGGAAATGGAAGGAAATTCAACGAAATTCAAGGAAATGGCAAGGCAAAGAAAGGAAATTCAAGGAAACGGCAAGGAAATGGCAAGAAAATTCAAGGAAATTCAAGGAAATGGCAAGGCAAAGCAAGGAAATTCAAGGCAATTCAAGGAAATTCAAGGAAATTCAAGGAAATGGCAAGGAAATTCAAGGAAATTCAAGGAAATGGCAAGGCAAAGCAAGGAAATTCAAGGAAATTCAAGGAAATTCAAGGAAATTCAAGGAAATGGCAAGGAATTTCAAGGAAATTCAAGGAAATGGCAAGGAAATTCAAGGAAATTCAAGTAAATTCAAGGAAATGGCAAGGAAATTCAAGGAAATTCAAAAAAATGGAAGGAAATTCAAGGAAATTCAAGGAAATGGCAAGGCAAGGAAAGGAACTCCAAGGAAATCCAAGGAAATTCAAGGATATGGCAAGGAAATTAAAGCAAATGGCAAGGAAATTCAAGGAAATTCAAGGAAATTCAAGGAAATTCAAAAAAATGGCAAGGAAATTCAGGGAAATGCAAGGAAATTCAAGGAAATGGCAAGGAAATTCAAGGAAATGGCAAGGAAATTCAAGCAAATGGCAAGGGAATTCAAGAAAATGGCAAAGAAATTCAAGGAAATTCAAGTCGATGGCAAGGAAATTAAAGGAAAGTCAAAGAAATTCAAGGAAATGGCAAGAAAATTCAAGGAAATTCAAGGAAATGGCAAGGAAATTGAAGGAAATTCAAGGAAATGGCAAGGCAAGGAAAGGAAATCCAAGGAAATGGCAAGGATATTCAAGGAAATTCAAGGAAATTCAAGGAAATGACAAGAAAATCGAAGGGAATGGCAAGGCAAGGCAAGGAAATTCAAGGAAATTCAAGGAAAGTCAAGGAAATTCAAGGAACTGGCAAGGAAATTCAAGGAAACTGAAGGAAATTCAAGGAAATGGCAAGGAAATTGAAGGAAATTCAAGGAAATGGCAAGGAAATTCAAGGAAATACAAAGAAATTCAAGGAAATGCAAGGATATTCAAGGAAATTGAATGAAATGGCAAGGAAATTCAAGGAAATTCAAGGAAATGGCAAGGAAATTCAAAGAAATTCAAGGAAATGGCAAGGCAAGTAAAAAAAAATCAAGGAAACGGCAAGGAAATGGCAGAAAATTCAAGGAAATTCAGGGAAATGACAAGGAAATTCAAGGAAAATCAAGGAAATTAAAGGAAATTCAAGGAAATTCAAGGAAATGGCAAGGAAATTCAAGGAAATGGCAAGGAAATTCAAGGAAATGGCAAAGAAATGCAAGGAAATTCAAGGCAATGGCAAGGAAATTAAAGGATAATCAAGGAAATTCAAGGAAATGGCAAGAAAATTCAAGGAAATTCAAGGAAATGGCAAGGCAAGGCAAGGAAATTCAAGGAAATGGCAAGGAAATGGCAAGGAAATGGCAAGGAAATTCAAGGAAATTCAAGGAAATGGCAAGGAAATTGAGGGAAATTCAAGGAAATGGAAGGCAAGTAAAGAAAATTCAAGGAAATGGCAAGGAAAATCAAGGAAATTCAAGGAAATTCAAGGAAAATCAAGGAAATGGCAAGGAAATTCAAGGAAATTCAAGGAAATGGAAGGAAATTCAAGGAAATACAAAGAAATTCAAGGAAATGCAAGGATATTCAAGGAAATTGAATGAAATGGCAAGGAAATTCAAGGAAATTCAAGGAAATTCAAGGAAATGGCAAGGAAATTCAAAGAAATTCAAGGAAATGGCAAGGCAAGTAAAAAAAATTCAAGGAAACGGCAAGGAAATGGCAGAAAATTCAAGGAAATTCAAGGAAATGACAAGGAAATACAAGGAAAATCAAGGAAATTCAAGGAAATTCAAGGAAATGGCATGGAAATTCAAGGAAATGGCAAGGAAATTCAAGGAAATGGCAAAGAAATGCAAGGAAATTCAAGGCAATGGCAAGGAAATTAAAGGATAATCAAGGAAATTCAAGGAAATGGCAAGAAAATTCAAGGAAATTCAAGGAAATGGCAAGGCAAGGCAAGGAAATTCAAGGAAATGGCAAGGAAATGGCAAGGAAATTCAAGGAAATTCAAGGAAATGGCAAGGAAATTGAGGGAAATTCAAGGAAATGGAAGGCAAGTAAAGAAAATTCAAGGAAATTCAAGGAAATTCAAGGAAATTCAAGGAAATTCAAGGAAAATCAAGGAAATTCAAGGAAATTCAAGGAAATTCAAGGAAATGGCAAGGAGATTCAAGGAAATTCAAGGCAATGGCAAGGAAATTCAAGGAAATTCAAGGAAATGGCAAGGAAATTCAAGGAATTTCAAGGATATTCAAGGAAATGGCAAGGATATTCAAGGAAATTCAAGGAAATACAAGGAAATGGCAATAAAATTGAAGGAAATGGCAAGGCAAGGCAAGGAAATTCAAGGAAATTCAAGGAAATTCAAGGAACTGGCAAGGAAATTCAAGGAAATTGAAGGAAATTCAAGAAAATGGCAAGGAAATTGAAGGAAATTCAAGGAAATGGCAAGGAAATTCAACGAAATTCAAGGAAATGGCAAGGCAAGGAAAGGAAATTCAAAGAAACGGCAAGGAAATGGCAAGAAAATTCAAGGAAATTCTAGGAACTGGCAAGGAAATTCAAGGAAATTCAAGGCAATGGCAAGGAAATTCAAGGAAATTCAAGGAAATTCAAGGAAATTCAAGGCAATTGCATGGAAATTAAAGGAAATTCAAGGAAATTCAAGGAAATGGCAAGGAAATTCAGGGAAATTCAAGGAAATTCAAGGAAATGGCAAGGAAATTCAAGGAAATGGCAAGGAAAGTCAAGGAAATTCAAGGAAATGGAAGGTAAGGAAAGAAAATTAAATGAAATGGCAAGGAAATTCAAGGAAATTCAAGGCAATGGCCAGGAAATTAAAGGATATTCAAGGAAATTCAAGGAAATGGCAAGAAAATTAAAGGAAATTCAAGGAAATGGCAAGGCAAGGCAAGGAAATTAAAGGAAATGGCAAGGAAATTCAAGGAAATTCAAGGAAATTGCAAGAAAATTGAAGGAAATGGCAAAGCAAGGCAAGGAAATTTAAGGAAATTCAAGGAAATGGCAAGGAAATTCAAGGAACTGGCAAGGAAATTCAAGGAAATTGAAGGAAATTCAAGAAAATGGCAAGGAAATTCAACGAAATTCAAGGAAATGGCAAGGCAAGGAAAGGAAATTCAAAGAAACGGCAAGGAAATGGCAAGAAAATTCAAGGAAATTCAAGGAACTGGCAAGGAAATTCAAGGAAATTCAAGGCAATGGCAAGGAAATTAAAGGAAATTCAAGGAAATTCAAGGAAATGGCAAGGAAATTGAGGGAAATTGAAGGAAATGGAAGGCAAGTAAAGAAAATTCAAGGAAATGGCAAGGAAAATCAAGGAAATTCAAGGAAATTCAAGGAAAATCAAGGAAATGGCAAGGAAATTCAAGGAAATTCAAGGAAATGGAAGGAAATTCAAGGAAATACAAAGAAATTCAAGGAAATGCAAGGATATTCAAGGAAATTGAATGAAATGGCAAGGAAATTCAAGGAAATTCAAGGAAATTCAAGGAAATGGCAAGGAAATTCAAAGAAATTCAAGGAAATGGCAAGGCAAGTAAAAAAAATTCAAGGAAACGGCAAGGAAATGGCAGAAAATTCAAGGAAATTGAAGGAAATGACAAGGAAATACAAGGAAAATCAAGGAAATTCAAGGAAATTCAAGGAAATGGCATGGAAATTCAAGGAAATGGCAAGGAAATTCAAGGAAATGGCAAAGAAATGCAAGGAAATTCAAGGCAATGGCAAGGAAATTAAAGGATAATCAAGGAAATTCAAGGAAATGGCAAGAAAATTCAAGGAAATTCAAGGAAATGGCAAGGCAAGGCAAGGAAATTCAAGGAAATGGCAAGGAAATGGCAAGGAAATTCAAGGAAATTCAAGGAAATGGCAAGGAAATTGAGGGAAATTCAAGGAAATGGAAGGCAAGTAAAGAAAATTCAAGGAAATGGCAAGGAAATTCAAGGAAATTCAAGGAAATTCAAGGAAAATCAAGGAAATTCAAGGAAATTCAAGGAAATTCAAGGAAATGGCAAGGAGATTCAAGGAAATTCAAGGCAATGGCAAGGAAATTCAAGGAAATTCAAGGAAATGGCAAGGAAATTCAAGGAATTTCAAGGAAATTCAAGGAAATGGCAAGGATATTCAAGGAAATTCAAGGAAATACAAGGAAATGGCAATAAAATTGAAGGAAATGGCAAGGCAAGGCAAGGAAATTCAAGGAAATTCAAGGAAATTCAAGGAACTGGCAAGGAAATTCAAGGAAATTGAAGGAAATTCAAGAAAATGGCAAGGAAATTGAAGGAAATTCAAGGAAATGGCAAGGAAATTCAACGAAATTCAAGGAAATGGCAAGGCAAGGAAAGGAAATTCAAAGAAACGGCAAGGAAATGGCAAGAAAATTCAAGGAAATTCTAGGAACTGGCAAGGAAATTCAAGGAAATTCAAGGCAATGGCAAGGAAATTCAAGGAAATTCAAGGAAATTCAAGGAAATTCAAGGCAATTGCATGGAAATTAAAGGAAATTCAAGGAAATTCAAGGAAATGGCAAGGAAATTCAGGGAAATTCAAGGAAATTCAAGGAAATGGCAAGGAAATTCAAGGAAATGGCAAGGAAAGTCAAGGAAATTCAAGGAAATGGAAGGTAAGGAAAGAAAATTAAATGAAATGGCAAGGAAATTCAAGGAAATTCAAGGCAATGGCCAGGAAATTAAAGGATATTCAAGGAAATTCAAGGAAATGGCAAGAAAATTAAAGGAAATTCAAGGAAATGGCAAGGCAAGGCAAGGAAATTAAAGGAAATGGCAAGGAAATTCAAGGAATTTCAAGGAAATTCAAGGAAATGGCAAGGATATTCAAGGAAATTCAAGGAAATTGCAAGAAAATTGAAGGAAATGGCAAAGCAAGGCAAGGAAATTTAAGGAAATTCAAGGAAATGGCAAGGAAATTCAAGGAACTGACAAGGAAATTCAAGGAAATTGAAGGAAATTCAAGAAAATGGCAAGGAAATTCAACGAAATTCAAGGAAATGGCAAGGCAAGGAAAGGAAATTCAAAGAAACGGCAAGGAAATGGCAAGAAAATTCAAGGAAATTCAAGGAACTGGCAAGGAAATTCAAGGAAATTCAAGGCAATGGCAAGGAAATTAAAGGAAATTCAAGGAAATTCAAGGAAATGGCAAGAAAATTGAAGGAAATGGCAAAGCAAGGCAAGGAAATTTAACGAAATTCAAGGAAATGGCAAGGAAATTCAAGGAAATTGAAGGAAATGGCAAGGAAATTCAAGGAAATGGAAGGAAATTCTACGAAATTCATGAAATGGCAAGGCAAGGAAAGGAAATTCAAGGAAACGGCAAGGAAATGGCAAGAAAATTCAAGGAAATTCAAGGAAATGGCAAGGCAAAGCAAGGAAATTCAAGGCAATTCAAGGAAATCGCAAGGAAATTCAAGGAAATTCAAGGAAATGGCAAGGCAAAGCAAGGAAATTCAAGGAAATTCAAGGAAATTCAAGGAAATGGCAAGGAATTTCAAGGAAATTCAAGGAAATGGCAAGGAAATTCAAGGAAATTCAAGGCAATGGCAAGGAAATGGCAAGGAAATTCAAGGAAATTCAAAAAAATGGAAGGAAATTCAAGGAAATTCAAGGAAATGGCAAGGCAAGGAAAGGAACTCCAAGGAAATCCAAGGAAATTCAAGGATATGGCAAGGAAATTAAAGCAAATGGCAAGATAATTCAAGGAAATTCAAGGCAATGGCAAGGAAATTCAAGGAAATTCAAGGAAATTCAAAAAAATGGCAAGGAAATTCAGGGAAATGCAAGGAAATTCAAGGAAATGGCAAGGAAATTCAAGCAAATGGCAAGGGAATTCAAGAAAATGGCAAAGAAATTCAAGGAAATTCAAGTCGATGGCAAGGAAATTAAAGGAAAGTCAAAGAAATTCAAGGAAATGGCAAGAAAATTCAAGGAAATTCAAGGAAATGGCAAGGAAATTGAAGGAAATTGAAGGAAATGGCAAGGCAAGGAAAGGAAATCCAAGGAAATGGCAAGGATATTCAAGGAAATTCAAGGAAATTCAAGGAAATGACAAGAAAATCGAAGGGAATGGCAAGGCAAGGCAAGGAAATTCAAGGAAATTCAAGGAAAGTCAAGGAAATTCAAGGAACTGGCAAGGAAATTCAAGGAAATTGAAGGAAATTCAAGGAAATGGCAAGGAAATTGAAGGAAATTCAAGGAAATGGCAAGGAAATTCAAGGAAATACAAAGAAATTCAAGGAAATGCAAGGATATTCAAGGAAATTGAATGAAATGGCAAGGAAATTCAAGGAAATTCAAGGAAATGGCAAGGAAATTCAAAGAAATTCAAGGAAATGGCAAGGCAAGTAAAAAAAAATCAAGGAAACGGCAAGGAAATGGCAGAAAATTCAAGGAAATTCAGGGAAATGACAAGGAAATTCAAGGAAAATCAAGGAAATTAAAGGAAATTCAAGGAAATTCAAGGAAATGGCAAGGAAATTCAAGGAAATGGCAAGGAAATTCAAGGAAATGGCAAAGAAATGCAAGGAAATTCAAGGCAATGGCCAGGAAATTAAAGGATAATCAAGGAAATTCAAGGAAATGGCAAGAAAATTCAAGGAAATTCAAGGCAATGGCAAGGAAATTCATCGAAATTCAAGGAAATGGCAAGGCAAGGAAATTCAAGGAAATTCAAGGAAATTCAAGGAAATGCAAGGAAATGGCAAGGCAAGGAAAGGAAATCCAAGGAAATGGCAAGGAAATTCAAGGAATTTCAAGGAAATTCAAGGAAATGGCAAGGAATTTCAAGGAAATTCAAGGAAATGGCAAGGAAATTCAAGGAAATTCAAGGCAATGGCAAGGAAATGGCAAGGAAATTCAAGGAAATTGAAAAAAATGGAAGGAAATTCAAGGAAATTCAAGGAAATGGCAAGGCAAGGAAAGGAACTCCAAGGAAATCCAAGGAAATTCAAGGATATGGCAAGGAAATTAAAGCAAATGGCAAGGAAATTCAAGGAAATTCAAGGCAATGGCAAGGAAATTCAAGGAAATGGCAAGGAAATTCAAGCAAATGGCAAGGGAATTCAAGAAAATGGCAAAGAAATTCAAGGAAATTCAAGTCGATGGCAAGGAAATTAAAGGAAAGTCAAAGAAATTCAAGGAAATGGCAAGAAAATTCAAGGAAATTCAAGGAAATGGCAAGGAAATTGAAGGAAATTGAAGGAAATGGCAAGGCAAGGAAAGGAAATCCAAGGAAATGGCAAGGATATTCAAGGAAATTCAAGGAAATTCAAGGAAATGACAAGAAAATCGAAGGGAATGGCAAGGCAAGGCAAGGAAATTCAAGGAAATTCAAGGAAAGTCAAGGAAATTCAAGGAACTGGCAAGGAAATTCAAGGAAATTGAAGGAAATTCAAGGAAATGGCAAGGAAATTGAAGGAAATTCAAGGAAATGGCAAGGAAATTCAAGGAAATACAAAGAAATTCAAGGAAATGCAAGGATATTCAAGGAAATTGAATGAAATGGCAAGGAAATTCAAGGAAATTCAAGGAAATGGCAAGGAAATTCAAAGAAATTCAAGGAAATGGCAAGGCAAGTAAAAAAAAATCAAGGAAACGGCAAGGAAATGGCAGAAAATTCAAGGAAATTCAGGGAAATGACAAGGAAATTCAAGGAAAATCAAGGAAATTAAAGGAAATTCAAGGAAATTCAAGGAAATGGCAAGGAAATTCAAGGAAATGGCAAGGAAATTCAAGGAAATGGCAAAGAAATGCAAGGAAATTCAAGGCAATGGCCAGGAAATTAAAGGATAATCAAGGAAATTCAAGGAAATGGCAAGAAAATTCAAGGAAATTCAAGGCAATGGCAAGGAAATTCATCGAAATTCAAGGAAATGGCAAGGCAAGGAAATTCAAGGAAATTCAAGGAAATTCAAGGAAATGCAAGGAAATGGCAAGGCAAGGAAAGGAAATCCAAGGAAATGGCAAGGAAATTCAAGGAATTTCAAGGAAATTCAAGGAAATGGCAAGGATATTCAAGGAATTTCAAGGAAATTCAAGGAAATGACAAGAAAATTGAAGGGAATGGCAAGGCAAGGCAAGGAAACTCAAGGAAATTCAAGGAAAGTCAAGGAAATTCAAGGAACTGGCAAGGAAATTCAAGGAAATTGAAGGAAATTCAAGGAAATGGCAAGGAAATTGAAGGAAATTCAAAGAAATGGCAAGGAAATTCAAGGAAATTGAAGGAAATGGAAAGGAAATTCAAGGAAATTCAAGGAAATTGAATGAAATGGCAAGGAAATTCAAGGAAATTCAAGGAAATGGAAGGAAATTCAAGGAAATACAAAGAAATTCAAGGAAATGCAAGGATATTCAAGGAAATTGAATGAAATGGCAAGGAAATTCAAGGAAATTCAAGGAAATTCAAAGAAATGGCAAGGAAATTCAAAGAAATTCAAGGAAATGGCAAGGCAAGTAAAAAAAATTCAAGGAAACGGCAAGGAAATGGCAGAAAATTCAAGGAAATTCAAGGAAATGACAAGGAAATACAAGGAAAATCAAGGAAATTCAAGGAAATTCAAGGAAATTCAAGGAAATGGCATGGAAATTCAAGGAAATTCAAGGCAATGGCAAGGAAATTAAAGGATAATCAAGGAAATTCAAGGAAATGGCAAGAAAATTCAAGGAAATTCAAGGAAATGGCAAGGCAAGGCAAGGAAATTCAAGGAAATTCAAGGCAATGGCAAGGAAATTCAAGGAAATTCAAGGAAATGGCAAGGAAATTGAGGGAAATTCAAGGAAATGGAAGGCAAGTAAAGAAAATTCAAGGAAATGGCAAAAAAAATCAAGGAAATTCAAGGAAATTCAAGGAAAATCAAGGAAATTCAAGGAAATTCAAGGAAATTCAAGGAAATGGCAAGGAGATTCAAGGAAATTCAAGGCAATGGCAAGGAAATTCAAGGAAATTCAAGGAAATGGCAAGGAAATTCAAGGAATTTCAAGGAAATTCAAGGAAATGGCAAGGATATTCAAGGAAATTCAAGGAAATACAAGGAAATGGCAATAAAATTGAAGGAAATGGCAAGGCAAGGCAAGGAAATTCAAGGAAATTCAAGGAAATGGCAAGGAAATTCAAGGAACTGGCAAGGAAATTCAAGGAAATTGAAGGAAATTCAAGAAAATGGCAAGGAAATTCAACGAAATTCAAGGAAATGGCAAGGCAAGGAAAGGAAATTCAAAGAAACGGCAAGGAAATGGCAAGAAAATTCAAGGAAATTCAAGGAACTGGCAAGGAAATTCAAGGAAATTCAAGGCAATGGCAAGGAAATTAAAGGAAATTCAAGGAAATTCAAGGAAATGGCAAGGAAATTCAGGGAAATTCAAGGAAATTCAAGGAAATGGCAAGGAAATTCAAGGAAATGGCAAGGAAAGTCAAGGAAATTCAAGGAAATGGAAGGTAAGGAAAGAAAATTAAATGAAATGGCAAGGAAATTCAAGGAAATTCAAGGCAATGGCCAGGAAATTAAAGGATATTCAAGGAAATTCAAGGAAATGGCAAGAAAATTAAAGGAAATTCAAGGAAATGGCAAGGCAAGGCAAGGAAATTAAAGGAAATGGCAAGGAAATTCAAGGAATTTCAAGGAAATTCAAGGAAATGGCAAGGATATTCAAGGAAATTCAAGGAAATTGCAAGAAAATTGAAGGAAATGGCAAAGCAAGGCAAGGAAATTTAAGGAAATTCAAGGAAATGGCAAGGAAATTCAAGGAAATTGAAGGAAATGGCAAGGAAATTCAAGGAAATGGAAGGAAATTCAACGAAATTCAAGGAAATGGCAAGGCAAGGAAAGGAAATTCAAGGAAACGGCAAGGAAATGGCAAGAAAATTCAAGGAAATTCAAGGAAATGGCAAGGCAAAGCAAGGAAATTCAAGGCAATTCAAGGAAATCGCAAGGAAATTCAAGGAAATTCAAGGAAATGGCAAGGCAAAGCAAGGAAATTCAAGGAAATTCAAGGAAATTCAAGGAAATTCAAGGAAATGGCAAGGCAAAGCAAGGAAATTCAAGGAAATTCAAGGAAATTCAAGGAAATTCAAGGAAATGGCAAGGAATTTCAAGGAAATTCAAGGAAATGGCAAGGAAATTCAAGGAAATTCAAGGCAATGGCAAGGAAATGGCAAGGAAATTCAAGGAAATTCAAAAAAATGGAAGGAAATTCAAGGAAATTCAAGGAAATGGCAAGGCAAGGAAAGGAACTCCAAGGAAATCCAAGGAAATTCAAGGATATGGCAAGGAAATTAAAGCAAATGGCAAGATAATTCAAGGAAATTCAAGGCAATGGCAAGGAAATTCAAGGAAATTCAAGGAAATTCAAAAAAATGGCAAGGAAATTCAGGGAAATGCAAGGAAATTCAAGGAAATGGCAAGGAAATTCAAGCAAATGGCAAGGGAATTCAAGAAAATGGCAAAGAAATTCAAGGAAATTCAAGTCGATGGCAAGGAAATTAAAGGAAAGTCAAAGAAATTCAAGGAAATGGCAAGAAAATTCAAGGAAATTCAAGGAAATGGCAAGGAAATTGAAGGAAATTGAAGGAAATGGCAAGGCAAGGAAAGGAAATCCAAGGAAATGGCAAGGATATTCAAGGAAATTCAAGGAAATTCAAGGAAATGACAAGAAAATCGAAGGGAATGGCAAGGCAAGGCAAGGAAATTCAAGGAAATTCAAGGAAAGTCAAGGAAATTCAAGGAACTGGCAAGGAAATTCAAGGAAATTGAAGGAAATTCAAGGAAATGGCAAGGAAATTGAAGGAAATTCAAGGAAATGGAAGGAAATTCAAGGAAATACAAAGAAATTCAAGGAAATGCAAGGATATTCAAGGAAATTGAATGAAATGGCAAGGAAATTCAAGGAAATTCAAGGAAATGGCAAGGAAATTCAAAGAAATTCAAGGAAATGGCAAGGCAAGTAAAAAAAAATCAAGGAAACGGCAAGGAAATGGCAGAAAATTCAAGGAAATTCAGGGAAATGACAAGGAAATTCAAGGAAAATCAAGGAAATTAAAGGAAATTCAAGGAAATTCAAGGAAATGGCAAGGAAATTCAAGGAAATGGCAAGGAAATTCAAGGAAATGGCAAAGAAATGCAAGGAAATTCAAGGCAATGGCCAGGAAATTAAAGGATAATCAAGGAAATTCAAGGAAATGGCAAGAAAATTCAAGGAAATTCAAGGCAATGGCAAGGAAATTCATCGAAATTCAAGGAAATGGCAAGGCAAGGAAATTCAAGGAAATTCAAGGAAATTCAAGGAAATGCAAGGAAATGGCAAGGCAAGGAAAGGAAATCCAAGGAAATGGCAAGGAAATTCAAGGAATTTCAAGGAAATTCAAGGAAATGGCAAGGATATTCAAGGAATTTCAAGGAAATTCAAGGAAATGACAAGAAAATTGAAGGGAATGGCAAGGCAAGGCAAGGAAATTCAAGGAAATTCAAGGAAAGTCAAGGAAATTCAAGGAACTGGCAAGGAAATTCAAGGAAATTGAAGGAAATTCAAGGAAATGGCAAGGAAATTGAAGGAAATTCAAAGAAATGGCAAGGAAATTCAAGGAAATTGAAGGAAATGGAAAGGAAATTCAAGGAAATTCAAGGAAATTGAATGAAATGGCAAGGAAATTCAAGGAAATTCAAGGAAATGGAAGGAAATTCAAGGAAATACAAAGAAATTCAAGGAAATGCAAGGATATTCAAGGAAATTGAATGAAATGGCAAGGAAATTCAAGGAAATTCAAGGAAATTCAAAGAAATGGCAAGGAAATTCAAAGAAATTCAAGGAAATGGCAAGGCAAGTAAAAAAAATTCAAGGAAACGGCAAGGAAATGGCAGAAAATTCAAGGAAATTCAAGGAAATGACAAGGAAATACAAGGAAAATCAAGGAAATTCAAGGAAATTCAAGGAAATTCAAGGAAATGGCATGGAAATTCAAGGAAATTCAAGGCAATGGCAAGGAAATTAAAGGATAATCAAGGAAATTCAAGGAAATGGCAAGAAAATTCAAGGAAATTCAAGGAAATGGCAAGGCAAGGCAAGGAAATTCAAGGAAATTCAAGGCAATGGCAAGGAAATTCAAGGAAATTCAAGGAAATGGCAAGGAAATTGAGGGAAATTCAAGGAAATGGAAGGCAAGTAAAGAAAATTCAAGGAAATGGCAAGGAAAATCAAGGAAATTCAAGGAAATTCAAGGAAAATCAAGGAAATTCAAGGAAATTCAAGGAAATTCAAGGAAATGGCAAGGAGATTCAAGGAAATTCAAGGCAATGGCAAGGAAATTCAAGGAAATTCAAGGAAATGGCAAGGAAATTCAAGGAATTTCAAGGAAATTCAAGGAAATGGCAAGGATATTCAAGGAAATTCAAGGAAATACAAGGAAATGGCAATAAAATTGAAGGAAATGGCAAGGCAAGGCAAGGAAATTCAAGGAAATTCAAGGAAATGGCAAGGAAATTCAAGGAACTGGCAAGGAAATTCAAGGAAATTGAAGGAAATTCAAGAAAATGGCAAGGAAATTCAACGAAATTCAAGGAAATGGCAAGGCAAGGAAAGGAAATTCAAAGAAACGGCAAGGAAATGGCAAGAAAATTCAAGGAAATTCAAGGAACTGGCAAGGAAATTCAAGGAAATTCAAGGCAATGGCAAGGAAATTAAAGGAAATTCAAGGAAATTCAAGGAAATTCAAGGCAATGGCAAGGAAATTAAAGGAAATTCAAGGAAATTCAAGGAAATGGCAAGGAAATTCAGGGAAATTCAAGGAAATTCAAGGAAATGGCAAGGAAATTCAAGGAAATGGCAAGGAAAGTCAAGGAAAGTCAAGGAAATGGAAGGTAAGGAAAGAAAATTAAATGAAATGGCAAGGAAATTCAAGGAAATTCAAGGCAATGGCCAGGAAATTAAAGGATATTCAAGGAAATTCAAGGAAATGGCAAGAAAATTAAAGGAAATTCAAGGAAATGGCAAGGCAAGGCAAGGAAATTAAAGGAAATGGCAAGGAAATTCAAGGAATTTCAAGGAAATTCAAGGAAATGGCAAGGATATTCAAGGAAATTCAAGGAAATTGCAAGAAAATTGAAGGAAATGGCAAAGCAAGGCAAGGAAATTTAAGGAAATTCAAGGAAATGGCAAGGAAATTCAAGGAAATTGAAGGAAATGGCAAGGAAATTCAAGGAAATGGAAGGAAATTCAACGAAATTCAAGGAAATGGCAAGGCAAGGAAAGGAAATTCAAGGAAACGGCAAGGAAATGGCAAGAAAATTCAAGGAAATTCAAGGAAATGGCAAGGCAAAGCAAGGAAATTCAAGGCAATTCAAGGAAATCGCAAGGAAATTCAAGGAAATTCAAGGAAATGGCAAGGCAAAGCAAGGAAATTCAAGGAAATTCAAGGAAATTCAAGGAAATTCAAGGAAATGGCAAGGCAAAGCAAGGAAATTCAAGGAAATTCAAGGAAATTCAAGGAAATTCAAGGAAATGGCAAGGAATTTCAAGGAAATTCAAGGAAATGGCAAGGAAATTCAAGGAAATTCAAGGAAATGGCAAGGAAATGGCAAGGAAATTCAAGGAAATTCAAAAAAATGGAAGGAAATTCAAGGAAATTCAAGGAAATGGCAAGGCAAGGAAAGGAACTCCAAGGAAATCCAAGGAAATTCAAGGATATGGCAAGGAAATTAAAGCAAATGGCAAGATAATTCAAGGAAATTCAAGGCAATGGCAAGGAAATTCAAGGAAATTCAAGGAAATTCAAAAAAATGGCAAGGAAATTCAGGGAAATGCAAGGAAATTCAAGGAAATGGCAAAGAAATTCAAGGAAATTCAAGTCGATGGCAAGGAAATTAAAGGAAAGTCAAAGAAATTCAAGGAAATGGCAAGAAAATTCAAGGAAATTCAAGGAAATGGCAAGGAAATTGAAGGAAATTGAAGGAAATGGCAAGGCAAGGAAAGGAAATCCAAGGAAATGGCAAGGATATTCAAGGAAATTCAAGGAAATTCAAGGAAATGACAAGAAAATCGAAGGGAATGGCAAGGCAAGGCAAGGAAATTCAAGGAAATTCAAGGAAAGTCAAGGAAATTCAAGGAACTGGCAAGGAAATTCAAGGAAATTGAAGGAAATTCAAGGAAATGGCAAGGAAATTGAAGGAAATTCAAGGAAATGGCAAGGAAATTCAAGGAAATACAAAGAAATTCAAGGAAATGCAAGGATATTCAAGGAAATTGAATGAAATGGCAAGGAAATTCAAGGAAATTCAAGGAAATGGCAAGGAAATTCAAAGAAATTCAAGGAAATGGCAAGGCAAGTAAAAAAAAATCAAGGAAACGGCAAGGAAATGGCAGAAAATTCAAGGAAATTCAGGGAAATGACAAGGAAATTCAAGGAAAATCAAGGAAATTAAAGGAAATTCAAGGAAATTCAAGGAAATGGCAAGGAAATTCAAGGAAATGGCAAGGAAATTCAAGGAAATGGCAAAGAAATGCAAGGAAATTCAAGGCAATGGCCAGGAAATTAAAGGATAATCAAGGAAATTCAAGGAAATGGCAAGAAAATTCAAGGAAATTCAAGGCAATGGCAAGGAAATTCATCGAAATTCAAGGAAATGGCAAGGCAAGGAAATTCAAGGAAATTCAAGGAAATTCAAGGAAATGCAAGGAAATGGCAAGGCAAGGAAAGGAAATCCAAGGAAATGGCAAGGAAATTCAAGGAATTTCAAGGAAATTCAAGGAAATGGCAAGGAATTTCAAGGAAATTCAAGGAAATGGCAAGGAAATTCAAGGAAATTCAAGGCAATGGCAAGGAAATGGCAAGGAAATTCAAGGAAATTCAAAAAAATGGAAGGAAATTCAAGGAAATTCAAGGAAATGGCAAGGCAAGGAAAGGAACTCCAAGGAAATCCAAGGAAATTCAAGGATATGGCAAGGAAATTAAAGCAAATGGCAAGGAAATTCAAGGAAATTCAAGGCAATGGCAAGGAAATTCAAGGAAATTCAAGGAAATTCAAAAAAATGGCAAGGAAATTCAGGGAAATGCAAGGAAATTCAAGGAAATGGCAAGGAAATTCAAGGAAATGGCAAGGAAATTCAAGCAAATGGCAAGGGAATTCAAGAAAATGGCAAAGAAATTCAAGGAAATTCAAGTCGATGGCAAGGAAATTAAAGGAAAGTCAAAGAAATTCAAGGAAATGGCAAGAAAATTCAAGGAAATTCAAGGAAATGGCAAGGAAATTGAAGGAAATTGAAGGAAATGGCAAGGCAAGGAAAGGAAATCCAAGGAAATGGCAAGGATATTCAAGGAAATTCAAGGAAATTCAAGGAAATGACAAGAAAATCGAAGGGAATGGCAAGGCAAGGCAAGGAAATTCAAGGAAATTCAAGGAAAGTCAAGGAAATTCAAGGAACTGGCAAGGAAATTCAAGGAAATTGAAGGAAATTCAAGGAAATGGCAAGGAAATTGAAGGAAATTCAAGGAAATGGCAAGGAAATTCAAGGAAATACAAAGAAATTCAAGGAAATGCAAGGATATTCAAGGAAATTGAATGAAATGGCAAGGAAATTCAAGGAAATTCAAGGAAATGGCAAGGAAATTCAAAGAAATTCAAGGAAATGGCAAGGCAAGTAAAAAAAAATCAAGGAAACGGCAAGGAAATGGCAGAAAATTCAAGGAAATTCAGGGAAATGACAAGGAAATTCAAGGAAAATCAAGGAAATTAAAGGAAATTCAAGGAAATTCAAGGAAATGGCAAGGAAATTCAAGGAAATGGCAAGGAAATTCAAGGAAATGGCAAAGAAATGCAAGGAAATTCAAGGCAATGGCCAGGAAATTAAAGGATAATCAAGGAAATTCAAGGAAATGGCAAGAAAATTCAAGGAAATTCAAGGCAATGGCAAGGAAATTCATCGAAATTCAAGGAAATGGCAAGGCAAGGAAATTCAAGGAAATTCAAGGAAATTCAAGGAAATGCAAGGAAATGGCAAGGCAAGGAAAGGAAATCCAAGGAAATGGCAAGGAAATTCAAGGAATTTCAAGGAAATTCAAGGAAATGGCAAGGATATTCAAGGAAATTCAAGGAAATTCAAGGAAATGACAAGAAAATTGAAGGGAATGGCAAGGCAAGGCAAGGAAATTCAAGGAAATTCAAGGAAAGTCAAGGAAATTCAAGGAACTGGCAAGGAAATTCAAGGAAATTGAAGGAAATTCAAGGAAATGGCAAGGAAATTGAAGGAAATTCAAAGAAATGGCAAGGAAATTCAAGGAAATTGAAGGAAATGGAAAGGAAATTCAAGGAAATTCAAGGAAATTCAAGGAAATGGCAAGGAAATTCAAGGAAATTCAAGGAAATGGAAGGAAATTCAAGGAAATACAAAGAAATTCAAGGAAATGCAAGGATATTCAAGGAAATTGAATGAAATGGCAAGGAAATTCAAGGAAATTCAAGGAAATTCAAAGAAATGGCAAGGAAATTCAAAGAAATTCAAGGAAATGGCAAGGCAAGTAAAAAAAATTCAAGGAAACGGCAAGGAAATGGCAGAAAATTCAAGGAAATTCAAGGAAATGACAAGGAAATACAAGGAAAATCAAGGAAATTCAAGGAAATTCAAGGAAATTCAAGGAAATGGCATGGAAATTCAAGGAAATTCAAGGCAATGGCAAGGAAATTAAAGGATAATCAAGGAAATTCAAGGAAATGGCAAGAAAATTCAAGGAAATTCAAGGAAATGGCAAGGCAAGGCAAGGAAATTCAAGGAAATTCAAGGCAATGGCAAGGAAATTCAAGGAAATTCAAGGAAATGGCAAGGAAATTGAGGGAAATTCAAGGAAATGGAAGGCAAGTAAAGAAAATTCAAGGAAATGGCAAGGAAAATCAAGGAAATTCAAGGAAATTCAAGGAAAATCAAGGAAATTCAAGGAAATTCAAGGAAATTCAAGGAAATGGCAAGGAGATTCAAGGAAATTCAAGGCAATGGCAAGGAAATTCAAGGAAATTCAAGGAAATGGCAAGGAAATTCAAGGAATTTCAAGGAAATTCAAGGAAATGGCAATAAAATTGAAGGAAATTGCAAGGCAAGGCAAGGAAATTCAAGGAAATTCAAGGAAATTCAAGGAACTGGCAAGGAAATTCAAGGAAATTGAAGGAAATTCAAGGAAATGGCAAGGAAATTCAACGAAATTCAAGGAAATGGCAAGGAAATTCAAGGAAATTGAAGGAAATGGCAAGGCAAGGAAAGGAAATTCAAAGAAACGGCAAGGAAATGGCAAGAAAATTCAAGGAAATTCAAGGAACTGGCAAGGAAATTCAAGGAAATTCAAGGCAATGGCAAGGAAATTAAAGGAAATTCAAGGAAATTCAAGGAAATTCAAGGCAATGGCAAGGAAATTAAAGGAAATTCAAGGAAATTCAAGGAAATGGCAAGGAAATTCAGGGAAATTCAAGGAAATTCAAGGAAATGGCAAGGAAATTCAAGGAAATGGCAAGGAAAGTCAAGGAAATTCAAGGAAATGGAAGGTAAGGAAAGAAAATTAAATGAAATGGCAAGGAAATTCAAGGAAATTCAAGGCAATGGCCAGGAAATTAAAGGATATTCAAGGAAATTCAAGGAAATGGCAAGAAAATTAAAGGAAATTCAAGGAAATGGCAAGGCAAGGCAAGGAAATTAAAGGAAATGGCAAGGAAATTCAAGGAATTTCAAGGAAATTCAAGGAAATGGCAAGGATATTCAAGGAAATTCAAGGAAATTGCAAGAAAATTGAAGGAAATGGCAAAGCAAGGCAAGGAAATTTAAGGAAATTCAAGGAAATGGCAAGGAAATTCAAGGAAATTGAAGGAAATGGCAAGGAAATTCAAGGAAATGGAAGGAAATTCAACGAAATTCAAGGAAATGGCAAGGCAAGGAAAGGAAATTCAAGGAAACGGCAAGGAAATGGCAAGAAAATTCAAGGAAATTCAAGGAAATGGCAAGGCAAAGCAAGGAAATTCAAGGCAATTCAAGGAAATCGCAAGGAAATTCAAGGAAATTCAAGGAAATGGCAAGGCAAAGCAAGGAAATTCAAGGAAATTCAAGGAAATTCAAGGAAATTCAAGGAAATGGCAAGGCAAAGCAAGGAAATTCAAGGAAATTCAAGGAAATTCAAGGAAATTCAAGGAAATGGCAAGGAATTTCAAGGAAATTCAAGGAAATGGCAAGGAAATTCAAGGAAATTCAAGGAAATGGCAAGGAAATGGCAAGGAAATTCAAGGAAATTCAAAAAAATGGAAGGAAATTCAAGGAAATTCAAGGAAATGGCAAGGCAAGGAAAGGAACTCCAAGGAAATCCAAGGAAATTCAAGGATATGGCAAGGAAATTAAAGCAAATGGCAAGGAAATTCAAGGAAATTCAAGGCAATGGCAAGGAAATTCAAGGAAATTCAAGGAAATTCAAAAAAATGGCAAGGAAATTCAGGGAAATGCAAGGAAATTCAAGGAAATGGCAAGGAAATTCAAGGAAATGGCAAGGAAATTCAAGCAAATGGCAAGGGAATTCAAGAAAATGGCAAAGAAATTCAAGGAAATTCAAGTCGATGGCAAGGAAATTAAAGGAAAGTCAAAGAAATTCAAGGAAATGGCAAGAAAATTCAAGGAAATTCAAGGAAATGGCAAGGAAATTGAAGGAAATTCAAGGAAATGGCAAGGCAAGGAAAGGAAATCCAAGGAAATGGCAAGGATATTCAAGGAAATTCAAGGAAATTCAAGGAAATGACAAGAAAATCGAAGGGAATGGCAAGGCAAGGCAAGGAAATTCAAGGAAATTCAAGGAAAGTCAAGGAAATTCAAGGAACTGGCAAGGAAATTCAAGGAAATTGAAGGAAATTCAAGGAAATGGCAAGGAAATTCAAGGAAATACAAAGAAATTCAAGGAAATGCAAGGATATTCAAGGAAATTGAATGAAATGGCAAGGAAATTCAAGGAAATTCAAGGAAATACAAGAAAATGGCAAGGAAATTCAAAGAAATTCAAGGAAATGGCAAGGCAAGTAAAAAAAAATCAAGGAAACGGCAAGGAAATGGCAGAAAATTCAAGGAAATTCAGGGAAATGACAAGGAAATTCAAGGAAAATCAAGGAAATTAAAGGAAATTCAAGGAAATTCAAGGAAATGGCAAGGAAATTCAAGGAAATGGCAAGGAAATTCAAGGAAATGGCAAAGAAATGCAAGAAAATTCAAGGCAATGGCAAGGAAATTAAAGGATAATCAAGGAAATTCAAGGAAATGGCAAGAAAATTCAAGGAAATTCAAGGAAATGGCAAGGCAAGGCAAGGAAATTCAAGGAAATGGCAAGGAAATGGCAAGGAAATGGCAAGGAAATTCAAGGAAATTCAAGGAAATGGCAAGGAAATTGAGGGAAATTGAAGGAAATGGAAGGCAAGTAAAGAAAATTCAAGGAAACGGCAAGGAAAATCAAGGAAATTCAAGGAAATTCAAGGAAAATCAAGGAAATGGCAAGGAAATTCAAGGAAATTCAAGGAAATGGAAGGAAATTCAAGGAAATACAAAGAAATTCAAGGAAATGCAAGGATATTCAAGGAAATTGAATGAAATGGCAAGGAAATTCAAGGAAATTCAAGGAAATTCAAGGAAATGGCAAGGAAATTCAAAGAAATTCAAGGAAATGGTAAGGCAATTAAAAAAAATTCAAGGAAACGGCAAGGAAATGGCAGAAAATTCAAGGAAATTCAAGGAAATGACAAGGAAATACAAGGAAAATCAAGGAAATTCAAGGAAATTCAAGGAAATGGCATGGAAATTCAAGGAAATGGCAAGGAAATTCAAGGAAATGGCAAAGAAATGCAAGGAAATTCAAGGCAATGGCAAGGAAATTAAAGGATAATCAAGGAAATTCAAGGAAATGGCAAGAAAATTCAAGGAAATTCAAGGAAATGGCAAGGCAAGGCAAGGAAATTCAAGGAAATGGCAAGGAAATGGCAAGGAAATTCAAGGAAATTCAAGGAAATGGCAAGGAAATTGAGGGAAATTCAAGGAAATGGAAGGCAAGTAAAGAAAATTCAAGGAAATGGCAAGGAAAATCAAGGAAATTCAAGGAAATTCAATGAAAATCAAGGAAATTCAAGGAAATTCAAGGAAATTCAAGGAAATGGCAAGGAGATTCAAGGAAATTCAAGGCAATGGCAAGGAAATTCAATGAAATTCAAGGAAATGGCAAGGAAATTCAAGGAATTTCAAGGAAATTCAAGGAAATGGCAAGGATATTCAAGGAAATTCAAGGAAATTGCAAGAAAATTGAAGGAAATGGCAAGGAAATTCAAGGAAATTGAAGGAAATGGCAAGGAAATTCAAGGAAATGGAAGGAAATTCAACGAAATTCAAGGAAATGGCAAGGCAAGGAAAGGAAATTCAAGGAAACGGCAAGGAAATGGCAAGAAAATTCAAGGAAATTCAAGGAAATGGCAAGGCAAAGCAAGGAAATTCAAGGCAATTCAAGGAAATCGCAAGGAAATTCAAGGAAATTCAAGGAAATGGCAAGGCAAAGCAAGGAAATTCAAGGAAATTCAAAGAAATTCAAGGAAATTCAAGGAAATGGCAAGGAATTTCAAGGAAATTCAAGGAAATGGCAAGGAAATTCAAGGAAATGGCAAGTAAATTCAAGGAAATGGCAAGGAAATTCAAGGAAATTCAAAAAAATGGAAGGAAATTCAAGGAAATTCAAGGAAATGGCAAGGCAAGGAAAGGAACTCCAAGGAAATCCAAGGAAATTCAAGGATATGGCAAGGAAATTAAAGCAAATGGCAAGGAAATTCAAGGAAATTCAAGGCAATGGCAAGGAAATTCAAGGAAATTCAAGGAAATTCAAAAAAATGGCAAGGAAATTCAGGGAAATGCAAGGAAATTCAAGGAAATGGCAAGGAAATTCAAGGAAATGGCAAGGAAATTCAAGCAAATGGCAAGGGAATTCAAGAAAATGGCAAAGAAATTCAAGGAAATTCAAGTCGATGGCAAGGAAATTAAAGGAAAGTCAAAGAAATTCAAGGAAATGGCAAGAAAATTCAAGGAAATTCAAGGAAATGGCAAGGAAATTGAAGGAAATTCAAGGAAATGGCAAGGCAAGGAAAGGAAATCCAAGGAAATGGCAAGGAAATTCAAGGAATTTCAAGGAAATTCAAGGAAATGGCAAGGATATTCAAGGAAATTCAAGGAAATTCAAGGAAATGACAAGAAAATCGAAGGGAATGGCAAGGCAAGGCAAGGAAATTCAAGGAAATTCAAGGAACTGGCAAGGAAATTCAAGGAAATTGAAGGAAATTCAAGGAAATGGCAAGGAAATTGAAGGAAATTCAAGGAAATGGCAAGGAAATTCAAGGAAATTGAAGGAAATGGAAAGGAAATTCAAGGAAATTCAAGGAAATTCAAGGAAATGGCAAGGAAATTCAAGGAAATTCAAGGAAATGGAAGGAAATACAAGGAAATACAAAGAAATTCAAGGAAATGCAAGGATATTCAAGGAAATTGAATGAAATGGCAAGGAAATTCAAGGAAATTCAAGGAAATTCAAGGAAATGGCAAGGAAATTCAAAGAAATTCAAGGAAATGGCAAGGCAAGTAAAAAAAAATCAAGGAAACGGCAAGGAAATGGCAGAAAATTCAAGGAAATTCAGGGAAATGACAAGGAAATTCAAGGAAATGGCAAGGAAATTCAAGGAAATGGCAAGGAAATTCAAGGAAATGGCAAAGAAATGCAAGGAAATTCAAGGCAATGGCAAGGAAATTAAAGGATAATCAAGGAAATTCAAGGAAATGGCAAGAAAATTCAAGGAAATTCAAGGAAATGGCAAGGCAAGGCAAGGAAATTCAAGGAAATGGCAAGGAAATGGCAAGGAAATTCAAGGAAATTCAAGGAAATGGCAAGGAAATTGAGGGAAATTCAAGGAAATGGAAGGCAAGTAAAGAAAATTCAAGGAAATGGCAAGGAAAATCAAGGAAATTCAAGGAAATTCAAGGAAAATCAAGGAAATTCAAGGAAATTCAAGGAAATTCAAGGAAATGGCAAGGAGATTCAAGGAAATTCAAGGCAATGGCAAGGAAATTCAAGGAAATTCAAGGAAATGGGAAGAAAAGTCAAGGAAATTCAAGGAAATGGAAGGTAAGGAAAGAAAATTAAATGAAATGGCAAGGAAATTCAAGGAAATTCAAGGCAATGGCCAGGAAATTAAAGGATATTCAAGGAAATTCAAGGAAATGGCAAGAAAATTAAAGGAAATTCAAGGAAATGGCAAGGCAAGGCAAGGAAATTAAAGGAAATGGCAAGGAAATTCAAGGAATTTCAAGGAAATTCAAGGAAATGGCAATGAAATTCAAGGAAATGGCAAGGAAATTCAAGGAAATGGCAAGGAAAGTCAAGGAAATTCAAGGAAATGGAAGGCAAGGAAAGAAAATTAAATGAAATGGCAAAGAAATTCAAGGAAGTTCAAGGAAGTTCAAGGAAATGGAAAGGATATTCAAGGAAATTCAAGGAAATTCAAGGAACTGGCAAGGAAATTCAAGGAAATTGAAGGAAATTCAAGGAAATGGCAAGGAAATTCAACGAAATTCAAGGAAATGGCAAGGCAAGGAAAGGAAATTCAAAGAAACGGCAAGGAAATGGCAAGAAAATTCAAGGAAATTCAAGGAACTGGCAAGGAAATTCAAGGAAATTCAAGGCAATGGCAAGGAAATTAAAGGAAATTCAAGGAAATTCAAGGAAATTCAAAGCAATGGCAAGGAAATTAAAGGAAATTCAAGGAAATTCAAGGAAATGGCAAGGAAATTCAAGGAAATTCAAGGAAATGGAAGGTAAGGAAAGAAAATTAAATAAAATGGCAAGGAAATTCAAGGAAATTCAAGGCAATGGCCAGGAAATTAAAGGATATTCAAGGAAATTCAAGGAAATGGAAAGAAAATTAAAGGAAATTCAAGGAAATGGCAAGGCAAGGCAAAGAAATTAAAGGAAATGGCAAGGAAATTCAAGGAATTTCAAGGAAATTCAAGGAAATGGCAAGGATATTCAAGGAAATTCAAGGAAATTGCAAGAAAATTGAAGGAAATTCAAGGAAATTGAAGGAAATGGCAAGGAAATTCAAGGAAATGGAAGGAAATTCAACGAAATTCAAGGAAATGGCAAGGCAAGGAAAGGAAATTCAAGGAAACGGCAAGGAAATGGCAAGAAAATTAAAGGAAATTCAAGGAAATGGCAAGGCAAGGCAAGGAAATTAAAGGAAATGGCAAGGAAATTCAAGGAATTTCAAGGAAATTCAAGGAAATGGCAAGGAAATTCAAGGAAATTGAAGGAAATGACAAGGAAATTCAAGGAAATGGAAGGAAATTCAACGAAATTCAAGGAAATGACAAGGCAAGGAAAGGAAATTCAAGGAAACGGCAAGGAAATGGCAAGAAAATTCAAGGAAATTCAAGGAAATGGCAAGGCAAAGCAAGGAAATTCAAGGCAATTCAAGGAAATCGCAAGGAAATTCAAGGAAATTCAAGGCAATGGCAAGGAAATTCAAGGAAATTAAAGGAAATCGCAAGGAAATTCAAGGAAATTCAAGGAAATGGCAAGGCAAAGCAAGGAAATTCAAGGAAATTCAAGGAAATTCAAGGAAATTCAAGGAAATTCAAGGAAATGGCAAGGAATTTCAAGGAAATTCAAGGAAATGGCAAGGAAATTCAAGGAAGTTCAAGGATATTCAAGGAAATGGCAAAGAAATGGCAAGGAAATTCAAGGAAATTCAAGGAAATGGCAAGACAAGGAAAGGAAATCCAAGGAAATCCAAGGAAATTCAAGGATATGGCAAAGAAATTCAAGGAAATTCAAAGAAATTCAAGGAAACGCCAAGGAAATTCAAGGAAATTCAAGGAAATGGCAAGGCAAGGAAAGGAAATTCAAGGGAATGGAAAGGAAATTCAGGGAAATTCAAGGAAATTCAAGGAAATGGCAAGGAAATTCAGGGAAATTCAAGGAAATTCAAGGAAATGGCAAGGAAATTCAAGGAAATGGCAAGGAAATTCAAGGAAATGGCAAGGCAAGGCAAGGAAATTCAAGGAAATGGAAGGCAAGGAAAGAAAATTAAATGAAATGGCAAGGAAATTCAAGGAAATTCAAGGAAATGGCAAGCAAATTCAAGGAAATGGCAAGGAAATTCAAGGAAATTCAAAAAAATGGAAGGAAATTCAAGGAAATTCAAGGAAATGGCAAGGCAAGGCAAGGAAATCCAAGGAAATGCAAGGAAATTCAAGGATATGGCAAGGAAATTAAAGCAAATGGCAAGGAAATTCAAGGAAATTCAAAGAAATTCAAGGAAATGGCAATGAAATTCAAGGAAATTCAAGGAAATGGCAAGGAAATTCAGGGAAATTCAAGGAAATTCAAGGAAATGGAAGGCAAGGAAAGAAAATTAAATGAAATGGCAAAGAAATTCAAGGAAGTTCAAGGAAGTTCAAGGAAATGGAAAGGATATTCAAGGAAATTCAAGGAAATTCAAGGAAATGGCAAAGAAATTCAAGGAAATTCAAGGCGATGGAAAGGAAATTAAAGGATATTCAAGGAAATTCAAGGAAATGGCAAGAAAATTCAAGGAAATTCAAGGAACTGGCAAGGCAAGGCAAGGAAATTGAATGAAATTCAAGGAAATGGCAAGGAAATTGAATGAAATTCAAGGAAATGGCAAGGAAATTCAAGGCAATGGCAAGGAAATTAAAGGATATTCAAAAAAATTCAAGGAAATGACAAGAAAATTCAAGGAAATTCAAGGAAATGGCAAGGCAAGGCAAGGAATTTAAAAAAAAAGGCAAGGAAATTCAAGGAATTTCAAGGAAATTCAAGGAAATGGAAGGCAAGTAAAGAAAATTCAAGGAAATGGAAAGGAAAATCAATGAAATTCAAGGAAATTCAAGGAAAATCAAGGAAATTCAAGGAAATTCAAGGAAATGGCAAAAAGATTCAAGGAAATTCAAGGCAATGGCAAGGAAATTCAAGGAAATTCAAGGAAATGGCAAGGAAATTCAAGGAAATTCAAGGAAATTCAAGGAACTGGCAAGGAAATTCAAGGAAATTGAAGGAAATTCAAGGAAATGGCAAGAAAATTCAACGAAATTCAAGGAAATGGCAAGGCAAGGAAAGGAAATTCAAAGAAACGACAAGGAATTGGCAAGAAAATTCAAGGAAATTCAAGGAACTGGCAAGGAAATTCAAGGAAATTCAAGGCAATGGCAAGGAAATTCAAGGAAATTCAAGGAAATTCAAGGAAATTCAAAGCAATGGCAAGGAAATTAAAGGAAATTCAAGGAAATTCAAGGAAATGGCAAGGAAATTCAGTGAAATTCAAGGAAATGGAAGGTAAGGAAAGAAAATTAAATGAAATGGCAAGGAAATTCAAAGAAATTCAAGGCAATGGCCAGGAAATTAAAGGATATTCAAGGAAATTCAAGGAAATGGAAAGAAAATTAAAGGAAATTCAAGGAAATGGCAAGGCAAGGCAAGGAAATTAAAGGAAATGGCAAGGAAATTCAAGGAATTTCAAGGAAATTCAAGGAAATGGCAAGGATATTCAAGGAAATTCAAGGAAATTGCAAGAAAATTGAAGGAATTGGAAAGCAAGGCAAGGAAATTTAAGGAAATTCAAGGAAATGGCAAGGAAATTCAAGGAAATTGAAGGAAATGGCAAGGAAATTCAAGGAAATGGAAGGAAATTCAACGAAATTCAAAGAAATGGCAAGGCAAGGAAAGGAAATTCAAGGAAACGGCAAGGAAATGGCAAGAAAATTCAAGGAAATTCAAGGAAATGGCAAGGCAAAGCAAGGAAATTCAAGGCAATTCAAGGAAATCGCAAGGAAATTCAAGGAAATTCAAGGAAATGGCAAGGCAAAGCAAGGAAATTCAAGGCAATTCAAGGAAATCGGAAGGAAATTCAAGGAAATTCAAGGAAATGGCAAGGCAAAGCAAGGAAATACAAGGAAATTCAAGGAAATTCAAGGAAATTCAAGGAAATGGCAAGGAATTTCAAGGAAATTCAAGGAACTGGCAAGGAAATTCAAGGAAATTGAAGGAAATTCAAGGAAATGGCAAGGAAATTCAAGGAAATACAAAGAAATTCAAGGAAATGCAAGGATATTCAAGGAAATTGAATGAAATGGCAAGGAAATTCAAGGAAATTCAAGGAAATACAAGGAAATGGCAAGGAAATTCAAAGAAATTCAAGGAAATGGCAAGGCAAGTAAAAAAAAATCAAGGAAACGGCAAGGAAATGGCAGAAAATTCAAGGAAATTCAGGGAAATGACAAGGAAATTCAAGGAAAATCAAGGAAATTAAAGGAAATTCAAGGAAATTCAAGGAAATGGCAAGGAAATTCAAGGAAATGGCAAGGAAATTCAAGGAAATGGCAAAGAAATGCAAGAAAATTCAAGGCAATGGCAAGGAAATTAAAGGATAATCAAGGAAATTCAAGGAAATGGCAAGAAAATTCAAGGAAATTCAAGGAAATGGCAAGGCAAGGCAAGGAAATTCAAGGAAATGGCAAGGAAATGGCAAGGAAATGGCAAGGAAATTCAAGGAAATTCAAGGAAATGGCAAGGAAATTGAGGGAAATTGAAGGAAATGGAAGGCAAGTAAAGAAAATTCAAGGAAATGGCAAGGAAAATCAAGGAAATTCAAGGAAATTCAAGGAAAATCAAGGAAATGGCAAGGAAATTCAAGGAAATTCAAGGAAATGGAAGGAAATTCAAGGAAATACAAAGAAATTCAAGGAAATGCAAGGATATTCAAGGAAATTGAATGAAATGGCAAGGAAATTCAAGGAAATTCAAGGAAATTCAAGGAAATGGCAAGGAAATTCAAAGAAATTCAAGGAAATGGTAAGGCAATTAAAAAAAATTCAAGGAAACGGCAAGGAAATGGCAGAAAATTCAAGGAAATTCAAGGAAATGACAAGGAAATACAAGGAAAATCAAGGAAATTCAAGGAAATTCAAGGAAATGGCATGGAAATTCAAGGAAATGGCAAGGAAATTCAAGGAAATGGCAAAGAAATGCAAGGAAATTCAAGGCAATGGCAAGGAAATTAAAGGATAATCAAGGAAATTCAAGGAAATGGCAAGAAAATTCAAGGAAATTCAAGGAAATGGCAAGGCAAGGCAAGGAAATTCAAGGAAATGGCAAGGAAATGGCAAGGAAATTCAAGGAAATTCAAGGAAATGGCAAGGAAATTGAGGGAAATTCAAGGAAATGGAAGGCAAGTAAAGAAAATTCAAGGAAATGGCAAGGAAAATCAAGGAAATTCAAGGAAATTCAATGAAAATCAAGGAAATTCAAGGAAATTCAAGGAAATTCAAGGAAATGGCAAGGAGATTCAAGGAAATTCAAGGCAATGGCAAGGAAATTCAATGAAATTCAAGGAAATGGCAAGGAAATTCAAGGAATTTCAAGGATATTCAAGGAAATGGCAAGGATATTCAAGGAAATTCAAGGAAATTGCAAGAAAATTGAAGGAAATGGCAAGGAAATTCAAGGAAATTGAAGGAAATGGCAAGGAAATTCAAGGAAATGGAAGGAAATTCAACGAAATTCAAGGAAATGGCAAGGCAAGGAAAGGAAATTCAAGGAAACGGCAAGGAAATGGCAAGAAAATTCAAGGAAATTCAAGGAAATGGCAAGGCAAAGCAAGGAAATTCAAGGCAATTCAAGGAAATCGCAAGGAAATTCAAGGAAATTCAAGGAAATGGCAAGGCAAAGCAAGGAAATTCAAGGAAATTCAAAGAAATTCAAGGAAATTCAAGGAAATGGCAAGGAATTTCAAGGAAATTCAAGGAAATGGCAAGGAAATTCAAGGAAATGGCAAGTAAATTCAAGGAAATGGCAAGGAAATTCAAGGAAATTCAAAAAAATGGAAGGAAATTCAAGGAAATTCAAGGAAATGGCAAGGCAAGGAAAGGAACTCCAAGGAAATCCAAGGAAATTCAAGGATATGGCAAGGAAATTAAAGCAAATGGCAAGGAAATTCAAGGAAATTCAAGGCAATGGCAAGGAAATTCAAGGAAATTCAAGGAAATTCAAAAAAATGGCAAGGAAATTCAGGGAAATGCAAGGAAATTCAAGGAAATGGCAAGGAAATTCAAAGAAATGGCAAGGAAATTCAAGCAAATGGCAAGGGAATTCAAGAAAATGGCAAAGAAATTCAAGGAAATTCAAGTCGATGGCAAGGAAATTAAAGGAAAGTCAAAGAAATTCAAGGAAATGGCAAGAAAATTCAAGGAAATTCAAGGAAATGGCAAGGAAATTGAAGGAAATTCAAGGAAATGGCAAGGCAAGGAAAGGAAATCCAAGGAAATGGCAAGGAAATTCAAGGAATTTCAAGGAAATTCAAGGAAATGGCAAGGATATTCAAGGAAATTCAAGGAAATTCAAGGAAATGACAAGAAAATCGAAGGGAATGGCAAGGCAAGGCAAGGAAATTCAAGGAAATTCAAGGAACTGGCAAGGAAATTCAAGGAAATTGAAGGAAATTCAAGGAAATGGCAAGGAAATTGAAGGAAATTCAAGGAAATGGCAAGGAAATTCAAGGAAATTGAAGGAAATGGAAAGGAAATTCAAGGAAATTCAAGGAAATTCAAGGAAATGGCAAGGAAATTCAAGGAAATTCAAGGAAATGGAAGGAAATACAAGGAAATACAAAGAAATTCAAGGAAATGCAAGGATATTCAAGGAAATTGAATGAAATGGCAAGGAAATTCAAGGAAATTCAAGGAAATTCAAGGAAATGGCAAGGAAATTCAAAGAAATTCAAGGAAATGGCAAGGCAAGTAAAAAAAAATCAAGGAAACGGCAAGGAAATGGCAGAAAATTCAAGGAAATTCAGGGAAATGACAAGGAAATTCAAGGAAATGGCAAGGAAATTCAAGGAAATGGCAAGGAAATTCAAGGAAATGGCAAGGAAATTCAAGGAAATGGCAAAGAAATGCAAGGAAATTCAAGGCAATGGCAAGGAAATTAAAGGATAATCAAGGAAATTCAAGGAAATGGCAAGAAAATTCAAGGAAATTCAAGGAAATGGCAAGGCAAGGCAAGGAAATTCAAGGAAATGGCAAGGAAATGGCAAGGAAATTCAAGGAAATTCAAGGAAATGGCAAGGAAATTGAGGGAAATTCAAGGAAATGGAAGGCAAGTAAAGAAAATTCAAGGAAATGGCAAGGAAAATCAAGGAAATTCAAGGAAATTCAAGGAAAATCAAGGAAATTCAAGGAAATTCAAGGAAATTCAAGGAAATGGCAAGGAAATTCAAGGAAATTCAAGGCAATGGCAAGGAACTTCAAGGAAATTCAAGGAAATGGGAAGAAAAGTCAAGGAAATTCAAGGAAATGGAAGGTAAGGAAAGAAAATTAAATGAAATGGCAAGGAAATTCAAGGAAATTCAAGGCAATGGCCAGGAAATTAAAGGATATTCAAGGAAATTCAAGGAAATGGCAAGAAAATTAAAGGAAATTCAAGGAAATGGCAAGGCAAGGCAAGGAAATTAAAGGAAATGGCAAGGAAATTCAAGGAATTTCAAGGAAATTCAAGGAAATGGCAATGAAATTCAAGGAAATGGCAAGGAAATTCAAGGAAATGGCAAGGAAAGTCAAGGAAATTCAAGGAAATGGAAGGCAAGGAAAGAAAATTAAATGAAATGGCAAAGAAATTCAAGGAAGTTCAAGGAAGTTCAAGGAAATGGAAAGGATATTCAAGGAAATTCAAGGAAATTCAAGGAACTGGCAAGGAAATTCAAGGAAATTGAAGGAAATTCAAGGAAATGGCAAGGAAATTCAACGAAATTCAAGGAAATGGCAAGGCAAGGAAAGGAAATTCAAAGAAACGGCAAGGAAATGGCAAGAAAATTCAAGGAAATTCAAGGAACTGGCAAGGAAATTCAAGGAAATTCAAGGCAATGGCAAGGAAATTAAAGGAAATTCAAGGAAATTCAAGGAAATTCAAGGCAATGGCAAGGAAATTAAAGGAAATTCAAGGAAATTCAAGGAAATGGCAAGGAAATTCAAGGAAATTCAAGGAAATGGAAGGTAAGGAAAGAAAATTAAATAAAATGGCAAGGAAATTCAAGGAAATTCAAGGCAATGGCCAGGAAATTAAAGGATATTCAAGGAAATTCAAGGAAATGGAAAGAAAATTAAAGGAAATTCAAGGAAATGGCAAGGCAAGGCAAGGAAATTAAAGGAAATGGCAAGGAAATTCAAGGAATTTCAAGGAAATTCAAGGAAATGGCAAGGATATTCAAGGAAATTCAAGGAAATTGCAAGAAAATTGAAGGAAATTCAAGGAAATTGAAGGAAATGGCAAGGAAATTCAAGGAAATGGAAGGAAATTCAACGAAATTCAAGGAAATGGCAAGGCAAGGAAAGGAAATTCAAGGAAACGGCAAGGAAATGGCAAGAAAATTAAAGGAAATTCAAGGAAATGGCAAGGCAAGGCAAGGAAATTAAAGGAAATGGCAAGGAAATTCAAGGAATTTCAAGGAAATTCAAGGAAATGGCAAGGAAATTCAAGGAAATTGAAGGAAATGACAAGGAAATTCAAGGAAATGGAAGGAAATTCAACGAAATTCAAGGAAATGACAAGGCAAGGAAAGGAAATTCAAGGAAACGGCAAGGAAATGGCAAGAAAATTCAAGGAAATTCAAGGAAATGGCAAGGCAAAGCAAGGAAATTCAAGGCAATTCAAGGAAATCGCAAGGAAATTCAAGGAAATTCAAGGCAATGGCAAGGAAATTCAAGGAAATTAAAGGAAATCGCAAGGAAATTCAAGGAAATTCAAGGAAATGGCAAGGCAAAGCAAGGAAATTCAAGGAAATTCAAGGAAATTCAAGGAAATTCAAGGAAATTCAAGGAAATGGCAAGGAATTTCAAGGAAATTCAAGGAAATGGCAAGGAAATTCAAGGAAGTTCAAGGATATTCAAGGAAATGGCAAAGAAATGGCAAGGAAATTCAAGGAAATTCAAGGAAATGGCAAGACAAGGAAAGGAAATCCAAGGAAATCCAAGGAAATTCAAGGATATGGCAAAGAAATTCAAGGAAATTCAAAGAAATTCAAGGAAACGCCAAGGAAATTCAAGGAAATTCAAGGAAATGGCAAGGCAAGGAAAGGAAATTCAAGGGAATGGAAAGGAAATTCAGGGAAATTCAAGGAAATTCAAGAAAATGGCAAGGAAATTCAGGGAAATTCAAGGAAATTCAAGGAAATGGCAAGGAAATTCAAGGAAATGGCAAGGAAATTCAAGGAAATGGCAAGGCAAGGCAAGGAAATTCAAGGAAATGGAAGGCAAGGAAAGAAAATTAAATGAAATGGCAAGGAAATTCAAGGAAATTCAAGGAAATGGCAAGCAAATTCAAGGAAATGGCAAGGAAATTCAAGGAAATTCAAAAAAATGGAAGGAAATTCAAGGAAATTCAAGGAAATGGCAAGGCAAGGCAAGAAAATCCAAGGAAATGCAAGGAAATTCAAGGATATGGCAAGGAAATTAAAGCAAATGGCAAGGAAATTCAAGGAAATTCAAAGAAATTCAAGGAAATGGCAATGAAATTCAAGGAAATTCAAGGAAATGGCAAGGAAATTCAGGGAAATTCAAGGAAATTCAAGGAAATGGCAAGGAAATTCAAGGAAATGGCAAGGAAATTCAAGGAAATGGCAAGGAAATTCAAGGAAATTCAAGGAAATGGAAGGCAAGGAAAGAAAATTAAATGAAATGGCAAAGAAATTCAAGGAAGTTCAAGGAAGTTCAAGGAAATGGAAAGGATATTCAAGGAAATTCAAGGAAATTCAAGGAAATGGCAAAGAAATTCAAGGAAATTCAAGGCGATGGAAAGGAAATTAAAGGATATTCAAGGAAATTCAAGGAAATGGCAAGAAAATTCAAGGAAATTCAAGGAACTGGCAAGGCAAGGCAAGGAAATTGAATGAAATTCAAGGAAATGGCAAGGAAATTGAATGAAATTCAAGGAAATGGCAAGGAAATTCAAGGCAATGGCAAGGAAATTAAAGGATATTCAAAAAAATTCAAGGAAATGACAAGAAAATTCAAGGAAATTCAAGGAAATGGCAAGGCAAGGCAAGGAATTTAAAAAAAAAGGCAAGGAAATTCAAGGAATTTCAAGGAAATTCAAGGAAATGGAAGGCAAGTAAAGAAAATTCAAGGAAATGGAAAGGAAAATCAATGAAATTCAAGGAAATTCAAGGAAAATCAAGGAAATTCAAGGAAATTCAAGGAAATGGCAAAAAGATTCAAGGAAATTCAAGGCAATGGCAAGGAAATTCAAGGAAATTCAAGGAAATGGCAAGGAAATTCAAGGAAATTCAAGGAAATTCAAGGAACTGGCAAGGAAATTCAAGGAAATTGAAGGAAATTCAAGGAAATGGCAAGAAAATTCAACGAAATTCAAGGAAATGGCAAGGCAAGGAAAGGAAATTCAAAGAAACGACAAGGAATTGGCAAGAAAATTCAAGGAAATTCAAGGAACTGGCAAGGAAATTCAAGGAAATTCAAGGCAATGGCAAGGAAATTCAAGGAAATTCAAGGAAATTCAAGGAAATTCAAAGCAATGGCAAGGAAATTAAAGGAAATTCAAGGAAATTCAAGGAAATGGCAAGGAAATTCAGGGAAATTCAAGGAAATGGAAGGTAAGGAAAGAAAATTAAATGAAATGGCAAGGAAATTCAAAGAAATTCAAGGCAATGGCCAGGAAATTAAAGGATATTCAAGGAAATTCAAGGAAATGGAAAGAAAATTAAAGGAAATTCAAGGAAATGGCAAGGCAAGGCAAGGAAATTAAAGGAAATGGCAAGGAAATTCAAGGAATTTCAAGGAAATTCAAGGAAATGGCAAGGATATTCAAGGAAATTCAAGGAAATTGCAAGAAAATTGAAGGAAATGGAAAGCAAGGCAAGGAAATTTAAGGAAATTCAAGGAAATGGCAAGGAAATTCAAGGAAATTGAAGGAAATGGCAAGGAAATTCAAGGAAATGGAAGGAAATTCAACGAAATTCAAAGAAATGGCAAGGCAAGGAAAGGAAATTCAAGGAAACGGCAAGGAAATGGCAAGAAAATTCAAGGAAATTCAAGGAAATGGCAAGGCAAAGCAAGGAAATTCAAGGCAATTCAAGGAAATCGCAAGGAAATTCAAGGAAATTCAAGGAAATGGCAAGGCAAAGCAAGGAAATTCAAGGCAATTCAAGGAAATCGCAAGGAAATTCAAGGAAATTCAAGGAAATGGCAAGGCAAAGCAAGGAAATACAAGGAAATTCAAGGAAATTCAAGGAAATTCAAGGAAATGGCAAGGAATTTCAAGGAAATTCAAGGAAATGGCAAGGAAATTCAAGGAAATTCAAGTAAATTCAAGGAAATGGCAAGGAAATTCAAGGAAATTCAAAAAAATGGAAGGAAATTCAAGGAAATTCAAGGAAATGGCAAGGCAAGGAAAGGAACTCCAAGGAAATCCAAGGAAATTCAAGGATATGGCAAGGAAATTAAAGCAAATGGCAAGGAAATTCAAGGAAATTCAAGGAAATGGCAAGGAAATTCAGGGAAATTCAAGGAAATTCAAGGAAATGGCAAGGAAATTCAAGGAAATGGCAAGGAAATTCAAGGAAATTCAAGGAAATGGAAGGCAAGGAAAGAAAATTAAATGAAATGGCAAAGAAATTCAAGGAAGTTCAAGGAAGTTCAAGGAAATGGAAAGGATATTCAAGGAAATTCAAGGAAATTCAAGGAAATGGCAAAGAAATTCAAGGAAATTCAAGGCGATGGAAAGGAAATTAAAGGATATTCAAGGAAATTCAAGGAAATGGCAAGAAAATTCAAGGAAATTCAAGGAACTGGCAAGGCAAGGCAAGGAAATTGAATGAAATTCAAGGAAATGGCAAGGAAATTGAATGAAATTCAAGGAAATGGCAAGGAAATTCAAGGAAATGGCAAGGAAAGTCAAGGAAATTCAAGGAAATGGAAGGTAAGAAAAGAAAATTAAATGAAATGGCAAGGAAATTCAAGGAAATTCAAGGCAATGGCAAGGAAATTAAAGGATATTCAAAAAAATTCAAGGAAATGACAAGAAAATTCAAGGAAATTCAAGGAAATGGCAAGGCAAGGCAAGGAAATTAAAAAAAAAAGGCAAGGAAATTCAAGGAATTTCAAGGAAATTCAAGGAAATGGAAGGCAAGTAAAGAAAATTCAAGGAAATGGCAAGGAAAATCAATGAAATTCAAGGAAATTCAAGGAAAATCAAGGAAATTCAAGGAAATTCAAGGAAATGGCAAAAAGATTCAAGGAAATTCAAGGCAATGGCAAGGAAATTCAAGGAAATTCAAGGAAATGGCAAGGAAATTCAAGGAAATTCAAGGAAATTCAAGGAACTGGCAAGGAAATTCAAGGAAATTGAAGGAAATTCAAGAAAATGGCAAGGAAATTCAACGAAATTCAAGGAAATGGCAAGGCAAGGAAAGGAAATTCAAAGAAACGGCAAGGAAATGGCAAGAAAATTCAAGGCAATTCAAGGAACTGGCAAGGAAATTCAAGGAAATTCAAGGCAATGGCAAGGAAATTCAAGGAAATTCAAGGAAATTCAAGGAAATTCAAAGCAATGGTAAGGAAATTAAAGGAAATTCAAGGAAATTCAAGGAAATGGCAAGGAAATTCAGGGAAATTCAAGGAAATTCAAGGAAATGGCAAGGAAATTCAAGGAAATGGCAAGGAAATTCAAGGAAATGGCAAGGCAAGGAAAGAAAATTAAATGAAATGGCAAGGAAATTCAAGGAAATTCAAGGAAATGGAAGGCAAGGAAAGAAAATTAAATGAAATGGCAAGGAAATTCAAGGAAATTCAAGGAAATGGAAGCAAATTCAAGGAAATGGCAAGGAAATTCAAGGAAATTCAAAAAAATGGAAGGAAATTCAAGGAAATTCAAGGAAATGGCAAGGCAAGGCAAGGAAATCCAAGGAAATCCAAGGAAATTCAAGGATATGGCAAGGAAATTAAAGCAAATGGCAAGGAAATTCAAGGAAATTCAAAGAAATTCAAAGAAAAGGCAATGAAATTCAAGGAAATTCAAGGAAATGGCAAGGAAATTCAGGGAAATTCAAGGAAATTCAAGGCAATGGCAAGGAAATTCAAGGAAATGGCAAGGAAATTCAAGGAAATGGCAAGGAAAGTCAAGGAAATTCAAGGAAATGGAAGGCAAGGAAAGAAAATTAAATGAAATGGCAAAGAAATTCAAGGAAGTTCAAGGAAGTTCAAGGAACTGGCAAAGAAATTCAAGGAAATTCAAGGCGATGGAAAGGAAATTAAAGGATATTCAAGGAAATTCAAGGAAATGGCAAGAAAATTCAAGGAAATTCAAGGAAATGGCAAGGCAAGGCAAGGAAATTCAAGGAAATTCAAGGACCTGGCAAGGAAATTCAAGGAAATTGAATGAAATTCAAGGAAATGGCAAGGAAATTGAATGAAATCCAAGGAAATGGCAAGGAAATTCAAGGAAATGGCAAGGAAAGTCAAGGAAATTCAAGGAAATGGAAGGTAAGAAAAGAAAATTAAATGAAATGGCAAGGAAATTCAAGGAAATTCAAGGCAATGGCAAGGAAATTAAAGGATATTCAAAAAAATTCAAGGAAATGACAAGAAAATTCAAGGAAATTCAAGGAAATAGCAAGGCAAGGCAAGGAAATTAAAAAAAAAAGGCAAGGAAATTCAAGGAATTTCAAGGAAATTCAAGGAAATGGAAGGCAAGTAAAGAAAATTCAAGGAAATGGCAAGGAAAATCAATGAAATTCAAGGAAATTCAAGGAAAATCAAGGAAATTCAAGGAAATTCAAGGAAATTCAAGGAAATGGCAAGGAGATTCAAGGAAATTCAAGGCAATGGCAAGGAAATTCAAGGAAATTCAAGGAAATGGCAAGGAAATTCAAGGAAATTCAAGGAAATTCAAGGAACTGGCAAGGAAATTCAAGGAAATTGAAGGAAATTCAAGGAAATGGCAAGGAAATTCAACGAAATTCAAGGAAATGGCAAGGCAAGGAAAGGAAATTCAAAGAAACGGCAAGGAAATGGCAAGAAAATTCAAGGAAATTCAAGGAACTGGCAAGGAAATTCAAGGAAATTCAAGGCAATGGCAAGGAAATTCAAGGAAATTCAAGGAAATTCAAGGAAATTCAAGGCAATGGCAAGGAAATTCAAGGAAATTAAAGGAAATTCAAGGAAATTCAAGGAAATGGCAAGGAAATTCAAGGAAATGGCAAGGAAAGTCAAGGAAATTCAAGGAAATGGAAGGTAAGGAAAGAAAATTAAATGAAATGGCAAGGAAATTCAAGGAAATTCAAGGCAATGGCCAGGAAATTAAAGGATATTCAAGGAAATTCAAGGAAATGGCAAGAAAATTAAAGGAAATTCAAGGAAATGGCAAGGCAAGGCAATTAAAGGAAATGGCAAGGAAATTCAAGGAATTTCAAGGAAATTCAAGGAAATGGCAAGGAAATTCAAAGAAATTCAAGGAAATGGCAAGGCAAGTAAAAAAAAATCAAGGAAACGGCAAGGAAATGGCAGAAAATTCAAGGAAATTCAGGGAAATGACAAGGAAATTCAAGGAAAATCAAGGAAATTAAAGGAAATTCAAGGAAATTCAAGGAAATGGCAAGGAAATTCAAGGAAATGGCAAGGAAATTCAAGGAAATGGCAAAGAAATGCAAGGAAATTCAAGGCAATGGCAAGGAAATTAAAGGATAATCAAGGAAATTCAAGGAAATGGCAAGAAAATTCAAAGAAATTCAAGGAAATGGCAAGGCAAGGCAAGGCAATTCAAGGAAATGGCAAGGAAATGGCAAGGAAATTCAAGGAAATTCAAGGAAATGGCAAGGAAATTGAGGGAAATTCAAGGAAATGGAAGGCAAGTAAAGAAAATTCAAGGAAATGGCAAGGAAAATCAAGGAAATTCAAGGAAATTCAAGGAAAATCAAGGAAATTCAAGGAAATTCAAGGAAATTCAAGGAAATGGCAAGGAGATTCAAGGAAATTCAAGGCAATGGCAAGGAAATTCAAGGAAATTCAAGGAAATGGCAAGGAATGTCAAGGAAATTCAAGGAAATGGAAGGTAAGGAAAGAAAATTAAATGAAATGGGAAGGGAATTCAAGGAAATTCAAGGCAATGGCCAGGAAATTAAAGGTTATTCAAGGAAATTCAAGGAAATGGCAAGAAAATTAAAGGAAATTCAAGGAAATGGCAAGGCAAGGCAAGGAAATTAAAGGAAATGGCAAGGAAATTCGAGGAATTTCAAGGAAATTCAAGGAAATGGCAAGGAAATTCAAGGAAATTGAAGGAAATGACAAGGAAATTCAAGGAAATGGAAATAAATTCAACGAAATTCAAGGAAATGGCAAGGCAAAGAAAGGAAATTCAAGGAAACGGCAAGGAAATGGCAAGAAAATTCAAGGAAATTCAAGGAAATGGCAAGGCAAAGCAAGGAAATTCAAGGCAATTCAAGGAAATGGCAAGGAAATTCAAGGAAATTCAAGGCAATGGCAAGGAAATTCAAGGAAATTAAAGGAAATGGCAAGGAAATTCAAGGAATTTCAAGGAAATTCAAGGAAATGGCAAGGATATTCAAGGAAATTCAAGGAAATTGCAAGAAAATTGAAGGAAATAGCAAAGCAAGGCAAGGAAATTTAAGGAAATTCAAGGAAATGGCAAGGAAATTCAAGGAAATTCAAGGAAATGGCAAGGAAATTCAAGGAAATGGCAAGGAAATTCAAGGAAATGGAAGGAAATTCAACGAAATTCAAGGAAATGGCAAGGCAAGGAAAGGAAATTCAAGGAAACGGCAAGGAAATGGCAAGAAAATTCAAGGAAATTCAAGGCAATGGCAAGGAAATTCAAGGAAATTAAAGGAAATGGCAAGGAAATTCAAGGAATTTCAAGGAAATTCAAGGAAATGGCAAGGATATTCAAGGAAATTCAAGGAAATTGCAAGAAAATTGAAGGAAATGGCAAAGCAAGGCAAGGAAATTTAAGGAAATTCAAGGAAATGGCAAGGAAATTCAAGGAAATTGAAGGAAATGACAAGGCAAGGAAAGGAAATTCAAGGAAACGGCAAGGAAATGGCAAGAAAATTCAAGGAAATTCAAGGAAATGGCAAGGCAAAGCAAGGAAATTCAAGGCAATTCAAGGAAATCGCAAGGAAATTCAAGGAAATTCAAGGCAATGGCAAGGAAATTCAAGGAAATTAAAGGAAATCGCAAGGAAATTCAAGGAAATTCAAGGAAATGGCAAGGCAAAGCAAGGAAATTCAAGGAAATTCAAGGAAATTCAAGGAAATTCAAGGAAATTCAAGGAAATTCAAGGAAATGGCAAGGAATTTCAAGGAAATTCAAGGAAATGGCAAGGAAATTCAAGGAAGTTCAAGGATATTCAAGGAAATGGCAAGGAAATTCAAGGAAATTCAAGGAAATGGCAAGACAAGGAAAGGAAATCCAAGGAAATCCAAGGAAATTCAAGGATATGGCAAAGAAATTCAAGGAAATTCAAAGAAATTCAAGGAAACGCCAAGGAAATTCAAGGAAATTCAAGGAAATGGCAAGGCAAGGAAAGGAAATTCAAGGGAATGGAAAGGAAATTCAGGGAAATTCAAGGAAATTCAAGGAAATGGCAAGGAAATTCAGGGAAATTCAAGGAAATTCAAGGAAATGGCAAGGAAATTCAAGGAAATGGCAAGGAAATTCAAGGAAATGGCAAGGCAAGGAAAGAAAATTAAATGAAATGGCAAGGAAATTCAAGGAAATTCAAGCAAATGGCAAGCAAATTCAGGGAAATGGCAAGGAAATTCAAGGAAATTCAAAAAAATGAAAGGAAATTCAAGGAAATTCAAGGAAATGGCAAGGCAAGGCAAGGAAATCCAAGGAAATCCAAGGAAATTCAAGGATATGGCAAGGAAATTAAAGCAAATGGCAAGGAAATTCAAGGAAATTCAAAGAAATTCAAGGAAATGGCAATGAAATTCAAGGAAATTCAAGGAAATGGCAAGGAAATTCAGGGAAATTCAAGGAAATTCAAGGAAATGGCAAGGAAATTCAAGGAAATGGCAAGGAAATTCAAGGAAATGGCAAGGAAAGTCAAGGAAATTCAAGGAAATGGAAGGCAAGGAAAGAAAATTAAATGAAATGGCAAAGAAATTCAAGGAAGTTCAAGGAAGTTCAAGGAAATGGCAAAGAAATTCAAGGAAATTCAAGGCGATGGAAAGGAAATTAAAGGATATTCAAGGAAATTCAAGGAAATGGCAAGAAAATTCAAGGAAATTCAAGGAAATGGCAAGGCAAGGCAAGGAAATTCAAGGAAATTCAAGGAACTGGCAAGGAAATTCAAGGAAATTGAATGAAATTCAAGGAAATGGCAAGGAAATTGAATGAAATTTAAGGAAATGGCAAGGAAATTCAAGGAAATGGCAAGGAAAGTCAAGGAAATTCAAGGAAATGGAAGGTAAGAAAAGAAAATTAAATGAAATGGCAAGGAAATTCAAAGAAATTCAAGGCAATGGCAAGGAAATTAAAGGATATTCAAAAAAATTCAAGGAAATGACAAGAAAATTCAAGGAAATTCAAGGAAATGGCAAGGCAAGGCAAGGAAATTAAAAAAAAAAGGCAAGGAAATTCAAGGAATTTCAAGGAAATTCAAGGAAATGGAAGGCAATTAAAGAAAATTCAAGGAAATGGCAAGGAAAATCAATGAAATTCAAGGAAATTCAAGGAAAATCAAGGAAATTCAAGGAAATTCAAGGAAATTCAAGGAAATGGCAAGGAGATTCAAGGAAATTCAAGGCAATGGCAAGGAAATTCAAGGAAATTCAAGGAAATGGCAAGGAAATTCAAGGAAATTCAAGGAAATTCAAGGAACTGGCAAGGAAATTCAAGGAAATTGAAGGAAATTCAAGGAAATGGCAAGGAAATTCAACGAAATTCAAGGAAATGGCAAGGCAAGGAAAGGAAATTCAAAGAAACGGCAAGGAAATGGCAAGAAAATTCAAGGAAATTCAAGGAACTGGCAAGGAAATTCAAGGAAATTCAAGGAAATTCAAGGAAATTCAAGGCAATGGCAAGGAAATTAAAGGAAATTCAAGGAAATTCAAGGAAATGGCAAGGAAATTCAGGGAAATTCAAGGAAATTCAAGGAAATGGCAAGGAAATTCAAGGAAATGGCAAGGAAAGTCAAGGAAATTCAAGGAAATGGAAGGTAAGGAAAGAAAATTAAATGAAATGGCAAGGAAATTCAAGGAAATTCAAGGCAATGGCCAGGAAATTAAAGGATATTCAAGGAAATGGCAAGAAAATTAAAGGAAATTCAAGGAAATGGCAAGAAAATTAAAGGAAATTCAAGGAAATGGCAAGGAAATTCAAGGAATTTCAAGGCAATTCAAGGAAATGGCAAGGAAATTCAAGGAAATTCAAGGCAATGGCAAGGAAATTCAAGGAAATTAAAGGAAATGGCAAGGAAATTCAAGGAATTTCAAGGAAATTCAAGGAAATGGCAAGGATATTCAAGGAAATTCAAGGAAATTGCAAGAAAATTGAAGGAAATAGCAAAGCAAGGCAAGGAAATTTAAGGAAATTCAAGGAAATGGCAAGGAAATTCAGGGAAATTCAAGGAAATGGCAAGGAAATTCAAGGAAATGGCAAGGAAATTCAAGGAAATGGAAGGAAATTCAACGAAATTCAAGGAAATGGCAAGGCAAGGAAAGGAAATTCAAGGAAACGGCAAGGAAATGGCAAGAAAATTCAAGGAAATTCAAGGAAATGGCAAGGCAAAGCAAGGAAATTCAAGGCAATTCAAGGAAATGGCAAGGAAATTCAAGGAAATTCAAGGCAATGGCAAGGAAATTCAAGGAAATTAAAGGAAATGGCAAGGAAATTCAAGGAATTTCAAGGAAATTCAAGGAAATGGCAAGGATATTCAAGGAAATTCAAGGAAATTGCAAGAAAATTGAAGGAAATGGCAAAGCAAGGCAAGGAAATTTAAGGAAATTCAAGGAAATGGCAAGGAAATTCAAGGAAATTGAAGGAAATGGCAAGGAAATTCAAGGAAATGGAAGGAAATTCAACGAAATTCAAGGAAATGACAAGGCAAGGAAAGGAAATTCAAAGAAACGGCAAGGAAATGGCAAGAAAATTCAAGGAAATTCAAGGAAATGGCAAGGCAAAGCAAGGAAATTCAAGGCAATTCAAGGAAATCGCAAGGAAATTCAAGGAAATTCAAGGCAATGGCAAGGAAATTCAAGGAAATTCAAGGAAATCGCAAGGAAATTCAAGGAAATTCAAGGAAATGGCAAGGCAAAGCAAGGAAATTCAAGGAAATTCAAGGAAATTCAAGGAATTTCAAGGAAATTCAAGGAAATGGCAAGGAAATTCAAGGAAGTTCAAGGATATTCAAGGAAATGGCAAAGAAATGGCAAGGAAATTCAAGGAAATTCAAGGAAATGGCAAGACAAGGAAAGGAAATCCAAGGAAATCCAAGGAAATTCAAGGATATGGCAAAGAAATTCAAGGAAATTCAAAGAAATTCAAGGAAACGCCAAGGAAATTCAAGGAAATTCAAGGAAATGGCAAGGCAAGGAAAGGAAATTCAAGGGAATGGAAAGGAAATTCAGGGAAATTCAAGGAAATTCAAGGAAATGGCAAGGAAATTCAGGGAAATTCAAGGAAATTCAAGGAAATGGCAAGGAAATTCAAGGAAATGGCAAGGAAATTCAAGGAAATGGCAAGGCAAGGCAAGGAAATTCAAGGAAATGGAAGGCAAGGAAAGAAAATTAAATGAAATGGCAAGGAAATTCAAGGAAATTCAAGGAAAAGGCAAGCAAATTCAGGGAAATGGCAAGGAAATTCAAGGAAATTCAAAAAAATGAAAGGAAATTCAAGGAAATTCAAGGAAATGGCAAGGCAAGGCAAGGAAATCCAAGGAAATCCAAGGAAATTCAAGGATATGGCAAGGAAATTAAAGCAAATGGCAAGGAAATTCAAGGAAATTCAAAGAAATTCAAGGAAATGGCAATGAAATTCAAGGAAATTCAAGGAAATGGCAAGGAAATTCAGGGAAATTCAAGGAAATTCAAGGAAATGGCAAGGAAATTCAAGGAAATGGCAAGGAAATTCAAGGAAATGGCAAGGAAAGTCAAGGAAATTCAAGGAAATGGAAGGTAAGAAAAGAAAATTAAATGAAATGGCAAGGAAATTCAAGGAAATTCAAGGCAATGGCAAGGAAATTAAAGGATATTCAAAAAAATTCAAGGAAATGACAAGAAAATTCAAGGAAATTCAAGGAAATGGCAAGGCAAGGCAAGGAAATTAAAAAAAAAAAGGCAAGGAAATTCAAGGAATTTCAAGGAAATTCAAGGAAATGGAAGGCAAGTAAAGAAAATTCAAGGAAATGGCAAGGAAAATCAATGAAATTCAAGGAAATTCAAGGAAAATCAAGGAAATTCAAGGAAATTCAAGGAAATTCAAGGAAATGGCAAGGAAATTCAAGGAAATTCAAGGAAATGGCAAGGAAATTCAAGGAAATTCAAGGAAATTCAAGGAACTGGCAAGGAAATTCAAGGAAATTGAAGGAAATTCAAGGAAATGGCAAGGAAATGCAACGAAATTCAAGGAAATGGCAAGGCAAGGAAAGGAAATTCAAAGAAACGGCAAGGAAATGGCAAGAAAATTCAAGGAAATTCAAGGAACTGGCAAGGAAATTCAAGGAAATTCAAGGAAATTCAAGGAAATTCAAGGCAATGGCAAGGAAATTAAAGGAAATTCAAGGAAATTCAAGGAAATGGCAAGGAAATTCAGGGAAATTCAAGGAAATTCAAGGAAATGGCAAGGAAATTCAAGGAAATGGCAAGGAAAGTCAAGGAAATTCAAGGAAATGGAAGGTAAGGAAAGAAAATTAAATGAAATGGCAAGGAAATTCAAGGAAATTCAAGGCAATGGCCAGGAAATTAAAGGATATTCAAGGAAATGGCAAGAAAATTAAAGGAAATTCAAGGAAATGGCAAGGCAAGGCAAGGAAATTAAAGGAAATGGCAAGGAAATTCAAGGAATTTCAAGGAAATTCAAGGAAATGGCAAGGATATTCAAGGAAATTCAAGGAAATTGCAAGAAAATTGAAGGAAATGGCAAAGCAAGGCAAGGAAATTTAAGGAAATTCAAGGAAATGGCAAGGAAATTCAAGGAAATTGAAGGAAATGGCAAGGAAATTCAGGGAAATTCAAGGAAATTCAAGGAAATGGCAAGGAAATTCAAGGAAATGGCAAGGAAAGTCAAGGAAATTCAAGGAAATGGAAGGTAAGGAAAGAAAATTAAATGAAATGGCAAGGAAATTCAAGGAAATTCAAGGCAATGGCCAGGAAATTAAAGGATATTCAAGGAAATGGCAAGAAAATTAAAGGAAATTCAAGGAAATGGCAAGGATATTCAAGGAAATTCAAGGAAATTGCAAGAAAATTGAAGGAAATGGCAAAGCAAGGCAAGGAAATTTAAGGAAATTCAAGGAAATGGCAAGGAAATTCAAGGAAATTGAAGGAAATGGCAAGGAAATTCAAGGAAATTGAAGGAAATTCAACGAAATTCAAGGAAATGGCAAGGAAATGGCAAGAAAATTCAAGGAAATTCAAGGAAATGGCAAGGCAAAGCAAGGAAATTCAAGGCAATTCAAGGAAATCGCAAGGAAATTCAAGGAAATTCAAGGAAATGGCAAGGCAAAGCAAGGAAATTCAAGGAAATTCAAGGAAATTCAAGGAAATGGCAAGGAATTTCAAGGAAATTCAAGGAAATGGCAAGGAAATTCAAGGAAATTCAAGTAAATTCAAGGAAATTCAAAAAAATGGAAGGAAATTCAAGGAAATTCAAGGAAATGGCAAGGCAAGGAAAGGAACTCCAAGGAAATCCAAGGATATGGCAAGGAAATTAAAGCAAATGGCAAGGAAATTCAAGGAAATTCAAGGCAATGGCAAGGAAATTCAAGGAAATTCAAGGAAATTCAAAAAAATGGCAAGGAAATTCAGGGAAATTCAAGGAAATTCAAGGAAATGGCAAGGAAATTCAAGGAAATGGCAAGGAAATTCAAGGAAATGGCAAGGGAATTCAAGAAAATGGCAAAGAAATTCAAGGAAATTCAAGTCGATGGCAAGGAAATTAAAGGAAAGTCAAAGAAATTCAAGGAAATGGCAAGAAAATTCAAGGAAATTCAAGGAAATGGCAAGGCAAGGAAAGGAAATCCAAGGAAATGGCAAGGAAATTCAAGGAATTTCAAGGAAATTCAAGGAAATGGCAAGGAAATTCAAGGAAATTCAAGGAAATGGCAAGGCAAGGAAAGGAAATTCAAAGAAACGGCAAGGAAATGGCAAGAAAATTCAAGGAAATTCAAGGAACTGGCAAGGAAATTCAAGGAAATTCAAGGCAATGGCAAGGAAATTCAAGGAAATTCAAGGAAATTCAAGGAAATTCAAGGCAATGGCAAGGAAATTAAAGGAAATTCAAGGAAATTCAAGGAAATGGCAAGGAAATTCAGGGAAATTCAAGGAAATTCAAGGAAATGGCAAGGAAATTCAAGGAAATGGCAAGGAAAGTCAAGGAAATTCAAGGAAATGGAAGGTAAGGAAAGAAAATTAAATGAAATGGCAAGGAAATTCAAGGAAATTCAAGGCAATGGCCAGGAAATTAAAGGATATTCAAGGAAATGGCAAGAAAATTAAAGGAAATTCAAGGAAATGGCAAGGCAAGGCAAGGAAATTAAAGGAAATGGCAAGGAAATTCAAGGAATTTCAAGGAAATGGAAGGAAATTCAAGGAAATTCAAGGAAATGGCAAGGCAAGGCAAGGAAATCCAAGGAAATCCAAGGAAATTCAAGGATATGGCAAGGAAATTAAAGCAAATGGCAAGGAAATTCAAGGAAATTCAAAGAAATTCAAGGAAATGGCAATGAAATTCAAGGAAATTCAAGGAAATGGCAAGGAAATTCAGGGAAATTCAAGGAAATTCAAGGAAATGGCAAGGAAATTCAAGGAAATGGCAAGGAAATTCAAGGAAATGGCAAGGAAATTCAAGGAAATTCAAGGAAATGGAAGGCAAGGAAAGAAAATTAAATGAAATGGCAAAGAAATTCAAGGAAGTTCAAGGAAGTTCAAGGAAATGGAAAGGATATTCAAGGAAATTCAAGGAAATTCAAGGAACTGGCAAAGAAATTCAAGGAAATTCAAGGCGATGGAAAGGAAATTAAAGGATATTCAAGGAAATTCAAGGAAATGGCAAGAAAATTCAAGGAAATTCAAGGAACTGGCAAGGCAAGGCAAGAAAATTGAATGAAATTCAAGGAAATGGCAAGGAAATTGAATGAAATTCAAGGAAATGGCAAGGAAATTCAAGGAAATGGCAAGGAAAGTCAAGGAAATTCAAGGAAATGGAAGGTAAGAAAAGAAAATTAAATGAAATGGCAAGGAAATTCAAGGAAATTCAAGGCAATGGCAAGGAAATTAAAGGATATTCAAAAAAATTCAAGGAAATGACAAGAAAATTCAAGGAAATTCAAGGAAATGGCAAGGCAAGGCAAGGAAATTAAAAAAAAAAGGCAAGGAAATTCAAGGAATTTCAAGGAAATTCAAGGAAATGGAAGGCAAGTAAAGAAAATTCAAGGAAATGGCAAGGAAAATCAATGAAATTCAAGGAAATTCAAGGAAAATCAAGGAAATTCAAGGAAATTCAAGGAAATGGCAAAAAGATTCAAAGAAATTCAAGGCAATGGCAAGGAAATTCAAGGAAATTCAAGGAAATGGCAAGGAAATTCAAGGAAATTCAAGGAAATTCAAGGAACTGGCAAGGAAATTCAAGGAAATTGAAGGAAATTCAAGGAAATGGCAAGGAAATTCAACGAAATTCAAGGAAATGGCAAGGAAATTCAAGGAAATTGAAGGAAATTCAAGGAAATGGCAAGGAAATTCAACGAAATTCAAGGAAATGGCAAGGCAAGGAAAGGAAATTCAAAGAAACGGCAAGGAAATGGCAAGAAAATTCAAGGAAATTCAAGGAACTGGCAAGGAAATTCAAGGAAATTCAAGGCAATGGCAAGGAAATTCAAGGAAATTCAAGGAAATTCAAGGAAATTCAAAGCAATGGCAAGGAAATTAAAGGAAATTCAAGGAAATTCAAGGAAATGGCAAGGAAATTCAGGGAAATTCAAGGAAATGGAAGGTAAGGAAAGAAAATTAAATGAAATGGCAAGGAAATTCAAGGAAATTCAAGGCAATGGCCAGGAAATTAAAGGATATTCAAGGAAATTCAAGGAAATGGAAAGAAAATTAAAGGAAATTCAAGGAAATGGCAAGGCAAGGCAAGGAAATTAAAGGAAATGGCAAGGAAATTCAAGGAATTTCAAGGAAATTCAAGGAAATGGCAAGGATATTCAAGGAAATTCAAGGAAATTGCAAGAAAATTGAAGGAAATGGCAAAGCAAGGCAAGGAAATTTAAGGAAATTCAAGGAACTGGCAAGGAAATTCAAGGAAATTGAAGGAAATGGCAAGGAAATTCAAGGAAATTGAAAAAAATTCAACGAAATTCAAGGAAATGGCAAGGCAAGGAAAGGAAATTCAAGGAAACGGCAAGGAAATGGCAAGAAAATTCAAGGAAATTCAAGGAAATGGCAAGGCAAAGCAAGGAAATTCAAGGCAATTCAAGGAAATCGCAAGGAAATTCAAGGAAATTCAAGGAAATGGCAAGGCAAAGCAAGGAAATTCAAGGAAATTCAAGGAAATTCAAGGAAATGGCAAGGAATTTCAAGGAAATTCAAGGAAATGGCAAGGAAATTCAAGGAAATTCAAGTAAATTCAAGGAAATTCAAAAAAATGGAAGGAAATTCAAGGAAATTCAAGGAAATGGCAAGGCAAGGAAAGGAACTCCAAGGAAATCCAAGGAAATTCAAGGATATGGCAAGGAAATTAAAGCAAATGGCAAGGAAATTCAAGGAAATTCAAGGCAATGGCAAGGAAATTCAAGGAAATTCAAGGAAATTCAAAAAAATGGCAAGGAAATTCAGGGAAATTCAAGGAAATTCAAGGAAATGGCAAGGAAATTCAAGGAAATGGCAAGGAAATTCAAGGAAATGGCAAGGGAATTCAAGAAAATGGCAAAGAAATTCAAGGAAATTCAAGTCGATGGCAAGGAAATTAAAGGAAAGTCAAAGAAATTCAAGGAAATGGCAAGAAAATTCAAGGAAATTCAAGGAAATGGCAAGGAAATTGAAGGAAATTCAAGGAAATGGCAAGGCAAGGAAAGGAAATCCAAGGAAATGGCAAGGAAATTCAAGGAATTTCAAGAAAATTCAAGGAAATGGCAAGGATATTCAAGGAAATTCAAGGAAATTCAAGGAAATGACAAGAAAATCGAAGGGAATGGCAAGGCAAGGCAAGGAAATTCAAGGAAATTCAAGGAAAGTCAAGGAAATTCAAGGAACTGGCAAGGAAATTCAAGGAAATTGAAGGAAATTCAAGGAAATGGCAAGGAAATTGAAGGAAATTCAAGGAAATGGCAAGGAAATTCAAGGAAATTGAAGGAAATGGAAAGGAAATTCAAGGAAATTCAAGGAAATTCAAGGAAATGGCAAGGAAATTCAAGGAAATTCAAGGAAATGGAAGGAAATACAAGGAAATACAAAGAAATTCAAGGAAATGCAAGGATATTCAAGGAAATTGAATGAAATGGCAAGGAAATTCAAGGAAATTCAAGGAAATTCAAGGAAATGGCAAGGAAATTCAAAGAAATTCAAGGAAATGGCAAGGCAAGTAAAAAAAAATCAAGGAAACGGCAAGGAAATGGCAGAAAATTCAAGGAAATTCAGGGAAATGACAAGGAAATTCAAGGAAAATCAAGGAAATTAAAGCAAATTCAAGGAAATTCAAGGAAATGGCAAGGAAATTCAAGGAAATGGCAAGGAAATTCAAGGAAATGGCAAAGAAATGCAAGGAAATTCAAGGCAATGGCAAGGAAATTAAAGGATAATCAAGGAAATTCAAGGATATGGCAAGAAAATTCAAGGAAATTCAAGGAAATGGCAAGGCAAGGCAAGGAAATTCAAGGAAATGGCAAGGAAATTGAGGGAAATTCAAGGAAATGGAAGGCAAGTAAAGAAAATTCAAGGAAATGGCAAGGAAAATCAAGGAAATTCAAGGAAATTCAAGGAAAATCAAGGAAATTCAAGGAAATTCAAGGAAATTCAAGGAAATGGCAAGGAGATTCAAGGAAATTCAAGGCAATGGCAAGGAAAATCAAGGAAATTCAAGGAAATGGCAAGGAAAGTCAAGGAAATTCAAGGAAATGGAAGGTAAGGAAAGAAAATTAAATGAAATGGCAAGGAAATTCAAGGAAATTCAAGGCAATGGCCAGGAAATTAAAGGATATTCAAGGAAATTCAAGGAAATGGCAAGGAAATTCAAGGAAATTGAAGGAAATGACAAGGAAATTCAAGGAAATTCAAAAAAATGGAAGGAAATTCAAGGAAATTCAAGGAAATGGCAAGGCAAGGCAAGGAAATCCAAGGAAATCCAAGGAAATTCAAGGATATGGCAAGGAAATTCAAGGAAATGGAAGGAAATTCAAGGAAATTCAAAGAAATTCAAGGAAATGGCAATGAAATTCAAGGAAATTCAAGGAAATGGCAAGGCAAGGAAAGAAAATTAAATGAAATGGCAAAGAAATTCAAGGAAGTTCTAGGAAGTTCAAGGAAATGGAAAGGATATTCAAGGAAATTCAAGGAAATTCAAGGAACTGGCAAGGAAATTCAAGGAAATTGAAGGAAATTCAAGGAAATGGCAAGGAAATTCAACGAAATTCAAGGAAATGGCAAGGCAAGGAAAGGAAATTCAAAGAAACGGCAAGGAAATGGCAAGAAAATTCAAGGAAATTCAAGGAACTGGCAAGGAAATTCAAGGAAATTCAAGGCAATGGCAAGGAAATTAAAGGAAATTCAAGGAAATTCAAGGAAATTCAAGGCAATGGCAAGGAAATTAAAGGAAATTCAAGGAAATTCAAGGAAATGACAAGGAAATTCAGGGAAATTCAAGGAAATGGAAGGTAAGGAAAGAAAATTAAATAAAATGGCAAGGAAAATCAGGGAAATTCAAGGCAATGGCCAGGAAATTAAAGGATATTCAAGGAAATTCAAGGAAATGGAAAGAAAATTAAAGGAAATTCAAGGAAATGGCAAGGCAAGGCAAGGAAATTAAAGGAAATGGCAAGGAAATTCAAGGAATTTCAAGGAAATTCAAGGAAATGGCAAGGATATTCAAGGAAATTCAAGGAAATTGCAAGAAAATTGAAGGAAATGGCAAAGCAAGGCAAGGAAATTTAAGGAAATTCAAGGAAATGGCAAGGAAATTCAAGGAAATTGAAGGAAATGGCAAGGAAATTCAAGGAAATGGAAGGAAATTCAACGAAATTCAAAGAAATGGCAAGGCAAGGAAAGGAAATTCAAGGAAACGGCAAGGAAATGGCAAGAAAATTCAAGGAAATTCAAGGAAGTGGCAAGGCAAAGCAAGGAAATTCAAGGCAATTCAAGGAAATCGCAAGGAAATTCAAGGAAATTCAAGGAAATGGCAAGGCAAAGCAAGGAAATTCAAGGCAATTCAAGGAAATCGCAAGGAAATTCAAGGAAATTCAAGGAAATGGCAAGGCAAAGCAAAGAAATTCAAGGAAATTCAAGGAAATTCAAGGAAATTCAAGGAAATGGCAAGGAATTTCAAGGAAATTCAAGGATATGGCAAGGAAATTCAAGGAAATTCAAGTAAATTCAAGGAAATGGCAAGGAAATTCAAGGAAATTCAAAAAAATGGAAGGAAATTCAAGGAAATTCAAGGAAATGGCAAGGCAAGGAAAGGAACTCCAAGGAAATTCAAGGATATGGCAAGGAAATTAAAGCAAATGGCAAGGAAATTCAAGGAAATTCAAAAAAATGGAAGGAAATTCAAGGAAATTCAAGGAAATGGCAAGGCAAGGAAAGGAACTCCAAGGAAATTCAAGGATATGGCAAGGAAATTAAAGCAAATGGCAAGGAAATTCAAGGAAATTCAAGGCAATGGCAAGGAAATTCAAGGAAATTCAAGGAAATTCAAAAAAATGGCAAGGAAATTCAGGGAAATGCAAGGAAATTCAAGGAAATGGCAAGGAAATTCAAGGAAATGGCAAGGAAATTCAAGGAAATGGCAAGGGAATTCAAGAAAATGGCAAAGAAATTCAAGGAAATTCAAGTCGATGGCAAGGAAATTAAAGGAAAGTCAAAGAAATTCAAGGAAATGGCAAGAAAATTCAAGGAAATTCAAGGAAATGGCAAGGAAATTGAAGGAATTTCAAGGAAATTCAAGGAAATGGCAAGGATATTCAAGGAAATTCAAGGAAATTGCAAGAAAATTGAAGGAAATGGCAAAGCAAGGCAAGGAAATTTAAGGAAATTCAAGGAAATGGCAAGGAAATTCAAGGAAATTGAAGGAAATGACAAGGCAAAGCAAGGAAATTCAAGGCAATTCAAGGAAATCGCAAGGAAATTCAAGGAAATTCAAGGCAATGGCAAGGAAATTCAAGGAAATTAAAGGAAATCGCAAGGAAATTCAAGGAAATTCAAGGAAATGGCAAGGCAAAGCAAGGAAATTCAAGGAAATTCAAGGAAATTCAAGGAAATTCAAGGCAATGGCAAGGAAATTCAAGGAAATTAAAGGAAATCGCAAGGAAATTCAAGGAAATTCAAGGAAATGGCAAGGCAAAGCAAGGAAATTCAAGGCAATTCAAGGAAATCGCAAGGAAATTCAAGGAAATTCAAGGCAATGGCAAGGAAATTCAAGGAAATTAAAGGAAATCGCAAGGAAATTCAAGGAAATTCAAGGAAATGGCAAGGCAAAGCAAGGAAATTCAAGGAAATTCAAGGAAATTCAAGGAAATTCAAGGAAATTCAAGGAAATTCAAGGAAATGGCAAGGAATTTCAAGGAAATTCAAGGAAATGGCAAGGAAATTCAAGGAAGTTCAAGGATATTCAAGGAAATGGCAAGGAAATTCAAGGAAATTCAAGGAAATGGCAAGACAAGGAAAGGAAATCCAAGGAAATCCAAGGAAATTCAAGGATATGGCAAAGAAATTCAAGGAAATTCAAAGAAATTCAAGGAAACGCCAAGGAAATTCAAGGAAATTCAAGGAAATGGCAAGGCAAGGAAAGGAAATTCAAGGGAATGGAAAGGAAATTCAGGGAAATTCAAGGAAATTCAAGGAAATGGCAAGGAAATTCAGGGAAATTCAAGGAAATTCAAGGAAATGGCAAGGAAATTCAAGGAAATGGCAAGGAAATTCAAGGAAATGGCAAGGCAAGGAAAGAAAATTAAATGAAATGGCAAGGAAATTCAAGGAAATTCAAGCAAATGGCAAGCAAATTCAGGGAAATGGCAAGGAAATTCAAGGAAATTCAAAAAAATGAAAGGAAATTCAAGGAAATTCAAGGAAATGGCAAGGCAAGGCAAGGAAATCCAAGGAAATCCAAGGAAATTCAAGGATATGGCAAGGAAATTAAAGCAAATGGCAAGGAAATTCAAGGAAATTCAAAGAAATTCAAGGAAATGGCAATGAAATTCAAGGAAATTCAAGGAAATGGCAAGGAAATTCAGGGAAATTCAAGGAAATTCAAGGAAATGGCAAGGAAATTCAAGGAAATGGCAAGGAAATTCAAGGAAATGGCAAGGAAAGTCAAGGAAATTCAAGGAAATGGAAGGCAAGGAAAGAAAATTAAATGAAATGGCAAAGAAATTCAAGGAAGTTCAAGGAAGTTCAAGGAAATGGCAAAGAAATTCAAGGAAATTCAAGGCGATGGAAAGGAAATTAAAGGATATTCAAGGAAATTCAAGGAAATGGCAAGAAAATTCAAGGAAATTCAAGGAAATGGCAAGGCAAGGCAAGGAAATTCAAGGAAATTCAAGGAACTGGCAAGGAAATTCAAGGAAATTGAATGAAATTCAAGGAAATGGCAAGGAAATTGAATGAAATTCAAGGAAATGGCAAGGAAATTCAAGGAAATGGCAAGGAAAGTCAAGGAAATTCAAGGAAATGGAAGGTAAGAAAAGAAAATTAAATGAAATGGCAAGGAAATTCAAGGAAATTCAAGGCAATGGCAAGGAAATTAAAGGATATTCAAAAAAATTCAAGGAAATGACAAGAAAATTCAAGGAAATTCAAGGAAATGGCAAGGCAAGGCAAGGAAATTAAAAAAAAAAGGCAAGGAAATTCAAGGAATTTCAAGGAAATTCAAGGAAATGGAAGGCAATTAAAGAAAATTCAAGGAAATGGCAAGGAAAATCAATGAAATTCAAGGAAATTCAAGGAAAATCAAGGAAATTCAAGGAAATTCAAGGAAATTCAAGGAAATGGCAAGGAGATTCAAGGAAATTCAAGGCAATGGCAAGGAAATTCAAGGAAATTCAAGGAAATGGCAAGGAAATTCAAGGAAATTCAAGGAAATTCAAGGAACTGGCAAGGAAATTCAAGGAAATTGAAGGAAATTCAAGGAAATGGCAAGGAAATTCAACGAAATTCAAGGAAATGGCAAGGCAAGGAAAGGAAATTCAAAGAAACGGCAAGGAAATGGCAAGAAAATTCAAGGAAATTCAAGGAACTGGCAAGGAAATTCAAGGAAATTCAAGGAAATTCAAGGAAATTCAAGGCAATGGCAAGGAAATTAAAGGAAATTCAAGGAAATTCAAGGAAATGGCAAGGAAATTCAGGGAAATTCAAGGAAATTCAAGGAAATGGCAAGGAAATTCAAGGAAATGGCAAGGAAAGTCAAGGAAATTCAAGGAAATGGAAGGTAAGGAAAGAAAATTAAATGAAATGGCAAGGAAATTCAAGGAAATTCAAGGCAATGGCCAGGAAATTAAAGGATATTCAAGGAAATGGCAAGAAAATTAAAGGAAATTCAAGGAAATGGCAAGAAAATTAAAGGAAATTCAAGGAAATGGCAAGGAAATTCAAGGAATTTCAAGGCAATTCAAGGAAATGGCAAGGAAATTCAAGGAAATTCAAGGCAATGGCAAGGAAATTCAAGGAAATTAAAGGAAATGGCAAGGAAATTCAAGGAATTTCAAGGAAATTCAAGGAAATGGCAAGGATATTCAAGGAAATTCAAGGAAATTGCAAGAAAATTGAAGGAAATAGCAAAGCAAGGCAAGGAAATTTAAGGAAATTCAAGGAAATGGCAAGGAAATTCAGGGAAATTCAAGGAAATGGCAAGGAAATTCAAGGAAATGGCAAGGAAATTCAAGGAAATGGAAGGAAATTCAACGAAATTCAAGGAAATGGCAAGGCAAGGAAAGGAAATTCAAGGAAACGGCAAGGAAATGGCAAGAAAATTCAAGGAAATTCAAGGAAATGGCAAGGCAAAGCAAGGAAATTCAAGGCAATTCAAGGAAATGGCAAGGAAATTCAAGGAAATTCAAGGCAATGGCAAGGAAATTCAAGGAAATTAAAGGAAATGGCAAGGAAATTCAAGGAATTTCAAGGAAATTCAAGGAAATGGCAAGGATATTCAAGGAAATTCAAGGAAATTGCAAGAAAATTGAAGGAAATGGCAAAGCAAGGCAAGGAAATTTAAGGAAATTCAAGGAAATGGCAAGGAAATTCAAGGAAATTGAAGGAAATGGCAAGGAAATTCAAGGAAATGGAAGGAAATTCAACGAAATTCAAGGAAATGACAAGGCAAGGAAAGGAAATTCAAAGAAACGGCAAGGAAATGGCAAGAAAATTCAAGGAAATTCAAGGAAATGGCAAGGCAAAGCAAGGAAATTCAAGGCAATTCAAGGAAATCGCAAGGAAATTCAAGGAAATTCAAGGCAATGGCAAGGAAATTCAAGGAAATTCAAGGAAATCGCAAGGAAATTCAAGGAAATTCAAGGAAATGGCAAGGCAAAGCAAGGAAATTCAAGGAAATTCAAGGAAATTCAAGGAATTTCAAGGAAATTCAAGGAAATGGCAAGGAAATTCAAGGAAATTCAAGGAAATGGCAAGGAAATTCAAGGAAGTTCAAGGATATTCAAGGAAATGGCAAGGAAATTCAAGGAAATTCAAGGAAATGGCAAGACAAGGAAAGGAAATCCAAGGAAATCCAAGGAAATTCAAGGATATGGCAAAGAAATTCAAGGAAATTCAAAGAAATTCAAGGAAACGCCAAGGAAATTCAAGGAAATTCAAGGAAATGGCAAGGCAAGGAAAGGAAATTCAAGGGAATGGAAAGGAAATTCAGGGAAATTCAAGGAAATTCAAGGAAATGGCAAGGAAATTCAGGGAAATTCAAGGAAATTCAAGGAAATGGCAAGGAAATTCAAGGAAATGGCAAGGAAATTCAAGGAAATGGCAAGGCAAGGAAAGAAAATTAAATGAAATGGCAAGGAAATTCAAGGAAATTCAAAAAAATGAAAGGAAATTCAAGGAAATTCAAGGAAATGGCAAGGCAAGGCAAGGAAATCCAAGGAAATCCAAGGAAATTCAAGGATATGGCAAGGAAATTAAAGCAAATGGCAAGGAAATTCAAGGAAATTCAAAGAAATTCAAGGAAATGGCAATGAAATTCAAGGAAATTCAAGGAAATGGCAAGGAAATTCAGGGAAATTCAAGGAAATTCAAGGAAATGGCAAGGAAATTCAAGGAAATGGCAAGGAAATTCAAGGAAATGGCAAGGAAAGTCAAGGAAATTCAAGGAAATGGAAGGCAAGGAAAGAAAATTAAATGAAATGGCAAAGAAATTCAAGGAAGTTCAAGGAAGTTCAAGGAAATGGCAAAGAAATTCAAGGAAATTCAAGGCGATGGAAAGGAAATTAAAGGATATTCAAGGAAATTCAAGGAAATGGCAAGAAAATTCAAGGAAATTCAAGGAAATGGCAAGGCAAGGCAAGGAAATTCAAGGAAATTCAAGGAACTGGCAAGGAAATTCAAGGAAATTGAATGAAATTCAAGGAAATGGCAAGGAAATTGAATGAAATTCAAGGAAATGGCAAGGAAATTCAAGGAAATGGCAAGGAAAGTCAAGGAAATTCAAGGAAATGGAAGGTAAGAAAAGAAAATTAAATGAAATGGCAAGGAAATTCAAGGAAATTCAAGGCAATGGCAAGGAAATTAAAGGATATTCAAAAAAATTCAAGGAAATGACAAGAAAATTCAAGGAAATTCAAGGAAATGGCAAGGCAAGGCAAGGAAATTAAAAAAAAAAGGCAAGGAAATTCAAGGAATTTCAAGGAAATTCAAGGAAATGGAAGGCAATTAAAGAAAATTCAAGGAAATGGCAAGGAAAATCAATGAAATTCAAGGAAATTCAAGGAAAATCAAGGAAATTCAAGGAAATTCAAGGAAATTCAAGGAAATGGCAAGGAGATTCAAGGAAATTCAAGGCAATGGCAAGGAAATTCAAGGAAATTCAAGGAAATGGCAAGGAAATTCAAGGAAATTCAAGGAAATTCAAGGAACTGGCAAGGAAATTCAAGGAAATTGAAGGAAATTCAAGGAAATGGCAAGGAAATTCAACGAAATTCAAGGAAATGGCAAGGCAAGGAAAGGAAATTCAAAGAAACGGCAAGGAAATGGCAAGAAAATTCAAGGAAATTCAAGGAACTGGCAAGGAAATTCAAGGAAATTCAAGGAAATTCAAGGAAATTCAAGGCAATGGCAAGGAAATTAAAGGAAATTCAAGGAAATTCAAGGAAATGGCAAGGAAATTCAGGGAAATTCAAGGAAATTCAAGGAAATGGCAAGGAAATTCAAGGAAATGGCAAGGAAAGTCAAGGAAATTCAAGGAAATGGAAGGTAAGGAAAGAAAATTAAATGAAATGGCAAGGAAATTCAAGGAAATTCAAGGCAATGGCCAGGAAATTAAAGGATATTCAAGGAAATGGCAAGAAAATTAAAGGAAATTCAAGGAAATGGCAAGAAAATTAAAGGAAATTCAAGGAAATGGCAAGGAAATTCAAGGAATTTCAAGGCAATTCAAGGAAATGGCAAGGAAATTCAAGGAAATTCAAGGCAATGGCAAGGAAATTCAAGGAAATTAAAGGAAATGGCAAGGAAATTCAAGGAATTTCAAGGAAATTCAAGGAAATGGCAAGGATATTCAAGGAAATTCAAGGAAATTGCAAGAAAATTGAAGGAAATAGCAAAGCAAGGCAAGGAAATTTAAGGAAATTCAAGGAAATGGCAAGGAAATTCAGGGAAATTCAAGGAAATGGCAAGGAAATTCAAGGAAATGGCAAGGAAATTCAAGGAAATGGAAGGAAATTCAACGAAATTCAAGGAAATGGCAAGGCAAGGAAAGGAAATTCAAGGAAACGGCAAGGAAATGGCAAGAAAATTCAAGGAAATTCAAGGAAATGGCAAGGCAAAGCAAGGAAATTCAAGGCAATTCAAGGAAATGGCAAGGAAATTCAAGGAAATTCAAGGCAATGGCAAGGAAATTCAAGGAAATTAAAGGAAATGGCAAGGAAATTCAAGGAATTTCAAGGAAATTCAAGGAAATGGCAAGGATATTCAAGGAAATTCAAGGAAATTGCAAGAAAATTGAAGGAAATGGCAAAGCAAGGCAAGGAAATTTAAGGAAATTCAAGGAAATGGCAAGGAAATTCAAGGAAATTGAAGGAAATGGCAAGGAAATTCAAGGAAATGGAAGGAAATTCAACGAAATTCAAGGAAATGACAAGGCAAGGAAAGGAAATTCAAAGAAACGGCAAGGAAATGGCAAGAAAATTCAAGGAAATTCAAGGAAATGGCAAGGCAAAGCAAGGAAATTCAAGGCAATTCAAGGAAATCGCAAGGAAATTCAAGGAAATTCAAGGCAATGGCAAGGAAATTCAAGGAAATTCAAGGAAATCGCAAGGAAATTCAAGGAAATTCAAGGAAATGGCAAGGCAAAGCAAGGAAATTCAAGGAAATTCAAGGAAATTCAAGGAATTTCAAGGAAATTCAAGGAAATGGCAAGGAAATTCAAGGAAATTCAAGGAAATGGCAAGGAAATTCAAGGAAGTTCAAGGATATTCAAGGAAATGGCAAGGAAATTCAAGGAAATTCAAGGAAATGGCAAGACAAGGAAAGGAAATCCAAGGAAATCCAAGGAAATTCAAGGATATGGCAAAGAAATTCAAGGAAATTCAAAGAAATTCAAGGAAACGCCAAGGAAATTCAAGGAAATTCAAGGAAATGGCAAGGCAAGGAAAGGAAATTCAAGGGAATGGAAAGGAAATTCAGGGAAATTCAAGGAAATTCAAGGAAATGGCAAGGAAATTCAGGGAAATTCAAGGAAATTCAAGGAAATGGCAAGGAAATTCAAGGAAATGGCAAGGAAATTCAAGGAAATGGCAAGGCAAGGAAAGAAAATTAAATGAAATGGCAAGGAAATTCAAGGAAATTCAAGGAAATGGCAAGCAAATTCAGGGAAATGGCAAGGAAATTCAAGGAAATTCAAAAAAATGAAAGGAAATTCAAGGAAATTCAAGGAAATGGCAAGGCAAGGCAAGGCAATCCAAGGAAATCCAAGGAAATTCAAGGATATGGCAAGGAAATTAAAGCAAATGGCAAGGAAATTCAAGGAAATTCAAAGAAATTCAAGGAAATGGCAATGAAATTCAAGGAAATTCAAGGAAATGGCAAGGAAATTCAGGGAAATTCAAGGAAATTCAAGGAAATGGCAAGGAAATTCAAGGAAATGGCAAGGAAATTCAAGGAAATGGCAAGGAAAGTCAAGGAAATTCAAGGAAATGGAAGGCAAGGAAAGAAAATTAAATGAAATGGCAAAGAAATTCAAGGAAGTTCAAGGAAGTTCAAGGAAATGGCAAAGAAATTCAAGGAAATTCAAGGCGATGGAAAGGAAATTAAAGGATATTCAAGGAAATTCAAGGAAATGGCAAGAAAATTCAAGGAAATTCAAGGAAATGGCAAGGCAAGGCAAGGAAATTCAAGGAAATTCAAGGAACTGGCAAGGAAATTCAAGGAAATTGAATGAAATTCAAGGAAATGGCAAGGAAATTGAATGAAATTCAAGGAAATGGCAAGGAAATTCAAGGAAATGGCAAGGAAAGTCAAGGAAATTCAAGGAAATGGAAGGTAAGAAAAGAAAATTAAATGAAATGGCAAGGAAATTCAAGGAAATTCAAGGCAATGGCAAGGAAATTAAAGGATATTCAAAAAAATTCAAGGAAATGACAAGAAAATTCAAGGAAATTCAAGGAAATGGCAAGGCAAGGCAAGGAAATTAAAAAAAAAAGGCAAGGAAATTCAAGGAATTTCAAGGAAATTCAAGGAAATGGAAGGCAATTAAAGAAAATTCAAGGAAATGGCAAGGAAAATCAATGAAATTCAAGGAAATTCAAGGAAAATCAAGGAAATTCAAGGAAATTCAAGGAAATTCAAGGAAATGGCAAGGAGATTCAAGGAAATTCAAGGCAATGGCAAGGAAATTCAAGGAAATTCAAGGAAATGGCAAGGAAATTCAAGGAAATTCAAGGAAATTCAAGGAACTGGCAAGGAAATTCAAGGAAATTGAAGGAAATTCAAGGAAATGGCAAGGAAATTCAACGAAATTCAAGGAAATGGCAAGGCAAGGAAAGGAAATTCAAAGAAACGGCAAGGAAATGGCAAGAAAATTCAAGGAAATTCAAGGAACTGGCAAGGAAATTCAAGGAAATTCAAGGAAATTCAAGGAAATTCAAGGCAATGGCAAGGAAATTAAAGGAAATTCAAGGAAATTCAAGGAAATGGCAAGGAAATTCAGGGAAATTCAAGGAAATTCAAGGAAATGGCAAGGAAATTCAAGGAAATGGCAAGGAAAGTCAAGGAAATTCAAGGAAATGGAAGGTAAGGAAAGAAAATTAAATGAAATGGCAAGGAAATTCAAGGAAATTCAAGGCAATGGCCAGGAAATTAAAGGATATTCAAGGAAATGGCAAGAAAATTAAAGGAAATTCAAGGAAATGGCAAGAAAATTAAAGGAAATTCAAGGAAATGGCAAGGAAATTCAAGGAATTTCAAGGCAATTCAAGGAAATGGCAAGGAAATTCAAGGAAATTCAAGGCAATGGCAAGGAAATTCAAGGAAATTAAAGGAAATGGCAAGGAAATTCAAGGAATTTCAAGGAAATTCAAGGAAATGGCAAGGATATTCAAGGAAATTCAAGGAAATTGCAAGAAAATTGAAGGAAATAGCAAAGCAAGGCAAGGAAATTTAAGGAAATTCAAGGAAATGGCAAGGAAATTCAGGGAAATTCAAGGAAATGGCAAGGAAATTCAAGGAAATGGCAAGGAAATTCAAGGAAATGGAAGGAAATTCAACGAAATTCAAGGAAATGGCAAGGCAAGGAAAGGAAATTCAAGGAAACGGCAAGGAAATGGCAAGAAAATTCAAGGAAATTCAAGGAAATGGCAAGGCAAAGCAAGGAAATTCAAGGCAATTCAAGGAAATGGCAAGGAAATTCAAGGAAATTCAAGGCAATGGCAAGGAAATTCAAGGAAATTAAAGGAAATGGCAAGGAAATTCAAGGAATTTCAAGGAAATTCAAGGAAATGGCAAGGATATTCAAGGAAATTCAAGGAAATTGCAAGAAAATTGAAGGAAATGGCAAAGCAAGGCAAGGAAATTTAAGGAAATTCAAGGAAATGGCAAGGAAATTCAAGGAAATTGAAGGAAATGGCAAGGAAATTCAAGGAAATGGAAGGAAATTCAACGAAATTCAAGGAAATGACAAGGCAAGGAAAGGAAATTCAAAGAAACGGCAAGGAAATGGCAAGAAAATTCAAGGAAATTCAAGGAAATGGCAAGGCAAAGCAAGGAAATTCAAGGCAATTCAAGGAAATCGCAAGGAAATTCAAGGAAATTCAAGGCAATGGCAAGGAAATTCAAGGAAATTCAAGGAAATCGCAAGGAAATTCAAGGAAATTCAAGGAAATGGCAAGGCAAAGCAAGGAAATTCAAGGAAATTCAAGGAAATTCAAGGAATTTCAAGGAAATTCAAGGAAATGGCAAGGAAATTCAAGGAAGTTCAAGGATATTCAAGGAAATGGCAAAGAAATGGCAAGGAAATTCAAGGAAATTCAAGGAAATGGCAAGACAAGGAAAGGAAATCCAAGGAAATCCAAGGAAATTCAAGGATATGGCAAAGAAATTCAAGGAAATTCAAAGAAATTCAAGGAAACGCCAAGGAAATTCAAGGAAATTCAAGGAAATGGCAAGGCAAGGAAAGGAAATTCAAGGGAATGGAAAGGAAATTCAGGGAAATTCAAGGAAATTCAAGGAAATGGCAAGGAAATTCAGGGAAATTCAAGGAAATTCAAGGAAATGGCAAGGAAATTCAAGGAAATGGCAAGGAAATTCAAGGAAATGGCAAGGCAAGGCAAGGAAATTCAAGGAAATGGAAGGCAAGGAAAGAAAATTAAATGAAATGGCAAGGAAATTCAAGGAAATTCAAGGAAAAGGCAAGCAAATTCAGGGAAATGGCAAGGAAATTCAAGGAAATTCAAAAAAATGAAAGGAAATTCAAGGAAATTCAAGGAAATGGCAAGGCAAGGCAAGGAAATCCAAGGAAATCCAAGGAAATTCAAGGATATGGCAAGGAAATTAAAGCAAATGGCAAGGAAATTCAAGGAAATTCAAAGAAATTCAAGGAAATGGCAATGAAATTCAAGGAAATTCAAGGAAATGGCAAGGAAATTCAGGGAAATTCAAGGAAATTCAAGGAAATGGCAAGGAAATTCAAGGAAATGGCAAGGAAATTCAAGGAAATGGCAAGGAAAGTCAAGGAAATTCAAGGAAATGGAAGGCAAGGAAAGAAAATTAAATGAAATGGCAAAGAAATTCACGGAAGTTCAAGGAAGTTCAAGGAAATGGCAAAGAAATTCAAGGAAATTCAAGGCGATGGAAAGGAAATTAAAGGATATTCAAGGAAATTCAAGGAAATGGCAAGAAAATTCAAGGAAATTCAAGGAAATGGCAAGGCAAGGCAAGGAAATTCAAGGAAATTCAAGGAACTGGCAAGGAAATTCAAGGAAATTGAATGAAATTCAAGGAAATGGCAAGGAAATTGAATGAAATCCAAGGAAATGGCAAGGAAATTCAAGGAAATGGCAAGGAAAGTCAAGGAAATTCAAGGAAATGGAAGGTAAGAAAAGAAAATTAAATGAAATGGCAAGGAAATTCAAGGAAATTCAAGGCAATGGCAAGGAAATTAAAGGATATTCAAAAAAATTCAAGGAAATGACAAGAAAATTCAAGGAAATTCAAGGAAATGGCAAGGCAAGGCAAGGAAATTAAAAAAAAAAGGCAAGGAAATTCAAGGAATTTCAAGGAAATTCAAGGAAATGGAAGGCAAGTAAAGAAAATTCAAGGAAATGGCAAGGAAAATCAATGAAATTCAAGGAAATTCAAGGAAAATCAAGGAAATTCAAGGAAATTCAAGGAAATTCAAGGAAATGGCAAGGAGATTCAAGGAAATTCAAGGCAATGGCAAGGAAATTCAAGGAAATTCAAGGAAATGGCAAGGAAATTCAAGGAAATTCAAGGAAATTCAAGGAACTGGCAAGGAAATTCAAGGAAATTGAAGGAAATTCAAGGAAATGGCAAGGAAATTCAACGAAATTCAAGGAAATGGCAAGGCAAGGAAAGGAAATTCAAAGAAACGGCAAGGAAATGGCAAGAAAATTCAAGGAAATTCAAGGAACTGGCAAGGAAATTCAAGGAAATTCAAGGAAATTCAAGGAAATTCAAGGCAATGGCAAGGAAATTAAAGGAAATTCAAGGAAATTCAAGGAAATGGCAAGGAAATTCAGGGAAATTCAAGGAAATTCAAGGAAATGGCAAGGAAATTCAAGGAAATGGCAAGGAAAGTCAAGGAAATTCAAGGAAATGGAAGGTAAGGAAAGAAAATTAAATGAAATGGCAAGGAAATTCAAGGAAATTCAAGGCAATGGCCAGGAAATTAAAGGATATTCAAGGAAATGGCAAGAAAATTAAAGGAAATTCAAGGAAATGGCAAGGCAAGGCAAGGAAATTAAAGGAAATGGCAAGGAAATTCAAGGAATTTCAAGGAAATTCAAGGAAATGGCAAGGATATTCAAGGAAATTCAAGGAAATTGCAAGAAAATTGAAGGAAATGGCAAAGCAAGGCAAGGAAATTTAAGGAAATTCAAGGAAATGGCAAGGAAATTCAAGGAAATTGAAGGAAATGGCAAGGAAATTCAGGGAAATTCAAGGAAATTCAAGGAAATGGCAAGGAAATTCAAGGAAATGGCAAGGAAAGTCAAGGAAATTCAAGGAAATGGAAGGTAAGGAAAGAAAATTAAATGAAATGGCAAGGAAATTCAAGGAAATTCAAGGCAATGGCCAGGAAATTAAAGGATATTCAAGGAAATGGCAAGAAAATTAAAGGAAATTCAAGGAAATGGCAAGGCAAGGCAAGGAAATTAAAGGAAATGGCAAGGAAATTCAAGGAATTTCAAGGAAATTCAAGGAAATGGCAAGGATATTCAAGGAAATTCAAGGAAATTGCAAGAAAATTGAAGGAAATGGCAAAGCAAGGCAAGGAAATTTAAGGAAATTCAAGGAAATGGCAAGGAAATTCAAGGAAATTGAAGGAAATGGCAAGGAAATTCAAGGAAATTGAAGGAAATTCAACGAAATTCAAGGAAATGGCAAGGCAAGGAAAGGAAATTCAAGGAAACGGCAAGGAAATGGCAAGAAAATTCAAGGAAATTCAAGGAAATGGCAAGGCAAAGCAAGGAAATTCAAGGCAATTCAAGGAAATCGCAAGGAAATTCAAGGAAATTCAAGGAAATGGCAAGGCAAAGCAAGGAAATTCAAGGAAATTCAAGGAAATTCAAGGAAATGGCAAGGAATTTCAAGGAAATTCAAGGAAATGGAAAGGAAATTCAAGGAAATGGCAAGGAAATTCAAGGAAATTCAAGTAAATTCAAGGAAATTCAAAAAAATGGAAGGAAATTCAAGGAAATTCAAGGAAATGGCAAGGCAAGGAAAGGAACTCCAAGGAAATCCAAGGAAATTCAAGGATATGGCAAGGAAATTAAAGCAAATGGCAAGGAAATTCAAGGAAATTCAAGGCAATGGCAAGGAAATTCAAGGAAATTCAAGGAAATTCAAAAAAATGGCAAGGAAATTCAGGGAAATTCAAGGAAATTCAAGGAAATGGCAAGGAAATTCAAGGAAATGGCAAGGAAATTCAAGGAAATGGCAAGGGAATTCAAGAAAATGGCAAAGAAATTCAAGGAAATTCAAGTCGATGGCAAGGAAATTAAAGGAAAGTCAAAGAAATTCAAGGAAATGGCAAGAAAATTCAAGGAAATTCAAGGAAATGGCAAGGAAATTGAAGGAAATTCAAGGAAATGGCAAGGCAAGGAAAGGAAATCCAAGGAAATGGCAAGGAAATTCAAGGAATTTCAAGGAAATTCAAGGAAATGGCAAGGAAATTCAAGGAAATTCAAGGAAATGGCAAGGCAAGGAAAGGAAATTCAAAGAAACGGCAAGGAAATGGCAAGAAAATTCAAGGAAATTCAAGGAACTGGCAAGGAAATTCAAGGAAATTCAAGGCAATGGCAAGGAAATTCAAGGAAATTCAAGGAAATTCAAGGAAATTCAAGGCAATGGCAAGGAAATTAAAGGAAATTCAAGGAAATTCAAGGAAATGGCAAGGAAATTCAGGGAAATTCAAGGAAATTCAAGGAAATGGCAAGGAAATTCAAGGAAATGGCAAGGAAAGTCAAGGAAATTCAAGGAAATGGAAGGTAAGGAAAGAAAATTAAATGAAATGGCAAGGAAATTCAAGGAAATTCAAGGCAATGGCCAGGAAATTAAAGGATATTCAAGGAAATGGCAAGAAAATTAAAGGAAATTCAAGGAAATGGCAAGGCAAGGCAAGGAAATTAAAGGAAATGGCAAGGAAATTCAAGGAATTTCAAGGAAATGGAAGGAAATTCAAGGAAATTCAAGGAAATGGCAAGGCAAGGCAAGGAAATCCAAGGAAATCCAAGGAAATTCAAGGATATGGCAAGGAAATTAAAGCAAATGGCAAGGAAATTCAAAGAAATTCAAAGAAATTCAAGGAAATGGCAATGAAATTCAAGGAAATTCAAGGAAATGGCAAGGAAATTCAGGGAAATTCAAGGAAATTCAAGGAAATGGCAAGGAAATTCAAGGAAATGGCAAGGAAATTCAAGGAAATGGCAAGGAAATTCAAGGAAATTCAAGGAAATGGAAGGCAAGGAAAGAAAATTAAATGAAATGGCAAAGAAATTCAAGGAAGTTCAAGGAAGTTCAAGGAAATGGAAAGGATATTCAAGGAAATTCAAGGAAATTCAAGGAACTGGCAAAGAAATTCAAGGAAATTCAAGGCGATGGAAAGGAAATTAAAGGATATTCAAGGAAATTCAAGGAAATGGCAAGAAAATTCAAGGAAATTCAAGGAACTGGCAAGGCAAGGCAAGAAAATTGAATGAAATTCAAGGAAATGGCAAGGAAATTGAATGAAATTCAAGGAAATGGCAAGGAAATTCAAGGAAATGGCAAGGAAAGTCAAGGAAATTCAAGGAAATGGAAGGTAAGAAAAGAAAATTAAATGAAATGGCAAGGAAATTCAAGGAAATTCAAGGCAATGGCAAGGAAATTAAAGGATATTCAAAAAAATTCAAGGAAATGACAAGAAAATTCAAGGAAATTCAAGGAAATGGCAAGGCAAGGCAAGGAAATTAAAAAAAAAAGGCAAGGAAATTCAAGGAATTTCAAGGAAATTCAAGGAAATGGAAGGCAAGTAAAGAAAATTCAAGGAAATGGCAAGGAAAATCAATGAAATTCAAGGAAATTCAAGGAAAATCAAGGAAATTCAAGGAAATTCAAGGAAATGGCAAAAAGATTCAAAGAAATTCAAGGCAATGGCAAGGAAATTCAAGGAAATTCAAGGAAATGGCAAGGAAATTCAAGGAAATTCAAGGAAATTCAAGGAACTGGCAAGGAAATTCAAGGAAATTGAAGGAAATTCAAGGAAATGGCAAGGAAATTCAACGAAATTCAAGGAAATGGCAAGGAAATTCAAGGAAATTGAAGGAAATTCAAGGAAATGGCAAGGAAATTCAACGAAATTCAAGGAAATGGCAAGGCAAGGAAAGGAAATTCAAAGAAACGGCAAGGAAATGGCAAGAAAATTCAAGGAAATTCAAGGAACTGGCAAGGAAATTCAAGGAAATTCAAGGCAATGGCAAGGAAATTCAAGGAAATTCAAGGAAATTCAAGGAAATTCAAAGCAATGGCAAGGAAATTAAAGGAAATTCAAGGAAATTCAAGGAAATGGCAAGGAAATTCAGGGAAATTCAAGGAAATGGAAGGTAAGGAAAGAAAATTAAATGAAATGGCAAGGAAATTCAAGGAAATTCAAGGCAATGGCCAGGAAATTAAAGGATATTCAAGGAAATTCAAGGAAATGGAAAGAAAATTAAAGGAAATTCAAGGAAATGGCAAGGCAAGGCAAGGAAATTAAAGGAAATGGCAAGGAAATTCAAGGAATTTCAAGGAAATTCAAGGAAATGGCAAGGATATTCAAGGAAATTCAAGGAAATTGCAAGAAAATTGAAGGAAATGGCAAAGCAAGGCAAGGAAATTTAAGGAAATTCAAGGAACTGGCAAGGAAATTCAAGGAAATTGAAGGAAATGGCAAGGAAATTCAAGGAAATTGAAGGAAATTCAACGAAATTCAAGGAAATGGCAAGGCAAGGAAAGGAAATTCAAGGAAACGGCAAGGAAATGGCAAGAAAATTCAAGGAAATTCAAGGAAATGGCAAGGCAAAGCAAGGAAATTCAAGGCAATTCAAGGAAATCGCAAGGAAATTCAAGGAAATTCAAGGAAATGGCAAGGCAAAGCAAGGAAATTCAAGGAAATTCAAGGAAATTCAAGGAAATGGCAAGGAATTTCAAGGAAATTCAAGGAAATGGCAAGGAAATTCAAGGAAATTCAAGTAAATTCAAGGAAATTCAAAAAAATGGAAGGAAATTCAAGGAAATTCAAGGAAATGGCAAGGCAAGGAAAGGAACTCCAAGGAAATCCAAGGAAATTCAAGGATATGGCAAGGAAATTAAAGCAAATGGCAAGGAACTCCAAGGAAATTCAAGGCAATGGCAAGGAAATTCAAGGAAATTCAAGGAAATTCAAAAAAATGGCAAGGAAATTCAGGGAAATTCAAGGAAATTCAAGGAAATGGCAAGGAAATTCAAGGAAATGGCAAGGAAATTCAAGGAAATGGCAAGGGAATTCAAGAAAATGGCAAAGAAATTCAAGGAAATTCAAGTCGATGGCAAGGAAATTAAAGGAAAGTCAAAGAAATTCAAGGAAATGGCAAGAAAATTCAAGGAAATTCAAGGAAATGGCAAGGAAATTGAAGGAAATTCAAGGAAATGGCAAGGCAAGGAAAGGAAATCCAAGGAAATGGCAAGGAAATTCAAGGAATTTCAAGAAAATTCAAGGAAATGGCAAGGATATTCAAGGAAATTCAAGGAAATTCAAGGAAATGACAAGAAAATCGAAGGGAATGGCAAGGCAAGGCAAGGAAATTCAAGGAAATTCAAGGAAAGTCAAGGAAATTCAAGGAACTGGCAAGGAAATTCAAGGAAATTGAAGGAAATTCAAGGAAATGGCAAGGAAATTGAAGGAAATTCAAGGAAATGGCAAGGAAATTCAAGGAAATTGAAGGAAATGGAAAGGAAATTCAAGGAAATTCAAGGAAATTCAAGGAAATGGCAAGGAAATTCAAGGAAATTCAAGGAAATGGAAGGAAATACAAGGAAATACAAAGAAATTCAAGGAAATGCAAGGATATTCAAGGAAATTGAATGAAATGGCAAGGAAATTCAAGGAAATTCAAGGAAATTCAAGGAAATGGCAAGGAAATTCAAAGAAATTCAAGGAAATGGCAAGGCAAGTAAAAAAAAATCAAGGAAACGGCAAGGAAATGGCAGAAAATTCAAGGAAATTCAGGGAAATGACAAGGAAATTCAAGGAAAATCAAGGAAATTAAAGCAAATTCAAGGAAATTCAAGGAAATGGCAAGGAAATTCAAGGAAATGGCAAGGAAATTCAAGGAAATGGCAAAGAAATGCAAGGAAATTCAAGGCAATGGCAAGGAAATTAAAGGATAATCAAGGAAATTCAAGGAAATGGCAAGAAAATTCAAGGAAATTCAAGGAAATGGCAAGGCAAGGCAAGGAAATTCAAGGAAATGGCAAGGAAATTGAGGGAAATTCAAGGAAATGGAAGGCAAGTAAAGAAAATTCAAGGAAATGGCAAGGAAAATCAAGGAAATTCAAGGAAATTCAAGGAAAATCAAGGAAATTCAAGGAAATTCAAGGAAATTCAAGGAAATGGCAAGGAGATTCAAGGAAATTCAAGGCAATGGCAAGGAAATTCAAGGAAATTCAAGGAAATGGCAAGGAAAGTCAAGGAAATTCAAGGAAATGGAAGGTAAGGAAAGAAAATTAAATGAAATGGCAAGGAAATTCAAGGAAATTCAAGGCAATGGCCAGGAAATTAAAGGATATTCAAGGAAATTCAAGGAAATGGCAAGGAAATTCAAGGAAATTGAAGGAAATGACAAGGAAATTCAAGGAAATTCAAAAAAATGGAAGGAAATTCAAGGAAATTCAAGGAAATGGCAAGGCAAGGCAAGGAAATCCAAGGAAATCCAAGGAAATTCAAGGATATGGCAAGGAAATTAAAGCAAATGGCAAGGAAATTCAAGGAAATTCAAAGAAATTCAAGGAAATGGCAATGAAATTCAAGGAAATTCAAGGAAATGGCAAGGCAAGGAAAGGAAATTCAAGGAAATGGAAAGGAAATGGCAATGAAATTCAAGGAAATGGCAAGGAAATTCAAGGAAATGGCAAGGAAAGTCAAGGAAATTCAAGGAAATGGAAGGCAAGGAAAGAAAATTAAATGAAATGGCAAAGAAATTCAAGGAAGTTCTAGGAGGTTCAAGGAAATGGAAAGGATATTCAAGGAAATTCAAGGAAATTCAAGGAACTGGCAAGGAAATTCAAGGAAATTGAAGGAAATTCAAGGAAATGGCAAGGAAATTCAACGAAATTCAAGGAAATGGCAAGGCAAGGAAAGGAAATTCAAAGAAACGGCAAGGAAATGGCAAGAAAATTCAAGGAAATTCAAGGAACTGGCAAGGAAATTCAAGGAAATTCAAGGCAATGGCAAGGAAATTAAAGGAAATTCAAGGAAATTCAAGGAAATTCAAGGCAATGGCAAGGAAATTAAAGGAAATTCAAGGAAATTCAAGGAAATGACAAGGAAATTCAGGGAAATTCAAGGAAATGGAAGGTAAGGAAAGAAAATTAAATAAAATGGCAAGGAAATTCAAGGAAATTCAAGGCAATGGCCAGGAAATTAAAGGATATTCAAGGAAATTCAAGGAAATGGAAAGAAAATTAAAGGAAATTCAAGGAAATGGCAAGGCAAGGCAAGGAAATTAAAGGAAATGGCAAGGAAATTCAAGGAATTTCAAGGAAATTCAAGGAAATGGCAAGGATATTCAAGGAAATTCAAGGAAATTGCAAGAAAATTGAAGGAAATGGCAAAGCAAGGCAAGGAAATTTAAGGAAATTCAAGGAAATGGCAAGGAAATTCAAGGAAATTGAAGGAAATGGCAAGGAAATTCAAGGAAATGGAAGGAAATTCAACGAAATTCAAAGAAATGGCAAGGCAAGGAAAGGAAATTCAAGGAAACGGCAAGGAAATGGCAAGAAAATTCAAGGAAATTCAAGGAACTGGCAAGGCAAAGCAAGGAAATTCAAGGCAATTCAAGGAAATCGCAAGGAAATTCAAGGAAATTCAAGGAAATGGCAAGGCAAAGCAAGGAAATTCAAGGCAATTCAAGGAAATCGCAAGGAAATTCAAGGAAATTCAAGGAAATGGCAAGGCAAAGCAAAGAAATTCAAGGAAATTCAAGGAAATTCAAGGAAATTCAAGGAAATGGCAAGGAATTTCAAGGAAATTCAAGGATATGGCAAGGAAATTCAAGGAAATTCAAGTAAATTCAAGGAAATGGCAAGGAAATTCAAGGAAATTCAAAAAAATGGAAGGAAATTCAAGGAAATTCAAGGAAATGGCAAGGCAAGGAAAGGAACTCCAAGGAAATTCAAGGATATGGCAAGGAAATTAAAGCAAATGGCAAGGAAATTCAAGGAAATTCAAAAAAATGGAAGGAAATTCAAGAAAATTCAAGGAAATGGCAAGGCAAGGAAAGGAACTCCAAGGAAATTCAAGGATATGGCAAGGAAATTAAAGCAAATGGCAAGGAAATTCAAGGAAATTCAAGGCAATGGCAAGGAAATTCAAGGAAATTCAAGGAAATTCAAAAAAATGGCAAGGAAATTCAGGGAAATTCAAGGAAATTCAAGGAAATGGCAAGGAAATTCAAGGAAATGGCAAGGAAATTCAAGGAAATGGCAAGGGAATTCAAGAAAATGGCAAAGAAATTCAAGGAAATTCAAGTCGATGGCAAGGAAATTAAAGGAAAGTCAAAGAAATTCAAGGAAATGGCAAGAAAATTCAAGGAAATTCAAGGAAATGGCAAGGAAATTGAAGGAAATTCAAGGAAATGGCAAGGCAAGGAAAGGAAATCCAAGGAAATGGCAAGGAAATTCAAGGAATTTCAAGAAAATTCAAGGAAATGTCAAGGATATTCAAGGAAATTCAAGGAAATTCAAGGAAATGACAAGAAAATCGAAGGGAATGGCAAGGCAAGGCAAGGAAATTCAAGGAAATTCAAGGAAAGTCAAGGAAATTCAAGGAACTGGCAAGGAAATTCAAGGAAATTGAAGGAAATTCAAGGAAATGGAAAGGAAATTCAAGGAAATTCAAGGAAATTCAAGGAAATGGCAAGGAAATTCAAGGAAATTCAAGGAAATGGAAGGAAATACAAGGAAATACAAAGAAATTCAAGGAAATGCAAGGATATTCAAGGAAATTGAATGAAATGGCAAGGAAATTCAAGGAAATTCAAGGAAATTCAAGGAAATGGCAAGGAAATTCAAAGAAATTCAAGGAAATGGCAAGGCAAGTAAAAAAAAATCAAGGAAACGGCAAGGAAATGGCAGAAAATTCAAGGAAATTCAGGGAAATGACAAGGAAATTCAAGGAAAATCAAGGAAATTCAAGGAAATTCAAGGAAATTCAAGGAAATGGCAAGGAAATTCAAGGAAATGGGAAGGAAATTCAAGGAAATGGCAAAGAAATGCAAGGAAATGCAAGGCAATGGCAAGGAAATTAAAGGATAATCAAGGAAATTCAAGGAAATGGCAAGAAAATTCAAGGAAATTCAAGGAAATGGCAAGGCAAGGCAAGGCAATTCAAGGAAATGGCAAGGAAATGGCAAGGAAATTCAAGGAAATTCAAGGAAATGGCAAGGAAATGGAGGGAAATTCAAGGAAATGGAAGGCAAGTAAAGAAAATTCAAGGAAATGGCAAGGAAAATCAAGGAAATTCAAGGAAATTCAAGGAAATTCAAGGAAATTCAAGGAAATGGCAAGGAGATTCAAGGAAATTCAAGGCAATGGCAAGGAAATTCAAGGAAATTCAAGGAAATGGCAAGGAAAGTCAAGGAAATTCAAGGAAATGGAAGGTAAGGAAAGAAAATTAAATGAAATGGCAAGGAAATTCAAGGAAATTCAAAGCAATGGCCAGGAAATTAAAGGATATTCAAGGAAATTCAAGGAAATGGCAAGAAAATTAAAGGAAATTCAAGGAAATGGCAAGGCAAGGCAAGGAAATTAAAGGAAATGGCAAGGAAATTCAAGGAATTTCAAGGAAATTCAAGGAAATGGCAAGGAAATTCAAGGAAATTGAAGGAAATGACAAGGAAATTCAAGGAAATGGAAGGAAATTCAACGAAATTCAAGGAAATGGCAAGGCAAAGAAAGGAAATTCAAGGAAACGGCAAGGAAATGGCAAGAAAATTCAAGGAAATTCAAGGAACTGGCAAGGAAATTCAAGGAAATTGAATGAAATTCAAGGAAATGGCAAGGAAATTGAATGAAATCCAAGGAAATGGCAAGGAAATTCAAGGAAATGGCAAGGAAAGTCAAGGAAATTCAAGGAAATGGAAGGTAAGAAAAGAAAATTAAATGAAATGGCAAGGAAATTCAAGGAAATTCAAGGCAATGGCCAGGAAATTAAAGGAAATTCAAGGAAATTCAAGGAAATGGCAAGGAAATTCAGGGAAATTCAAGGAAATTCAAGGAAATGGCAAGGAAATTCAAGGAAATGGCAAGGAAAGTCAAGGAAATTCAAGGAAATGGAAGGTAAGGAAAGAAAATTAAATGAAATGGCAAGGAAATTCAAGGAAATTCAAGGCAATGGCCAGGAAATTAAAGGATATTCAAGGAAATGGCAAGAAAATTAAAGGAAATTCAAGGAAATGGCAAGGCAAGGCAAGGAAATTAAAGGAAATGGCAAGGTAATTCAAGGAATTTCAAGGAAATTCAAGGAAATGGCAAGGATATTCAAGGAAATTCAAGGAAATTGCAAGAAAATTGAAGGAAATGGCAAAGCAAGGCAAGGAAATTTAAGGAAATTCAAGGAACTGGCAAGGAAATTCAAGGAAATTGAAGGAAATGGCAAGGAAATTCAAGGAAATTGAAGGAAATTCAACGAAATTCAAGGAAATGGCAAGGCAAGGAAAGGAAATTCAAGGAAACGGCAAGGAAATGGCAAGAAAATTCAAGGAAATTCAAGGAAATGGCAAGGCAAAGCAAGGAAATTCAAGGCAATTCAAGGAAATCGCAAGGAAATTCAAGGAAATTCAAGGAAATGGCAAGGCAAAGCAAGGAAATTCAAGGAAATTCAAGGAAATTCAAGGAAATGGCAAGGAATTTCAAGGAAATTCAAGGAAATGGCAAGGAAATTCAAGGAAATTCAAGTAAATTCAAGGAAATTCAAAAAAATGGAAGGAAATTCAAGGAAATTCAAGGAAATGGCAAGGCAAGGAAAGGAACTCCAAGGAAATCCAAGGAAATTCAAGGATATGGCAAGGAAATTAAAGCAAATGGCAAGGAAATTCAAGGAAATTCAAGGCAATGGCAAGGAAATTCAAGGAAATTCAAGGAAATTCAAAAAAATGGCAAGGAAATTCAGGGAAATTCAAGGAAATTCAAGGAAATGGCAAGGAAATTCAAGGAAATGGCAAGGAAATTCAAGGAAATGGCAAGGGAATTCAAGAAAATGGCAAAGAAATTCAAGGAAATTCAAGTCGATGGCAAGGAAATTAAAGGAAAGTCAAAGAAATTCAAGGAAATGGCAAGAAAATTCAAGGAAATTCAAGGAAATGGCAAGGAAATTGAAGGAAATTCAAGGAAATGGCAAGGCAAGGAAAGGAAATCCAAGGAAATGGCAAGGAAATTCAAGGAATTTCAAGGAAATTCAAGGAAATGGCAAGGAAATTCAAGGAAATTCAAGGAAATGGCAAGGCAAGGAAAGGAAATTCAAAGAAACGGCAAGGAAATGGCAAGAAAATTCAAGGAAATTCAAGGAACTGGCAAGGAAATTCAAGGAAATTCAAGGCAATGGCAAGGAAATTCAAGGAAATTCAAGGAAATTCAAGGAAATTCAAGGCAATGGCAAGGAAATTAAAGGAAATTCAAGGAAATTCAAGGAAATGGCAAGGAAATTCAGGGAAATTCAAGGAAATTCAAGGAAATGGCAAGGAAATTCAAGGAAATGGCAAGGAAAGTCAAGGAAATTCAAGGAAATGGAAGGTAAGGAAAGAAAATTAAATGAAATGGCAAGGAAATTCAAGGAAATTCAAGGCAATGGCCAGGAAATTAAAGGATATTCAAGGAAATGGCAAGAAAATTAAAGGAAATTCAAGGAAATGGCAAGGCAAGGCAAGGAAATTAAAGGAAATGGCAAGGAAATTCAAGGAATTTCAAGGAAATGGAAGGAAATTCAAGGAAATTCAAGGAAATGGCAAGGCAAGGCAAGGAAATCCAAGGAAATCCAAGGAAATTCAAGGATATGGCAAGGAAATTAAAGCAAATGGCAAGGAAATTCAAGGAAATTCAAAGAAATTCAAGGAAATGGCAATGAAATTCAAGGAAATTCAAGGAAATGGCAAGGAAATTCAGGGAAATTCAAGGAAATTCAAGGAAATGGCAAGGAAATTCAAGGAAATGGCAAGGAAATTCAAGGAAATTCAAGGAAATTCAAGGAAATTCAAGGAAATGGAAGGCAAGGAAAGAAAATTAAATGAAATGGCAAAGAAATTCAAGGAAGTTCAAGGAAGTTCAAGGAAATGGAAAGGATATTCAAGGAAATTCAAGGAAATTCAAGGAACTGCCAAAGAAATTCAAGGAAATTCAAGGCGATGGAAAGGAAATTAAAGGATATTCAAGGAAATTCAAGGAAATGGCAAGAAAATTCAAGGAAATTCAAGGAACTGGCAAGGCAAGGCAAGAAAATTGAATGAAATTCAAGGAAATGGCAAGGAAATTGAATGAAATTCAAGGAAATGGCAAGGAAATTCAAGGAAATGGCAAGGAAAGTCAAGGAAATTCAAGGAAATGGAAGGTAAGAAAAGAAAATTAAATGAAATGGCAAGGAAATTCAAGGAAATTCAAGGCAATGGCAAGGAAATTAAAGGATATTCAAAAAAATTCAAGGAAATGACAAGAAAATTCAAGGAAATTCAAAGAAATGGCAAGGCAAGGCAAGGCAATTAAAAAAAAAAAGGCAAGGAAATTCAAGGAATTTCAAGGAAATTCAAGGAAATGGAAGGCAAGTAAAGAAAATTCAAGGAAATGGCAAGGAAAATCAATGAAATTCAAGGAAATTCAAGGAAAATCAAGGAAATTCAAGGAAATTCAAGGAAATTCAAGGAAATGGCAAGGAGATTCAAGGAAATTCAAGGCAATGGCAAGGAAATTCAAGGAAATTCAAGGAAATGGCAAGGAAATTCAAGGAAATTCAAGGAAATTCAAGGAACTGGCAAGGAAATTCAAGGAAATTGAAGGAAATTCAAGGAAATGGCAAGGAAATTCAACGAAATTCAAGGAAATGGCAAGGCAAGGAAAGGAAATTCAAAGAAACGGCAAGGAAATGGCAAGAAAATTCAAGGAAATTCAAGGAACTGGCAAGGAAATTCAAGGAAATTCAAGGAAATTCAAGGAAATTCAAGGCAATGGCAAGGAAATTAAAGGAAATTCAAGGAAATTCAAGGAAATGGCAAGGAAATTCAGGGAAATTCAAGGAAATTCAAGGAAATGGCAAGGAAATTCAAGGAAATGGCAAGGAAAGTCAAGGAAATTCAAGGAAATGGAAGGTAAGGAAAGAAAATTAAATGAAATGGCAAGGAAATTCAAGGAAATTCAAGGCAATGGCCAGGAAATTAAAGGATATTCAAGGAAATGGCAAGAAAATTAAAGGAAATTCAAGGAAATGGCAAGGCAAGGCAAGGAAATTAAAGGAAATGGCAAGGAAATTCAAGGAATTTCAAGGAAATTCAAGGAAATGGCAAGGATATTCAAGGAAATTCAAGGAAATTGCAAGAAAATTGAAGGAAATGGCAAAGCAAGGCAAGGAAATTTAAGGAAATTCAAGGAACTGGCAAGGAAATTCAAGGAAATTGAAGGAAATGGCAAGGAAATTCAAGGAAATTGAAGGAAATTCAACGAAATTCAAGGAAATGGCAAGGCAAGGAAAGGAAATTCAAGGAAACGGCAAGGAAATGGCAAGAAAATTCAAGGAAATTCAAGGAAATGGCAAGGCAAAGCAAGGAAATTCAAGGCAATTCAAGGAAATCGCAAGGAAATTCAAGGAAATTCAAGGAAATGGCAAGGCAAAGCAAGGAAATTCAAGGAAATTCAAGGAAATTCAAGGAAATGGCAAGGAATTTCAAGGAAATTCAAGGAAATGGCAAGGAAATTCAAGGAAATTCAAGTAAATTCAAGGAAATTCAAAAAAATGGAAGGAAATTCAAGGAAATTCAAGGAAATGGCAAGGCAAGGAAAGGAACTCCAAGGAAATCCAAGGAAATTCAAGGATATGGCAAGGAAATTAAAGCAAATGGCAAGGAAATTCAAGGAAATTCAAGGCAATGGCAAGGAAATTCAAGGAAATTCAAGGAAATTCAAAAAAATGGCAAGGAAATTCAGGGAAATTCAAGGAAATTCAAGGAAATGGCAAGGAAATTCAAGGAAATGGCAAGGAAATTCAAGGAAATGGCAAGGGAATTCAAGAAAATGGCAAAGAAATTCAAGGAAATTCAAGTCGATGGCAAGGAAATTAAAGGAAAGTCAAAGAAATTCAAGGAAATGGCAAGAAAATTCAAGGAAATTCAAGGAAATGGCAAGGAAATTGAAGGAAATTCAAGGAAATGGCAAGGCAAGGAAAGGAAATCCAAGGAAATGGCAAGGAAATTCAAGGAATTTCAAGGAAATTCAAGGAAATGGCAAGGAAATTCAAGGAAATTCAAGGAAATGGCAAGGCAAGGAAAGGAAATTCAAAGAAACGGCAAGGAAATGGCAAGAAAATTCAAGGAAATTCAAGGAACTGGCAAGGAAATTCAAGGAAATTCAAGGCAATGGCAAGGAAATTCAAGGAAATTCAAGGAAATTCAAGGAAATTCAAGGCAATGGCAAGGAAATTAAAGGAAATTCAAGGAAATTCAAGGAAATGGCAAGGAAATTCAGGGAAATTCAAGGAAATTCAAGGAAATGGCAAGGAAATTCAAGGAAATGGCAAGGAAAGTCAAGGAAATTCAAGGAAATGGAAGGTAAGGAAAGAAAATTAAATGAAATGGCAAGGAAATTCAAGGAAATTCAAGGCAATGGCCAGGAAATTAAAGGATATTCAAGGAAATGGCAAGAAAATTAAAGGAAATTCAAGGAAATGGCAAGGCAAGGCAAGGAAATTAAAGGAAATGGCAAGGAAATTCAAGGAATTTCAAGGAAATGGAAGGAAATTCAAGGAAATTCAAGGAAATGGCAAGGCAAGGCAAGGAAATCCAAGGAAATCCAAGGAAATTCAAGGATATGGCAAGGAAATTAAAGCAAATGGCAAGGAAATTCAAGGAAATTCAAAGAAATTCAAGGAAATGGCAATGAAATTCAAGGAAATTCAAGGAAATGGCAAGGAAATTCAGGGAAATTCAAGGAAATTCAAGGAAATGGCAAGGAAATTCAAGGAAATGGCAAGGAAATTCAAGGAAATTCAAGGAAATTCAAGGAAATTCAAGGAAATGGAAGGCAAGGAAAGAAAATTAAATGAAATGGCAAAGAAATTCAAGGAAGTTCAAGGAAGTTCAAGGAAATGGAAAGGATATTCAAGGAAATTCAAGGAAATTCAAGGAACTGCCAAAGAAATTCAAGGAAATTCAAGGCGATGGAAAGGAAATTAAAGGATATTCAAGGAAATTCAAGGAAATGGCAAGAAAATTCAAGGAAATTCAAGGAACTGGCAAGGCAAGGCAAGAAAATTGAATGAAATTCAAGGAAATGGCAAGGAAATTGAATGAAATTCAAGGAAATGGCAAGGAAATTCAAGGAAATGGCAAGGAAAGTCAAGGAAATTCAAGGAAATGGAAGGTAAGAAAAGAAAATTAAATGAAATGGCAAGGAAATTCAAGGAAATTCAAGGCAATGGCAAGGAAATTAAAGGATATTCAAAAAAATTCAAGGAAATGACAAGAAAATTCAAGGAAATTCAAGGAAATGGCAAGGCAAGGCAAGGAAATTAAAAAAAAAAGGCAAGGAAATTCAAGGAATTTCAAGGAAATTCAAGGAAATGGAAGGCAAGTAAAGAAAATTCAAGGAAATGGCAAGGAAAATCAATGAAATTCAAGGAAATTCAAGGAAAATCAAGGAAATTCAAGGAAATTCAAGGAAATGGCAAAAAGATTCAAAGAAATTCAAGGCAATGGCAAGGAAATTCAAGGAAATTCAAGGAAATGGCAAGGAAATTCAAGGAAATTCAAGGAAATTCAAGGAACTGGCAAGGAAATTCAAGGAAATTGAAGGAAATTCAAGGAAATGGCAAGGAAATTCAACGAAATTCAAGGAAATGGCAAGGAAATTCAAGGAAATTGAAGGAAATTCAAGGAAATGGCAAGGAAATTCAACGAAATTCAAGGAAATGGCAAGGCAAGGAAAGGAAATTCAAAGAAACGGCAAGGAAATGGCAAGAAAATTCAAGGAAATTCAAGGAACTGGCAAGGAAATTCAAGGAAATTCAAGGCAATGGCAAGGAAATTCAAGGAAATTCAAGGAAATTCAAGGAAATTCAAAGCAATGGCAAGGAAATTAAAGGAAATTCAAGGAAATTCAAGGAACTGGCAAGGAAATTCAAGGAAATTGAATGAAATTCAAGGAAATGGCAAGGAAATTGAATGAAATCCAAGGAAATGGCAAGGAAATTCAAGGAAATGGCAAGGAAAGTCAAGGAAATTCAAGGAAATGGAAGGTAAGAAAAGAAAATTAAATGAAATGGCAAGGAAATTCAAGGAAATTCAAGGCAATGGCAAGGAAATTAAAGGATATTCAAAAAAATTCAAGGAAATGACAAGAAAATTCAAGGAAATTCAAAGAAATGGCAAGGCAAGGCAAGGCAATTAAAAAAAAAAAGGCAAGGAAATTCAAGGAATTTCAAGGAAATTCAAGGAAATGGAAGGCAAGTAAAGAAAATTCAAGGAAATGGCAAGGAAAATCAATGAAATTCAAGGAAATTCAAGGAAAATCAAGGAAATTCAAGGAAATTCAAGGAAATTCAAGGAAATGGCAAGGAGATTCAAGGAAATTCAAGGCAATGGCAAGGAAATTCAAGGAAATTCAAGGAAATGGCAAGGAAATTCAAGGAAATTCAAGGAAATTCAAGGAACTGGCAAGGAAATTCAAGGAAATTGAAGGAAATTCAAGGAAATGGCAAGGAAATTCAACGAAATTCAAGGAAATGGCAAGGCAAGGAAAGGAAATTCAAAGAAACGGCAAGGAAATGGCAAGAAAATTCAAGGAAATTCAAGGAACTGGCAAGGAAATTCAAGGAAATTCAAGGAAATTCAAGGAAATTCAAGGCAATGGCAAGGAAATTAAAGGAAATTCAAGGAAATTCAAGGAAATGGCAAGGAAATTCAGGGAAATTCAAGGAAATTCAAGGAAATGGCAAGGAAATTCAAGGAAATGGCAAGGAAAGTCAAGGAAATTCAAGGAAATGGAAGGTAAGGAAAGAAAATTAAATGAAATGGCAAGGAAATTCAAGGAAATTCAAGGCAATGGCCAGGAAATTAAAGGATATTCAAGGAAATGGCAAGAAAATTAAAGGAAATTCAAGGAAATGGCAAGGCAAGGCAAGGAAATTAAAGGAAATGGCAAGGAAATTCAAGGAATTTCAAGGAAATTCAAGGAAATGGCAAGGATATTCAAGGAAATTCAAGGAAATTGCAAGAAAATTGAAGGAAATGGCAAAGCAAGGCAAGGAAATTTAAGGAAATTCAAGGAACTGGCAAGGAAATTCAAGGAAATTGAAGGAAATGGCAAGGAAATTCAAGGAAATTGAAGGAAATTCAACGAAATTCAAGGAAATGGCAAGGCAAGGAAAGGAAATTCAAGGAAACGGCAAGGAAATGGCAAGAAAATTCAAGGAAATTCAAGGAAATGGCAAGGCAAAGCAAGGAAATTCAAGGCAATTCAAGGAAATCGCAAGGAAATTCAAGGAAATTCAAGGAAATGGCAAGGCAAAGCAAGGAAATTCAAGGAAATTCAAGGAAATTCAAGGAAATGGCAAGGAATTTCAAGGAAATTCAAGGAAATGGCAAGGAAATTCAAGGAAATTCAAGTAAATTCAAGGAAATTCAAAAAAATGGAAGGAAATTCAAGGAAATTCAAGGAAATGGCAAGGCAAGGAAAGGAACTCCAAGGAAATCCAAGGAAATTCAAGGATATGGCAAGGAAATTAAAGCAAATGGCAAGGAAATTCAAGGAAATTCAAGGCAATGGCAAGGAAATTCAAGGAAATTCAAGGAAATTCAAAAAAATGGCAAGGAAATTCAGGGAAATTCAAGGAAATTCAAGGAAATGGCAAGGAAATTCAAGGAAATGGCAAGGAAATTCAAGGAAATGGCAAGGGAATTCAAGAAAATGGCAAAGAAATTCAAGGAAATTCAAGTCGATGGCAAGGAAATTAAAGGAAAGTCAAAGAAATTCAAGGAAATGGCAAGAAAATTCAAGGAAATTCAAGGAAATGGCAAGGAAATTGAAGGAAATTCAAGGAAATGGCAAGGCAAGGAAAGGAAATCCAAGGAAATGGCAAGGAAATTCAAGGAATTTCAAGGAAATTCAAGGAAATGGCAAGGAAATTCAAGGAAATTCAAGGAAATGGCAAGGCAAGGAAAGGAAATTCAAAGAAACGGCAAGGAAATGGCAAGAAAATTCAAGGAAATTCAAGGAACTGGCAAGGAAATTCAAGGAAATTCAAGGCAATGGCAAGGAAATTCAAGGAAATTCAAGGAAATTCAAGGAAATTCAAGGCAATGGCAAGGAAATTAAAGGAAATTCAAGGAAATTCAAGGAAATGGCAAGGAAATTCAGGGAAATTCAAGGAAATTCAAGGAAATGGCAAGGAAATTCAAGGAAATGGCAAGGAAAGTCAAGGAAATTCAAGGAAATGGAAGGTAAGGAAAGAAAATTAAATGAAATGGCAAGGAAATTCAAGGAAATTCAAGGCAATGGCCAGGAAATTAAAGGATATTCAAGGAAATGGCAAGAAAATTAAAGGAAATTCAAGGAAATGGCAAGGCAAGGCAAGGAAATTAAAGGAAATGGCAAGGAAATTCAAGGAATTTCAAGGAAATGGAAGGAAATTCAAGGAAATTCAAGGAAATGGCAAGGCAAGGCAAGGAAATCCAAGGAAATCCAAGGAAATTCAAGGATATGGCAAGGAAATTAAAGCAAATGGCAAGGAAATTCAAGGAAATTCAAAGAAATTCAAGGAAATGGCAATGAAATTCAAGGAAATTCAAGGAAATGGCAAGGAAATTCAGGGAAATTCAAGGAAATTCAAGGAAATGGCAAGGAAATTCAAGGCAATGGCAAGGAAATTCAAGGAAATTCAAGGAAATTCAAGGAAATTCAAGGAAATGGAAGGCAAGGAAAGAAAATTAAATGAAATGGCAAAGAAATTCAAGGAAGTTCAAGGAAGTTCAAGGAAATGGAAAGGATATTCAAGGAAATTCAAGGAAATTCAAGGAACTGCCAAAGAAATTCAAGGAAATTCAAGGCGATGGAAAGGAAATTAAAGGATATTCAAGGAAATTCAAGGAAATGGCAAGAAAATTCAAGGAAATTCAAGGAACTGGCAAGGCAAGGCAAGAAAATTGAATGAAATTCAAGGAAATGGCAAGGAAATTGAATGAAATTCAAGGAAATGGCAAGGAAATTCAAGGAAATGGCAAGGAAAGTCAAGGAAATTCAAGGAAATGGAAGGTAAGAAAAGAAAATTAAATGAAATGGCAAGGAAATTCAAGGAAATTCAAGGCAATGGCAAGGAAATTAAAGGATATTCAAAAAAATTCAAGGAAATGACAAGAAAATTCAAGGAAATTCAAGGAAATGGCAAGGCAAGGCAAGGAAATTAAAAAAAAAAGGCAAGGAAATTCAAGGAATTTCAAGGAAATTCAAGGAAATGGAAGGCAAGTAAAGAAAATTCAAGGAAATGGCAAGGAAAATCAATGAAATTCAAGGAAATTCAAGGAAAATCAAGGAAATTCAAGGAAATTCAAGGAAATGGCAAAAAGATTCAAAGAAATTCAAGGCAATGGCAAGGAAATTCAAGGAAATTCAAGGAAATGGCAAGGAAATTCAAGGAAATTCAAGGAAATTCAAGGAACTGGCAAGGAAATTCAAGGAAATTGAAGGAAATTCAAGGAAATGGCAAGGAAATTCAACGAAATTCAAGGAAATGGCAAGGAAATTCAAGGAAATTGAAGGAAATTCAAGGAAATGGCAAGGAAATTCAACGAAATTCAAGGAAATGGCAAGGCAAGGAAAGGAAATTCAAAGAAACGGCAAGGAAATGGCAAGAAAATTCAAGGAAATTCAAGGAACTGGCAAGGAAATTCAAGGAAATTCAAGGCAATGGCAAGGAAATTCAAGGAAATTCAAGGAAATTCAAGGAAATTCAAAGCAATGGCAAGGAAATTAAAGGAAATTCAAGGAAATTCAAGGAACTGGCAAGGAAATTCAAGGAAATTGAATGAAATTCAAGGAAATGGCAAGGAAATTGAATGAAATCCAAGGAAATGGCAAGGAAATTCAAGGAAATGGCAAGGAAAGTCAAGGAAATTCAAGGAAATGGAAGGTAAGAAAAGAAAATTAAATGAAATGGCAAGGAAATTCAAGGAAATTCAAGGCAATGGCAAGGAAATTAAAGGATATTCAAAAAAATTCAAGGAAATGACAAGAAAATTCAAGGAAATTCAAAGAAATGGCAAGGCAAGGCAAGGCAATTAAAAAAAAAAAGGCAAGGAAATTCAAGGAATTTCAAGGAAATTCAAGGAAATGGAAGGCAAGTAAAGAAAATTCAAGGAAATGGCAAGGAAAATCAATGAAATTCAAGGAAATTCAAGGAAAATCAAGGAAATTCAAGGAAATTCAAGGAAATTCAAGGAAATGGCAAGGAGATTCAAGGAAATTCAAGGCAATGGCAAGGAAATTCAAGGAAATTCAAGGAAATGGCAAGGAAATTCAAGGAAATTCAAGGAAATTCAAGGAACTGGCAAGGAAATTCAAGGAAATTGAAGGAAATTCAAGGAAATGGCAAGGAAATTCAACGAAATTCAAGGAAATGGCAAGGCAAGGAAAGGAAATTCAAAGAAACGGCAAGGAAATGGCAAGAAAATTCAAGGAAATTCAAGGAACTGGCAAGGAAATTCAAGGAAATTCAAGGAAATTCAAGGAAATTCAAGGCAATGGCAAGGAAATTAAAGGAAATTCAAGGAAATTCAAGGAAATGGCAAGGAAATTCAGGGAAATTCAAGGAAATTCAAGGAAATGGCAAGGAAATTCAAGGAAATGGCAAGGAAAGTCAAGGAAATTCAAGGAAATGGAAGGTAAGGAAAGAAAATTAAATGAAATGGCAAGGAAATTCAAGGAAATTCAAGGCAATGGCCAGGAAATTAAAGGATATTCAAGGAAATGGCAAGAAAATTAAAGGAAATTCAAGGAAATGGCAAGGCAAGGCAAGGAAATTAAAGGAAATGGCAAGGAAATTCAAGGAATTTCAAGGAAATTCAAGGAAATGGCAAGGATATTCAAGGAAATTCAAGGAAATTGCAAGAAAATTGAAGGAAATGGCAAAGCAAGGCAAGGAAATTTAAGGAAATTCAAGGAACTGGCAAGGAAATTCAAGGAAATTGAAGGAAATGGCAAGGAAATTCAAGGAAATTGAAGGAAATTCAACGAAATTCAAGGAAATGGCAAGGCAAGGAAAGGAAATTCAAGGAAACGGCAAGGAAATGGCAAGAAAATTCAAGGAAATTCAAGGAAATGGCAAGGCAAAGCAAGGAAATTCAAGGCAATTCAAGGAAATCGCAAGGAAATTCAAGGAAATTCAAGGAAATGGCAAGGCAAAGCAAGGAAATTCAAGGAAATTCAAGGAAATTCAAGGAAATGGCAAGGAATTTCAAGGAAATTCAAGGAAATGGCAAGGAAATTCAAGGAAATTCAAGTAAATTCAAGGAAATTCAAAAAAATGGAAGGAAATTCAAGGAAATTCAAGGAAATGGCAAGGCAAGGAAAGGAACTCCAAGGAAATCCAAGGAAATTCAAGGATATGGCAAGGAAATTAAAGCAAATGGCAAGGAAATTCAAGGAAATTCAAGGCAATGGCAAGGAAATTCAAGGAAATTCAAGGAAATTCAAAAAAATGGCAAGGAAATTCAGGGAAATTCAAGGAAATTCAAGGAAATGGCAAGGAAATTCAAGGAAATGGCAAGGAAATTCAAGGAAATGGCAAGGGAATTCAAGAAAATGGCAAAGAAATTCAAGGAAATTCAAGTCGATGGCAAGGAAATTAAAGGAAAGTCAAAGAAATTCAAGGAAATGGCAAGAAAATTCAAGGAAATTCAAGGAAATGGCAAGGAAATTGAAGGAAATTCAAGGAAATGGCAAGGCAAGGAAAGGAAATCCAAGGAAATGGCAAGGAAATTCAAGGAATTTCAAGGAAATTCAAGGAAATGGCAAGGAAATTCAAGGAAATTCAAGGAAATGGCAAGGCAAGGAAAGGAAATTCAAAGAAACGGCAAGGAAATGGCAAGAAAATTCAAGGAAATTCAAGGAACTGGCAAGGAAATTCAAGGAAATTCAAGGCAATGGCAAGGAAATTCAAGGAAATTCAAGGAAATTCAAGGAAATTCAAGGCAATGGCAAGGAAATTAAAGGAAATTCAAGGAAATTCAAGGAAATGGCAAGGAAATTCAGGGAAATTCAAGGAAATTCAAGGAAATGGCAAGGAAATTCAAGGAAATGGCAAGGAAAGTCAAGGAAATTCAAGGAAATGGAAGGTAAGGAAAGAAAATTAAATGAAATGGCAAGGAAATTCAAGGAAATTCAAGGAAATTCAAGGAAATTCAAGGAAATGGCAAGGCAAAGCAAGGAAATTCAAGGAAATTCAAGGAAATTCAAGGAAATGGCAAGGAATTTCAAGGAAATTCAAGGAAATGGCAAGGAAATTCAAGGAAATTCAAGTAAATTCAAGGAAATTCAAAAAAATGGAAGGAAATTCAAGGAAATTCAAGGAAATGGCAAGGCAAGGAAAGGAACTCCAAGGAAATCCAAGGAAATTCAAGGATATGGCAAGGAAATTAAAGCAAATGGCAAGGAAATTCAAGGAAATTCAAGGCAATGGCAAGGAAATTCAAGGAAATTCAAGGAAATTCAAAAAAATGGCAAGGAAATTCAGGGAAATTCAAGGAAATTCAAGGAAATGGCAAGGAAATTCAAGGAAATGGCAAGGAAATTCAAGGAAATGGCAAGGGAATTCAAGAAAATGGCAAAGAAATTCAAGGAAATTCAAGTCGATGGCAAGGAAATTAAAGGAAAGTCAAAGAAATTCAAGGAAATGGCAAGAAAATTCAAGGAAATTCAAGGAAATGGCAAGGAAATTGAAGGAAATTCAAGGAAATGGCAAGGCAAGGAAAGGAAATCCAAGGAAATGGCAAGGAAATTCAAGGAATTTCAAGGAAATTCAAGGAAATGGCAAGGAAATTCAAGGAAATTCAAGGAAATGGCAAGGCAAGGAAAGGAAATTCAAAGAAACGGCAAGGAAATGGCAAGAAAATTCAAGGAAATTCAAGGAACTGGCAAGGAAATTCAAGGAAATTCAAGGCAATGGCAAGGAAATTCAAGGAAATTCAAGGAAATTCAAGGAAATTCAAGGCAATGGCAAGGAAATTAAAGGAAATTCAAGGAAATTCAAGGAAATGGCAAGGAAATTCAGGGAAATTCAAGGAAATTCAAGGAAATGGCAAGGAAATTCAAGGAAATGGCAAGGAAAGTCAAGGAAATTCAAGGAAATGGAAGGTAAGGAAAGAAAATTAAATGAAATGGCAAGGAAATTCAAGGAAATTCAAGGCAATGGCCAGGAAATTAAAGGATATTCAAGGAAATGGCAAGAAAATTAAAGGAAATTCAAGGAAATGGCAAGGCAAGGCAAGGAAATTAAAGGAAATGGCAAGGAAATTCAAGGAATTTCAAGGAAATGGAAGGAAATTCAAGGAAATTCAAGGAAATGGCAAGGCAAGGCAAGGAAATCCAAGGAAATCCAAGGAAATTCAAGGATATGGCAAGGAAATTAAAGCAAATGGCAAGGAAATTCAAGGAAATTCAAAGAAATTCAAGGAAATGGCAATGAAATTCAAGGAAATTCAAGGAAATGGCAAGGAAATTCAGGGAAATTCAAGGAAATTCAAGGAAATGGCAAGGAAATTCAAGGAAATGGCAAGGAAATTCAAGGAAATTCAAGGAAATTCAAGGAAATTCAAGGAAATGGAAGGCAAGGAAAGAAAATTAAATGAAATGGCAAAGAAATTCAAGGAAGTTCAAGGAAGTTCAAGGAAATGGAAAGGATATTCAAGGAAATTCAAGGAAATTCAAGGAACTGCCAAAGAAATTCAAGGAAATTCAAGGCGATGGAAAGGAAATTAAAGGATATTCAAGGAAATTCAAGGAAATGGCAAGAAAATTCAAGGAAATTCAAGGAACTGGCAAGGCAAGGCAAGAAAATTGAATGAAATTCAAGGAAATGGCAAGGAAATTGAATGAAATTCAAGGAAATGGCAAGGAAATTCAAGGAAATGGCAAGGAAAGTCAAGGAAATTCAAGGAAATGGAAGGTAAGAAAAGAAAATTAAATGAAATGGCAAGGAAATTCAAGGAAATTCAAGGCAATGGCAAGGAAATTAAAGGATATTCAAAAAAATTCAAGGAAATGACAAGAAAATTCAAGGAAATTCAAGGAAATGGCAAGGCAAGGCAAGGAAATTAAAAAAAAAAGGCAAGGAAATTCAAGGAATTTCAAGGAAATTCAAGGAAATGGAAGGCAAGTAAAGAAAATTCAAGGAAATGGCAAGGAAAATCAATGAAATTCAAGGAAATTCAAGGAAAATCAAGGAAATTCAAGGAAATTCAAGGAAATGGCAAAAAGATTCAAAGAAATTCAAGGCAATGGCAAGGAAATTCAAGGAAATTCAAGGAAATGGCAAGGAAATTCAAGGAAATTCAAGGAAATTCAAGGAACTGGCAAGGAAATTCAAGGAAATTGAAGGAAATTCAAGGAAATGGCAAGGAAATTCAACGAAATTCAAGGAAATGGCAAGGAAATTCAAGGAAATTGAAGGAAATTCAAGGAAATGGCAAGGAAATTCAACGAAATTCAAGGAAATGGCAAGGCAAGGAAAGGAAATTCAAAGAAACGGCAAGGAAATGGCAAGAAAATTCAAGGAAATTCAAGGAACTGGCAAGGAAATTCAAGGAAATTCAAGGCAATGGCAAGGAAATTCAAGGAAATTCAAGGAAATTCAAGGAAATTCAAAGCAATGGCAAGGAAATTAAAGGAAATTCAAGGAAATTCAAGGAAATGGCAAGGAAATTCAGGGAAATTCAAGGAAATGGAAGGTAAGGAAAGAAAATTAAATGAAATGGCAAGGAAATTCAAGGAAATTCAAGGCAATGGCCAGGAAATTAAAGGATATTCAAGGAAATTCAAGGAAATGGAAAGAAAATTAAAGGAAATTCAAGGAAATGGCAAGGCAAGGCAAGGAAATTAAAGGAAATGGCAAGGAAATTCAAGGAATTTCAAGGAAATTCAAGGAAATGGCAAGGATATTCAAGGAAATTCAAGGAAATTGCAAGAAAATTGAAGGAAATGGCAAAGCAAGGCAAGGAAATTTAAGGAAATTCAAGGAACTGGCAAGGAAATTCAAGGAAATTGAAGGAAATGGCAAGGAAATTCAAGGAAATTGAAGGAAATTCAACGAAATTCAAGGAAATGGCAAGGCAAGGAAAGGAAATTCAAGGAAACGGCAAGGAAATGGCAAGAAAATTCAAGGAAATTCAAGGAAATGGCAAGGCAAAGCAAGGAAATTCAAGGCAATTCAAGGAAATCGCAAGGAAATTCAAGGAAATTCAAGGAAATGGCAAGGCAAAGCAAGGAAATTCAAGGAAATTCAAGGAAATTCAAGGAAATGGCAAGGAATTTCAAGGAAATTCAAGGAAATGGCAAGGAAATTCAAGGAAATTCAAGTAAATTCAAGGAAATTCAAAAAAATGGAAGGAAATTCAAGGAAATTCAAGGAAATGGCAAGGCAAGGAAAGGAACTCCAAGGAAATCCAAGGAAATTCAAGGATATGGCAAGGAAATTAAAGCAAATGGCAAGGAAATTCAAGGAAATTCAAGGCAATGGCAAGGAAATTCAAGGAAATTCAAGGAAATTCAAAAAAATGGCAAGGAAATTCAGGGAAATGCAAGGAAATTCAAGGAAATGGCAAGGAAATTCAAGGAAATGGCAAGGAAATTCAAGGAAATGGCAAGGGAATTCAAGAAAATGGCAAAGAAATTCAAGGAAATTCAAGTCGATGGCAAGGAAATTAAAGGAAAGTCAAAGAAATTCAAGGAAATGGCAAGAAAATTCAAGGAAATTCAAGGAAATGGCAAGGAAATTGAAGGAAATTCAAGGAAATGGCAAGGCAAGGAAAGGAAATCCAAGGAAATGGCAAGGAAATTCAAGGAATTTCAAGAAAATTCAAGGAAATGGCAAGGATATTCAAGGAAATTCAAGGAAATTCAAGGAAATGACAAGAAAATCGAAGGGAATGGCAAGGCAAGGCAAGGAAATTCAAGGAAATTCAAGGAAAGTCAAGGAAATTCAAGGAACTGGCAAGGAAATTCAAGGAAATTGAAGGAAATTCAAGGAAATGGCAAGGAAATTGAAGGAAATTCAAGGAAATGGCAAGGAAATTCAAGGAAATTCAAGGAAATTCAAGGAAATGGCAAGGAAATTCAAGGAAATTCAAGGAAATGGAAGGAAATACAAGGAAATACAAAGAAATTCAAGGAAATGCAAGGATATTCAAGGAAATTGAATGAAATGGCAAGGAAATTCAAGGAAATTCAAGGAAATTCAAGGAAATGGCAAGGAAATTCAAAGAAATTCAAGGAAATGGCAAGGCAAGTAAAAAAAAATCAAGGAAACGGCAAGGAAATGGCAGAAAATTCAAGGAAATTCAGGGAAATGACAAGGAAAATCAAGGAAAATCAAGGAAATTAAAGCAAATTCAAGGAAATTCAAGGAAATGGCAAGGAAATTCAAGGAAATGGCAAGGAAATTCAAGGAAATGGCAAAGAAATGCAAGGAAATTCAAGGCAATGGCAAGGAAATTAAAGGATAATCAAGGAAATTCAAGGAAATGGCAAGAAAATTCAAGGAAATTCAAGGAAATGGCAAGGCAAGGCAAGGAAATTCAAGGAAATGGCAAGGAAATTGAGGGAAATTCAAGGAAATGGAAGGCAAGTAAAGAAAATTCAAGGAAATGGCAAGGAAAATCAAGGAAATTCAAGGAAATTCAAGGAAAATCAAGGAAATTCAAGGAAATTCAAGGAAATTCAAGGAAATGGCAAGGAGATTCAAGGAAATTCAAGGCAATGGCAAGGAAATTCAAGGAAATTCAAGGAAATGGCAAGGAAAGTCAAGGAAATTCAAGGAAATGGAAGGTAAGGAAAGAAAATTAAATGAAATGGCAAGGAAATTCAAGGAAATTCAAGGCAATGGCCAGGAAATTAAAGGATATTCAAGGAAATTCAAGGAAATGGCAAGGAAATTCAAGGAAATTGAAGGAAATGACAAGGAAATTCAAGGAAATTCAAAAAAATGGAAGGAAATTCAAGGAAATTCAAGGAAATGGCAAGGCAAGGCAAGGAAATCCAAGGAAATCCAAGGAAATTCAAGGATATGGCAAGGAAATTAAAGCAAATGGCAAGGAAATTCAAGGAAATTCAAAGAAATTCAAGGAAATGGCAATGAAATTCAAGGAAATTCAAGGAAATGGCAAGGCAAGGAAAGGAAATTCAAGGAAATGGAAAGGAAATGGCAATGAAATTCAAGGAAATGGCAAGGAAATTCAAGGAAATGGCAAGGAAAGTCAAGGAAATTCAAGGAAATGGAAGGCAAGGAAAGAAAATTAAATGAAATGGCAAAGAAATTCAAGGAAGTTCTAGGAAGTTCAAGGAAATGGAAAGGATATTCAAGGAAATTCAAGGAAATTCAAGGAACTGGCAAGGAAATTCAAGGAAATTGAAGGAAATTCAAGGAAATGGCAAGGAAATTCAACGAAATTCAAGGAAATGGCAAGGCAAGGAAAGGAAATTCAAAGAAACGGCAAGGAAATGGCAAGAAAATTCAAGGAAATTCAAGGAACTGGCAAGGAAATTCAAGGAAATTCAAGGCAATGGCAAGGAAATTAAAGGAAATTCAAGGAAATTCAAGGAAATTCAAGGCAATGGCAAGGAAATTAAAGGAAATTCAAGGAAATTCAAGGAAATGACAAGGAAATTCAGGGAAATTCAAGAAAATGGAAGGTAAGGAAAGAAAATTAAATAAAATGGCAAGGAAATTCAAGGAAATTCAAGGCAATGGCCAGGAAATTAAAGGATATTCAAGGAAATTCAAGGAAATGGAAAGAAAATTAAAGGAAATTCAAGGAAATGGCAAGGCAAGGCAAGGAAATTAAAGGAAATGGCAAGGAAATTCAAGGAATTTCAAGGAAATTCAAGGAAATGGCAAGGATATTCAAGGAAATTCAAGGAAATGGCAAGAAAATTGAAGGAAATGGCAAAGCAAGGCAAGGAAATTTAAGGAAATTCAAGGAAATGGCAAGGAAATTCAAGGAAATTGAAGGAAATGGCAAGGAAATTCAAGGAAATGGAAGGAAATTCAACGAAATTCAAAGAAATGGCAAGGCAAGGAAAGGAAATTCAAGGAAACGGCAAGGAAATGGCAAGAAAATTCAAGGAAATTCAAGGAAGTGGCAAGGCAAAGCAAGGAAATTCAAGGCAATTCAAGGAAATCGCAAGGAAATTCAAGGAAATTCAAGAAATGGCAAGGCAAAGCAAGGAAATTCAAGGCAATTCAAGGAAATCGCAAGGAAATTCAAGGAAATTCAAGGAAATGGCAAGGCAAAGCAAAGAAATTCAAGGAAATTCAAGGAAATTCAAGGAAATGGCAAGGAATTTCAAGGAAATTCAAGGATATGGCAAGGAAATTCAAGGAAATTCAAGTAAATTCAAGGAAATGGCAAGGAAATTCAAGGAAATTCAAAAAAATGGAAGGAAATTCAAGGAAATTCAAGGAAATGGCAAGGCAAGGAAAGGAACTCCAAGGAAATTCAAGGATATGGCAAGGAAATTAAAGCAAATGGCAAGGAAATTCAAGGAAATTCAAAAAAATGGAAGGAAATTCAAGGAAATTCAAGGAAATGGCAAGGCAAGGAAAGGAACTCCAAGGAAATTCAAGGATATGGCAAGGAAATTAAAGCAAATGGCAAGGAAATTCAAGGAAATTCAAGGCAATGGCAAGGAAATTCAAGGAAATTCAAGGAAATTCAAAAAAATGGCAAGGAAATTCAGGGAAATGCAAGGAAATTCAAGGAAATGGCAAGGAAATTCAAGGAAATGGCAAGGAAATTCAAGGAAATGGCAAGGGAATTCAAGAAAATGGCAAAGAAATTCAAGGAAATTCAAGTCGATGGCAAGGAAATTAAAGGAAAGTCAAAGAAATTCAAGGAAATGGCAAGAAAATTCAAGGAAATTCAAGGAAATGGCAAGGAAATTGAAGGAAATTCAAGGAAATGGCAAGGCAAGGAAAGGAAATCCAAGGAAATGGCAAGGAAATTCAAGGAATTTCAAGGAAATTCAAGGAAATGTCAAGGATATTCAAGGAAATTCAAGGAAATTCAAGGAAATGACAAGAAAATCGAAGGGAATGGCAAGGCAAGGCAAGGAAATTCAAGGAAATTCAAGGAAAGTCAAGGAAATTCAAGGAACTGGCAAGGAAATTCAAGGAAATTGAAGGAAATTCAAGGAAATGGAAAGGAAATTCAAGGAAATTCAAGGAAATTCAAGGAAATGGCAAGGAAATTCAAGGAAATTCAAGGAAATGGAAGGAAATACAAGGAAATACAAAGAAATTCAAGGAAATGCAAGGATATTCAAGGAAATTGAATGAAATGGCAAGGAAATTCAAGGAAATTCAAGGAAATTCAAGGAAATGGCAAGGAAATTAAAAGAAATTCAAGGAAATGGCAAGGCAAGTAAAAAAAAATCAAGGAAACGGCAAGGAAATGGCAGAAAATTCAAGGAAATTCAGGGAAATGACAAGGAAATTCAAGGAAAATCAAGGAAATTCAAGGAAATTCAAGGAAATTCAAGGAAATGGCAAGGAAATTCAAGGAAATGGGAAGGAAATTCAAGGAAATGGCAAAGAAATGCAAGGAAATGCAAGGCAATGGCAAGGAAATTAAAGGATAATCAAGGAAATTCAAGGAAATGGCAAGAAAATTCAAGGAAATTCAAGGAAATGGCAAGGCAATTCAAGGCAATGGCAAGGAAATGGCAAGGAAATTCAAGGAAATTCAAGGAAATGGCAAGGAAATGGAGGGAAATTCAAGGAAATGGAAGGCAAGTAAAGAAAATTCAAGGAAATGGCAAGGAAAATCAAGGAAATTCAAGGAAATTCAAGGAAATTCAAGGAAATTCAAGGAAATGGCAAGGAGATTCAAGGAAATTCAAGGCAATGGCAAGGAAATTCAAGGAAATTCAAGGAAATGGCAAGGAAAGTCAAGGAAATTCAAGGAAATGGAAGGTAAGGAAAGAAAATTAAATGAAATGGCAAGGAAATTCAAGGAAATTCAAGGCAATGGCCAGGAAATTAAAGGATATTCAAGGAAATTCAAGGAAATGGCAAGAAAATTAAAGGAAATTCAAGGAAATGGCAAGGCAAGGCAAGGAAATTAAAGGAAATGGCAAGGAAATTCAAGGAATTTCAAGGAAATTCAAGGAAATGGCAAGGAAATTCAAGGAAATTGAAGGAAATGACAAGGAACTTCAAGGAAATGGAAGGAAATTCAACGAAATTCAAGGAAATGGCAAGGCAAAGAAAGGAAATTCAAGGAAACGGCAAGGAAATGGCAAGAAAATTCAAGGAAATTCAAGGAAATGGCAAGGCAAAGCAAGGAAATTCAAGGCAATTCAAGGAAATCGCAAGGAAATTCAAGGAAATTTAAGGCAATGGCAAGGAAATTCAAGGAAATTCAAGGAAATCGCAAGGAAATTCAAGGAAATTCAAGGAAATGGCAAGGCAAAGCAAGGAAATTCAAGGAAATTCAAGGAAATTCAAGGAAATTCAAGGCAATGGCAAGGAAATTAAAGGAAATTCAAGGAAATTCAAGGAAATGGCAAGGAAATTCAGGGAAATTCAAGGAAATTCAAGGAAATGGCAAGGAAATTCAAGGAAATGGCAAGGAAAGTCAAGGAAATTCAAGGAAATGGAAGGTAAGGAAAGAAAATTAAATGAAATGGCAAGGAAATTCAAGGAAATTCAAGGCAATGGCCAGGAAATTAAAGGATATTCAAGGAAATTCAAGGAAATGGAAAGAAAATTAAAGGAAATTCAAGGAAATGGGAAGGCAAGGCAAGGAAATTAAAGGAAATGGCAAGGAAATTCAAGGAATTTCAAGGAAATTCAAGGAAATGGCAAGGATATTCAAGGAAATTCAAGGAAATTGCAAGAAAATTGAAGGAAATGGCAAAGCAAGGCAAGGAAATTTAAGGAAATTCAAGGAAATGGCAAGGAAATTCAAGGAAATTGAAGGAAATGGCAAGGAAATTCAAGGAAATGGAAGGAAATTCAACGAAATTCAAAGAAATGGCAAAGCAAGGAAAGGAAATTCAAGGAAACGGCAAGGAAATGGCAAGAAAATTCAAGGAAATTCAAGGAAATGGCAAGGCAAAGCAAGGAAATTCAAGGCAATTCAAGGAAATCGCAAGGAAATTCAAGGAAATTCAAGGAAATGGCAAGGCAAAGCAAGGAAATTCAAGGCAATTCAAGGAAATCGCAAGGAAATTCAAGGAAATTCAAGGAAATGGCAAGGCAAAGCAAGGAAATTCAAGGAAATTCAAGGAAATTCAAGGAAATTCAAGGAAATGGCAAGGAATTTCAAGGAAATTCAAGGAAATGGCAAGGAAATTCAAGGAAATGGCAAGTAAATTCAAGGAAATGGCAAGGAAATTCAAGGAAATTCAAAAAAATGGAAGGAAATTCAAGGAAATTCAAGGAAATGGCAAGGCAAGGAAAGGAACTCCAAGGAAATCCAAGGAAATTCAAGGATATGGCAAGGAAATTAAAGCAAATGGCAAGGAAATTCAAGGAAATTCAAGGCAATGGCAAGGAAATTCAAGGAAATTCAAGGAAATTCAAAAAAATGGCAAGGAAATTCAGGGAAATGCAAGGAAATTCAAGGAAATGGCAAGGAAATTCAAGGAAATGGCAAGGAAATTCAAGCAAATGGCAAGGGAATTCAAGAAAATGGCAAAGAAATTCAAGGAAATTCAAGTCGATGGCAAGGAAATTAAAGGAAAGTCAAAGAAATTCAAGGAAATGGCAAGAAAATTCAAGGAAATTCAAGGAAATGGCAAGGAAATTGAAGGAAATTCAAGGAAATGGCAAGGCAAGGAAAGGAAATCCAAGGAAATGGCAAGGATATTCAAGGAAATTCAAGGAAATTCAAGGAAATGACAAGAAAATCGAAGGGAATGGCAAGGCAAGGCAAGGAAATTCAAGGAAATTCAAGGAAAGTCAAGGAAATTCAAGGAACTGGCAAGGAAATTCAAGGAAATTGAAGGAAATTCAAGGAACTGGCAAGGAAATTCAAGGAAATTCAAGGAAATTCAAGGAAATGGCAAGGAAATTCAAGGAAATTCAAGGAAATGGAAGGAAATACAAGGAAATACAAAGAAATTCAAGGAAATGCAAGGATATTCAAGGAAATTGAATGAAATGGCAAGGAAATTCAAGGAAATTCAAGGAAATTCAAGGAAATGGCAAGGAAATTCAAAGAAATTCAAGGAAATGGCAAGGCAAGTAAAAAAAAATCAAGGAAACGGCAAGGAAATGGCAGAAAATTCAAGGAAATTCAGGGAAATGACAAGGAAATTCAAGGAAAATCAAGGAAATTCAAGGAAATTCAAGGAAATTCAAGGAAATGGCAAGGAAATTCAAGGAAATGGGAAGGAAATTCAAGGAAATGGCAAAGAAATGCAAGGAAATGGGAAGGAAATTCGAGGAAATGGCAAAGAAATGCAAGGAAATGCAAGGCAATGGCAAGGAAATTAAAGGATAATCAAGGAAATTCAAGGAAATGGCAAGAAAATTCAAGGAAATTCAAGGAAATGGCAAGGCAAGGCAAGGCAATTCAAGGAAATGGCAAGGAAATGGCAAGGAAATTCAAGGAAATTCAAGGAAATGGCAAGGAAATGGAGGGAAATTCAAGGAAATGGAAGGCAAGTAAAGAAAATTCAAGGAAATGGCAAGGAAAATCAAGGAAATTCAAGGAAATTCAAGGAAATTCAAGGAAATTCAAGGAAATGGCAAGGAGATTCAAGGAAATTCAAGGCAATGGCAAGGAAATTCAAGGAAATTCAAGGAAATGGCAAGGAAAGTCAAGGAAATTCAAGGAAATGGAAGGTAAGGAAAGAAAATTAAATGAAATGGCAAGGAAATTCAAGGAAATTCAAGGAAATTCAAGGAAATGGCAAGGATATTCAAGGAAATTCAAGGAAATTGCAAGAAAATTAAAGGAAATTCAAGGAAATGGCAAGGCAAGGCAAGGAAATTAAAGGAAATGGCAAGGAAATTCAAGGAATTTCAAGGAAATTCAAGGAAATGGCAAGGAAATTCAAGGAAATTGAAGGAAATGACAAGGAAATTCAAGGAAATGGAAGGAAATTCAACGAAATTCAAGGAAATGGCAAGGCAAAGAAAGGAAATTCAAGGAAACGGCAAGGAAATGGCAAGAAAATTCAAGGAAATTCAAGGAAATGGCAAGGCAAAGCAAGGAAATTCAAGGCAATTCAAGGAAATCGCAAGGAAATTCAAGGAAATTCAAGGCAATGGCAAGGAAATTCAAGGAAATTCAAGGAAATCGCAAGGAAATTCAAGGAAATTCAAGGAAATGGCAAGGCAAAGCAAGGAAATTCAAAAAAATGGAAGGAAATTCAAGGAAATTCAAGGAAATGGCAAGGCAAGGAAAGGAACTCCAAGGAACTCCAAGGAAATTCAAGGATATGGCAAGGAAATTAAAGCAAATGGCAAGGAAATTCAAGGAAATTCAAGGCAATGGCAAGGAAATTCAAGGAAATTCAAGGAAATTCAAAAAAATGGCAAGGAAATTCAGGGAAATGCAAGGAAATTCAAGGAAATGGCAAGGAAATTCAAGGAAATGGCAAGGAAATTCAAGGAAATGGCAAGGGAATTCAAGAAAATGGCAAAGAAATTCAAGGAAATTCAAGTCGATGGCAAGGAAATTAAAGGAAAGTCAAAGAAATTCAAGGAAATGGCAAGAAAATTCAAGGAAATTCAAGGAAATGGCAAGGAAATTGAAGGAAATTCAAGGAAATGGCAAGGCAAGGAAAGGAAATCCAAGGAAATGGCAAGGATATTCAAGGAAATTCAAGGAAATTCAAGGAAATGACAAGAAAATCGAAGGGAATGGCAAGGCAAGGCAAGGAAATTCAAGGAAATTCAAGGAAAGTCAAGGAAATTCAAGGAACTGGCAAGGAAATTCAAGGAAATTGAAGGAAATTCAAGGAAATGGAAAGGAAATTCAAGGAAATTCAAGGAAATTCAAGGAAATGGCAAGGAAATTCAAGGAAATTCAAGGAAATGGAAGGAAATACAAGGAAATACAAAGAAATTCAAGGAAATGCAAGGATATTCAAGGAAATTGAATGAAATGGCAAGGAAATTCAAGGAAATTCAAGGAAATTCAAGGAAATGGCAAGGAAATTCAAAGAAATTCAAGGAAATGCAAGGCAAGTAAAAAAAATCAAGGAAACGGCAAGGAAATGGCAGAAAATTCAAGGAAATTCAGGGAAATGACAAGGAAATTCAAGGAAAATCAAGGAAATTCAAGGAAATTCAAGGAAATTCAAGGAAATGGCAAGGAAATTCAAGGAAATGGGAAGGAAATTCAAGGAAATGGCAAAGAAATGCAAGGAAATGGGAAGGAAATTCAAGGAAATGGCAAAGAAATGCAAGGAAATGCAAGGCAATGGCAAGGAAATTAAAGGATAATCAAGGAAATTCAAGGAAATGGCAAGAAAATTCAAGGAAATTCAAGGAAATGGCAAGGCAAGGCAAGGCAATTCAAGGAAATGGCAAGGAAATGGCAAGGAAATTCAAGGAAATTCAAGGAAATGGCAAGGAAATGGAGGGAAATTCAAGGAAATGGAAGGCAAGTAAAGAAAATTCAAGGAAATGGCAAGGAAAATCAAGGAAATTCAAGGAAATTCAAGGAAATTCAAGGAAATTCAAGGAAATGGCAAGGAGATTCAAGGAAATTCAAGGCAATGGCAAGGAAATTCAAGGAAATTCAAGGAAATGGCAAGGAAAGTCAAGGAAATTCAAGGAAATGGAAGGTAAGGAAAGAAAATTAAATGAAATGGCAAGGAAATTCAAGGAAATTCAAGGCAATGGCCAGGAAATTAAAGGATATTCAAGGAAATTCAAGGAAATGGCAAGAAAATTAAAGGAAATTCAAGGAAATGGCAAGGCAAGGAAATTAAAGGAAATGGCAAGGAAATTCAAGGAATTTCAAGGAAATTCAAGGAAATGGCAAGGAAATTCAAGGAAATTGAAGGAAATGACAAGGAAATTCAAGGAAATGGAAGGAAATTCAACGAAATTCAAGGAAATGGCAAGGCAAAGAAAGGAAATTCAAGGAAACGGCAAGGAAATGGCAAGAAAATTCAAGGAAATTCAAGGAAATGGCAAGGCAAAGCAAGGAAATTCAAGGCAATTCAAGGAAATCGCAAGGAAATTCAAGGAAATTCAAGGCAATGGCAAGGAAATTCAAGGAAATTCAAGGAAATCGCAAGGAAATTCAAGGAAATTCAAGGAAATGGCAAGGCAAAGCAAGGAAATTCAAGGAAATTCAAGGAAATTCAAGGAATTTCAAGGAAATTCAAGGAAATGGCAAGGAAATTCACGGAAGTTCAAGGATATTCAAGGAAATGGCAAAGAAATGGCAAGGAAATTCAAGGAAATTCAAGGAAATGGCAAGACAAGGAAAGGAAATCCAAGGAAATCCAAGGAAATTCAAGGATATGGCAAAGAAATTCAAGGAAATTCAAAGAAATTCAAGGAAACGCCAAGGAAATTCAAGGAAATTCAAGGAAATGGCAAGGCAAGGAAAGGAAATTCAAGGGAATGGAAAGGAAATTCAGGGAAATTCAAGGAAATTCAAGGAAATGGCAAGGAAATTCAGGGAAATTCAAGGAAATTCAAGGAAATGGCAAGGAAATTCAAGGAAATGGCAAGGAAATTCAAGGAAATGGCAAGGCAAGGCAAGGAAATTCAAGGAAATGGAAGGCAAGGAAAGAAAATTAAATGAAATGGCAAGGAAATTCAAGGAAATTCAAGGAAATGGAAGCAAATTCAAGGAAATGGCAAGGAAATTCAAGGAAATTCAAAAAAATGGAAGGAAATTCAAGGAAATTCAAGGAAATGGCAAGGCAAGGCAAGGAAATCCAAGGAAATCCAAGGAAATTCAAGGATATGGCAGGGAAATTAAAGCAAATGGCAAGGAAATTCAAGGAAATTCAAAGAAATTCAAAGAAAAGGCAATGAAATTCAAGGAAATTCAAGGAAATGGCAAGGAAATTCAGGGAAATTCAAGGAAATTCAAGGAAATGGCAAGGAAATTCAAGGAATTTCAAGGAAATTCAAGGAAATGGCAAGGCAAGGCAAGGAAATTCAAGGAAATGGAAGGCAAGGAAAGAAAATTAAATGAAATGGCAAAGAAATTCAAGGAAATTCAAGGAAGTTCAAGGAAATGGAAAGGATATTCAAGGAAATTCAAGGAAATTCAAGGAAATGGCAAAGAAATTCAAGGAAATTCAAGGCGATGGAAAGGAAATTAAAGGATATTCAAGGAAATTCAAGGAAATGGCAAGAAAATTCAAGGAAATTCAAGGAAATGGCAAGGCAAGGCAAGGAAATTCAAGGAAATTCAAGGAACTGGCAAGGAAATTCAAGGAAATTGAATGAAATTCAAGGAAATGGCAAGGAAATTGAATGAAATCCAAGGAAATGGCAAGGAAATTCAAGGAAATGGCAAGGAAAGTCAAGGAAATTCAAGGAAATGGAAGGTAAGAAAAGAAAATTAAATGAAATGGCAAGGAAATTCAAGGAAATTCAAGGCAATGGCAAGGAAATTAAAGGATATTCAAAAAAATTCAAGGAAATGACAAGAAAATTCAAGGAAATTCAAGGAAATAGCAAGGCAAGGCAAGGAAATTAAAAAAAAAAGGCAAGGAAATTCAAGGAATTTCAAGGAAATTCAAGGAAATGGAAGGCAAGTAAAGAAAATTCAAGGAAATGGCAAGGAAATTCAAGGAAATTCAAGGAAATTCAAGGAAATGGCAAGGATATTCAAGGAAATTCAAGGAAATTGCAAGAAAATTGAAGGAAATGGCAAAGCAAGGCAAGGAAATTCAAGGAAATTCAAGGAAATGGCAAGGAAATTCAAGGAAATTGAAGGAAATGGCAAGGAAATTAAAGGAAATGGAAGGAAATTCAACGAAATTCAAAGAAATGGCAAGGCAAGGAAAGGAAATTCAAGGAAATGGCAAGGAAATTCAAGGAAATTCAAGGAAATTCAAGGAAATGGCAAGGAAATTCAAGGAAATTCAAGGAACTGGCAAGGAAATTCAAGGAAATTGAAGGAAATTCAAGGAAATGGCAAGGAAATTCAACGAAATTCAAGGAAATGGCAAGGAAATTCAAGGAAATTGAAGGAAATTCAAGGAAATGGCAAGGAAATTCAACGAAATTCAAGGAAATGGCAAGGCAAGGAAAGGAAATTCAAAGAAACGGCAAGGAAATGGCAAGAAAATTCAAGGAAATTCAAGGAACTGGCAAGGAAATTCAAGGAAATTCAAGGAAATTCAAGGAAATTCAAAGCAATGGCAAGGAAATTAAAGGAAATTCAAGGAAATTCAAGGAAATGGCAAGGAAATTCAGGGAAATTCAAGGAAATGGAAGGTAAGGAAAGAAAATTAAATGAAATGGCAAGGAAATTCAAGGAAATTCAAGGCAATGGCCAGGAAATTAAAGGATATTCAAGGAAATTCAAGGAAATGGAAAGAAAATTAAAGGAAATTCAAGGAAATGGCAAGGCAAGGCAAGGAAATTAAAGGAAATGGCAAGGAAATTCAAGGAATTTCAAGGAAATTCAAGGAAATGGCAAGGATATTCAAGGAAATTCAAGGAAATTGCAAGAAAATTGAAGGAAATGGCAAAGCAAGGCAAGGAAATTTAAGGAAATTCAAGGAACTGGCAAGGAAATTCAAGGAAATTGAAGGAAATGGCAAGGAAATTCAAGGAAATTGAAGGAAATTCAACGAAATTCAAGGAAATGGCAAGGCAAGGAAAGGAAATTCAAGGAAACGGCAAGGAAATGGCAAGAAAATTCAAGGAAATTCAAGGAAATGGCAAGGCAAAGCAAGGAAATTCAAGGCAATTCAAGGAAATCGCAAGGAAATTCAAGGAAATTCAAGGAAATGGCAAGGCAAAGCAAGGAAATTCAAGGAAATTCAAGGAAATTCAAGGAAATGGCAAGGAATTTCAAGGAAATTCAAGGAAATGGCAAGGAAATTCAAGGAAATTCAAGTAAATTCAAGGAAATTCAAAAAAATGGAAGGAAATTCAAGGAAATTCAAGGAAATGGCAAGGCAAGGAAAGGAACTCCAAGGAAATCCAAGGAAATTCAAGGATATGGCAAGGAAATTAAAGCAAATGGCAAGGAAATTCAAGGAAATTCAAGGCAATGGCAAGGAAATTCAAGGAAATTCAAGGAAATTCAAAAAAATGGCAAGGAAATTCAGGGAAATTCAAGGAAATTCAAGGAAATGGCAAGGAAATTCAAGGAAATGGCAAGGAAATTCAAGGAAATGGCAAGGGAATTCAAGAAAATGGCAAAGAAATTCAAGGAAATTCAAGTCGATGGCAAGGAAATTAAAGGAAAGTCAAAGAAATTCAAGGAAATGGCAAGAAAATTCAAGGAAATTCAAGGAAATGGCAAGGAAATTGAAGGAAATTCAAGGAAATGGCAAGGCAAGGAAAGGAAATCCAAGGAAATGGCAAGGAAATTCAAGGAATTTCAAGAAAATTCAAGGAAATGGCAAGGATATTCAAGGAAATTCAAGGAAATTCAAGGAAATGACAAGAAAATCGAAGGGAATGGCAAGGCAAGGCAAGGAAATTCAAGGAAATTCAAGGAAAGTCAAGGAAATTCAAGGAACTGGCAAGGAAATTCAAGGAAATTGAAGGAAATTCAAGGAAATGGCAAGGAAATTGAAGGAAATTCAAGGAAATGGCAAGGAAATTCAAGGAAATTGAATGAAATGGCAAGGAAATTCAAGGAAATTCAAGGAAATTCAAGGAAATGGCAAGGAAATTCAAAGAAATTCAAGGAAATGGCAAGGCAAGTAAAAAAAAATCAAGGAAACGGCAAGGAAATGGCAGAAAATTCAAGGAAATTCAGGGAAATGACAAGGAAAATCAAGGAAAATCAAGGAAATTCAAGGAAATTCAAGGAAATTCAAGGAAATGGCAAGGAAATTCAAGGAAATGGGAAGGAAATTCAAGGAAATGGCAAAGAAATGCAAGGAAATGGGAAGGAAATTCAAGGAAATGGCAAAGAAATGCAAGGAAATGCAAGGCAATGGCAAGGAAATTAAAGGATAATCAAGGAAATTCAAGGAAATGGCAAGAAAATTCAAGGAAATTCAAGGAAATGGCAAGGCAAGGCAAGGCAATTCAAGGAAATGGCAAGGAAATGGCAAGGAAATTCAAGGAAATTCAAGGAAATGGCAAGGAAATGGAGGGAAATTCAAGGAAATGGAAGGCAAGTAAAGAAAATTCAAGGAAATGGCAAGGAAAATCAAGGAAATTCAAGGAAATTCAAGGAAATTCAAGGAAATTCAAGGAAATGGCAAGGAGATTCAAGGAAATTCAAGGCAATGGCAAGGAAATTCAAGGAAATTCAAGGAAATGGCAAGGAAAGTCAAGGAAATTCAAGGAAATGGAAGGTAAGGAAAGAAAATTAAATGAAATGGCAAGGAAATTCAAGGAAATTCAAGGCAATGGCCAGGAAATTAAAGGATATTCAAGGAAATTCAAGGAAATGGCAAGAAAATTAAAGGAAATTCAAGGAAATGGCAAGGCAAGGAAATTAAAGGAAATGGCAAGGAAATTCAAGGAATTTCAAGGAAATTCAAGGAAATGGCAAGGAAATTCAAGGAAATTGAAGGAAATGACAAGGAAATTCAAGGAAATGGAAGGAAATTCAACGAAATTCAAGGAAATGGCAAGGCAAAGAAAGGAAATTCAAGGAAACGGCAAGGAAATGGCAAGAAAATTCAAGGAAATTCAAGGAAATGGCAAGGCAAAGCAAGGAAATTCAAGGCAATTCAAGGAAATCGCAAGGAAATTCAAGGAAATTCAAGGCAATGGCAAGGAAATTCAAGGAAATTCAAGGAAATCGCAAGGAAATTCAAGGAAATTCAAGGAAATGGCAAGGCAAAGCAAGGAAATTCAAGGAAATTCAAGGAAATTCAAGGAATTTCAAGGAAATTCAAGGAAATGGCAAGGAAATTCAAGGAAGTTCAAGGATATTCAAGGAAATGGCAAAGAAATGGCAAGGAAATTCAAGGAAATTCAAGGAAATGGCAAGACAAGGAAAGGAAATCCAAGGAAATCCAAGGAAATTCAAGGATATGGCAAAGAAATTCAAGGAAATTCAAAGAAATTCAAGGAAACGCCAAGGAAATTCAAGGAAATTCAAGGAAATGGCAAGGCAAGGAAAGGAAATTCAAGGGAATGGAAAGGAAATTCAAGGAAATGGCAAGGAAATTCAAGGAAATGGCAAGGCAAGGCAAGGAAATTCAAGGAAATGGAAGGCAAGGAAAGAAAATTAAATGAAATGGCAAGGAAATTCAAGGAAATTCAAGGAAATGGAAGCAAATTCAAGGAAATGGCAAGGAAATTCAAGGAAATTCAAAAAAATGGAAGGAAATTCAAGGAAATTCAAGGAAATGGCAAGGCAAGGCAAGGAAATCCAAGGAAATCCAAGGAAATTCAAGGATATGGCAAGGAAATTAAAGCAAATGGCAAGGAAATTCAAGGAAATTCAAAGAAATTCAAAGAAAAGGCAATGAAATTCAAGGAAATTCAAGGAAATGGCAAGGAAATTCAGGGAAATTCAAGGAAATTCAAGGAAATGGCAAGGAAATTCAAGGAATTTCAAGGAAATTCAAGGAAATGGCAAGGCAAGGCAAGGAAATTCAAGGAAATGGAAGGCAAGGAAAGAAAATTAAATGAAATGGCAAAGAAATTCAAGGAAATTCAAGGAAGTTCAAGGAAATGGAAATGATATTCAAGGAAATTCAAGGAAATTCAAGGAAATGGCAAAGAAATTCAAGGAAATTCAAGGCGATGGAAAGGAAATTAAAGGATATTCAAGGAAATTCAAGGAAATGGCAAGAAAATTCAAGGAAATTCAAGGAAATGGCAAGGCAAGGCAAGGAAATTCAAGGAAATTCAAGGAACTGGCAAGGAAATTCAAGGAAATTGAATGAAATTCAAGGAAATGGCAAGGAAATTGAATGAAATCCAAGGAAATGGCAAGGAAATTCAAGGAAATGGCAAGGAAAGTCAAGGAAATTCAAGGAAATGGAAGGTAAGAAAAGAAAATTAAATGAAATGGCAAGGAAATTCAAGGAAATTCAAGGCAATGGCAAGGAAATTAAAGGATATTCAAAAAAATTCAAGGAAATGACAAGAAAATTCAAGGAAATTCAAGGAAATAGCAAGGCAAGGCAAGGAAATTAAAAAAAAAAGGCAAGGAAATTCAAGGAATTTCAAGGAAATTCAAGGAAATGGAAGGCAAGTAAAGAAAATTCAAGGAAATGGCAAGGAAATTCAAGGAAATTCAAGGAAATTCAAGGAAATGGCAAGGATATTCAAGGAAATTCAAGGAAATTGCAAGAAAATTGAAGGAAATGGCAAAGCAAGGCAAGGAAATTCAAGGAAATTCAAGGAAATGGCAAGGAAATTCAAGGAAATTGAAGGAAATGGCAAGGAAATTAAAGGAAATGGAAGGAAATTCAACGAAATTCAAAGAAATGGCAAGGCAAGGAAAGGAAATTCAAGGAAACGGCAAGGAGATGGCAAGAAAATTCAAGGAAATTCAAGGAAATGGCAAGGCAAAGCAAGGAAATTCAAGGCAATTCAAGGAAATCGCAAGGAAATTCAAGGAAATTCAAGGAAATGGCAAGGCAAAGCAAGGAAATTCAAGGCAATTCAAGGAAATCGCAAGGAAATTCAAGGAAATTCAAGGAAATGGCAAGGCAAAGCAAGGAAATTCAAGGAAATTCAAGGAAATTCAAGGATATTCAAGGAAATGGCAAGGAATTTCAAGGAAATTCAAGGAAATGGCAAGGAAATTCAAGGAAATTCAAGTAAATTCAAGGAAATGGCAAGGAAATTCAAGGAAATTCAAAAAAATGGAAGGAAATTCAAGGAAATTCAAGGAAATGGCAAGGCAAGGAAAGGAACTCCAAGGAAATTCAAGGATATGGCAAGGAAATTAAAGGAAATGGCAAGGAAATTCAAGGAAATTCAAGGCAATGGCAAGGAAATTCAAGGAAATTCAAGGAAATTCAAAAAAATGGCAAGGAAATTCAGGGAAATGCAAGGAAATTCAAGGAAATGGCAAGGAAATTCAAGGAAATGGCAAGGAAATTCAAGCAAATGGCAAGGGAATTCAAGAAAATGGCAAAGAAATTCAAGGAAATTCAAGTCGATGGCAAGGAAATTAAAGGAAAGTCAAAGAAATTCAAGGAAATGGCAAGAAAATTCAAGGAAATTCAAGGAAATGGCAAGGAAATTGAAGGAAATTCAAGGAAATGGCAAGGCAAGGAAAGGAAATCCAAGGAAATGGCAAGGATATTCAAGGAAATTCAAGGAAATTCAAGGAAATGACAAGAAAATCGAAGGGAATGGCAAGGCAAGGCAAGGAAATTCAAGGAAATTCAAGGAAAGTCAAGGAAATTCAAGGAACTGGCAAGGAAATTCAAGGAAATTGAAGGAAATTCAAGGAAATGGAAAGGAAATTCAAGGAAATTCAAGGAAATTCAAGGAAATGGCAAGGAAATTCAAGGAAATTCAAGGAAATGGAAGGAAATACAAGGAAATACAAAGAAATTCAAGGAAATGCAAGGATATTCAAGGAAATTGAATGAAATGGCAAGGAAATTCAAGGAAATTCAAGGAAATTCAAGGAAATGGCAAGGAAATTCAAAGAAATTCAAGGAAATGGCAAGGCAAGTAAAAAAAAATCAAGGAAACGGCAAGGAAATGGCAGAAAATTCAAGGAAATTCAGGGAAATGACAAGGAAATTCAAGGAAAATCAAGGAAATTCAAGGAAATTCAAGGAAATGGCAAGGAAATTCAAGGAAATGGGAAGGAAATTCAAGGAAATGGCAAAGAAATGCAAGGAAATGCAAGGCAATGGCAAGGAAATTAAAGGATAATCAAGGAAATTCAAGGAAATGGCAAGAAAATTCAAGGAAATTCAAGGAAATGGCAAGGCAAGGCAAGGCAATTCAAGGAAATGGCAAGGAAATGGCAAGGAAATTCAAGGAAATTCAAGGAAATGGCAAGGAAATGGAGGGAAATTCAAGGAAATGGAAGGCAAGTAAAGAAAATTCAAGGAAATGGCAAGGAAAATCAAGGAAATTCAAGGAAATTCAAGGAAATTCAAGGAAATTCAAGGAAATGGCAAGGAGATTCAAGGAAATTCAAGGCAATGGCAAGGAAATTCAAGGAAATTCAAGGAAATGGCAAGGAAAGTCAAGGAAATTCAAGGAAATGGAAGGTAAGGAAAGAAAATTAAATGAAATGGCAAAGAAATTCAAGGAAATTCAAGGCAATGGCCAGGAAATTAAAGGATATTCAAGGAAATTCAAGGAAATGGCAAGAAAATTAAAGGAAATTCAAGGAAATGGCAAGGCAAGGCAAGGAAATTAAAGGAAATGGCAAGGAAATTCAAGGAATTTCAAGGAAATTCAAGGAAATGGCAAGGAAATTCAAGGAAATTGAAGGAAATGACAAGGAAATTCAAGGAAATGGAAGGAAATTCAACGAAATTCAAGGAAATGGCAAGGCAAAGAAAGGAAATTCAAGGAAACGGCAAGGAAATGGCAAGAAAATTCAAGGAAATTCAAGGAAATGGCAAGGCAAAGCAAGGAAATTCAAGGCAATTCAAGGAAATCGCAAGGAAATTCAAGGAAATTCAAGTCAATGGCAAGGAAATTCAAGGAAATTCAAGGAAATCGCAAGGAAATTCAAGGAAATTCAAGGAAATGGCAAGGCAAAGCAAGGAAATTCAAAAAAATGGAAGGAAATTCAAGGAAATTCAAGGAAATGGCAAGGCAAGGAAAGGAACTCCAAGGAAATCCAAGGAAATTCAAGGATATGGCAAGGAAATTAAAGCAAATGGCAAGGAAATTCAAGGAAATTCAAGGCAATGGCAAGGAAATTCAAGGAAATTCAAGGAAATTCAAAAAAATGGCAAGGAAATTCAGGGAAATGCAAGGAAATTCAAGGAAATGGCAAGGAAATTCAAGGAAATGGCAAGGAAATTCAAGCAAATGGCAAGGGAATTCAAGAAAATGGCAAAGAAATTCAAGGAAATTCAAGTCGATGGCAAGGAAATTAAAGGAAAGTCAAAGAAATTCAAGGAAATGGCAAGAAAATTCAAGGAAATTCAAGGAAATGGCAAGGAAATTGAAGGAAATTCAAGGAAATGGCAAGGCAAGGAAAGGAAATCCAAGGAAATGGCAAGGATATTCAAGGAAATTCAAGGAAATTCAAGGAAATGACAAGAAAATCGAAGGGAATGGCAAGGCAAGGCAAGGAAATTCAAGGAAATTCAAGGAAAGTCAAGGAAATTCAAGGAACTGGCAAGGAAATTCAAGGAAATTGAAGGAAATTCAAGGAAATGGAAAGGAAATTCAAGGAAATTCAAGGAAATTCAAGGAAATGGCAAGGAAATTCAAGGAAATTCAAGGAAATGGAAGGAAATACAAGGAAATACAAAGAAATTCAAGGAAATGCAAGGATATTCAAGGAAATTGAATGAAATGGCAAGGAAATTCAAGGAAATTCAAGGAAATTCAAGGAAATGGCAAGGAAATTCAAAGAAATTCAAGGAAATGGCAAGGCAAGTAAAAAAAAATCAAGGAAACGGCAAGGAAATGGCAGAAAATTCAAGGAAATTCAGGGAAATGACAAGGAAATTCAAGGAAAATCAAGGAAATTCAAGGAAATTCAAGGAAATGGCAAGGAAATTCAAGGAAATGGGAAGGAAATTCAAGGAAATGGCAAAGAAATGCAAGGAAATGGGAAGGAAATTCAAGGAAATGGCAAAGAAATGCAAGGAAATGCAAGGCAATGGCAAGGAAATTAAAGGATAATCAAGGAAATTCAAGGAAATGGCAAGAAAATTCAAGGAAATTCAAGGAAATGGCAAGGCAAGGCAAGGCAATTCAAGGAAATGGCAAGGAAATGGCAAGGAAATTCAAGGAAATTCAAGGAAATGGCAAGGAAATGGAGGGAAATTCAAGGAAATGGAAGGCAAGTAAAGAAAATTCAAGGAAATGGCAAGGAAAATCAAGGAAATTCAAGGAAATTCAAGGAAATTCAAGGAAATTCAAGGAAATGGCAAGGAGATTCAAGGAAATTCAAGGCAATGGCAAGGAAATTCAAGGAAATTCAAGGAAATGGCAAGGAAAGTCAAGGAAATTCAAGGAAATGGAAGGTAAGGAAAGAAAATTAAATGAAATGGCAAGGAAATTCAAGGAAATTCAAGGCAATGGCCAGGAAATTAAAGGATATTCAAGGAAATTCAAGGAAATGGCAAGAAAATTCAAGGAAATTGAAGGAAATGACAAGGAAATTCAAGGAAATGGAAGGAAATTCAACGAAATTCAAGGAAATGGCAAGGCAAAGAAAGGAAATTCAAGGAAACGGCAAGGAAATGGCAAGAAAATTCAAGGAAATTCAAGGAAATGGCAAGGCAAAGCAAGGAAATTCAAGGCAATTCAAGGAAATCGCAAGGAAATTCAAGGAAATTCAAGGCAATGGCAAGGAAATTCAAGGAAATTCAAGGAAATCGCAAGGAAATTCAAGGAAATTCAAGGAAATGGCAAGGCAAAGCAAGGAAATTCAAGGAAATTGAAGGAAATTCAAGGAATTTCAAGGAAATTCAAGGAAATGGCAAGGAAATTCAAGGAAGTTCAAGGATATTCAAGGAAATGGCAAAGAAATGGCAAGGAAATTCAAGGAAATTCAAGGAAATGGCAAGACAAGGAAAGGAAATCCAAGGAAATCCAAGGAAATTCAAGGATATGGCAAAGAAATTCAAGGAAATTCAAAGAAATTCAAGGAAACGCCAAGGAAATTCAAGGAAATTCAAGGAAATGGCAAGGCAAGGAAAGGAAATTCAAGGGAATGGAAAGGAAATTCAGGGAAATTCAAGGAAATTCAAGGAAATGGCAAGGAAATTCAGGGAAATTCAAGGAAATTCAAGGAAATGGCAAGGAAATTCAAGGAAATGGCAAGGAAATTCAAGGAAATGGCAAGGCAAGGCAAGGAAATTCAAGGAAATGGAAGGCAAGGAAAGAAAATTAAATGAAATGGCAAGGAAATTCAAGGAAATTCAAGGAAATGGAAGCAAATTCAAGGAAATGGCAAGGAAATTCAAGGAAATTCAAAAAAATGGAAGGAAATTCAAGGAAATTCAAGGAAATGGCAAGGCAAGGCAAGGAAATCCAAGGAAATCCAAGGAAATTCAAGGATATGGCAAGGAAATTAAAGCAAATGGCAAGGAAATTCAAGGAAATTCAAAGAAATTCAAAGAAAAGGCAATGAAATTCAAGGAAATTCAAGGAAATGGCAAGGAAATTCAGGGAAATTCAAGGAAATTCAAGGAAATGGCAAGGAAATTCAAGGAATTTCAAGGAAATTCAAGGAAATGGCAAGGCAAGGCAAGGAAATTCAAGGAAATGGAAGGCAAGGAAAGAAAATTAAATGAAATGGCAAAGAAATTCAAGGAAATTCAAGGAAGTTCAAGGAAATGGAAATGATATTCAAGGAAATTCAAGGAAATTCAAGGAAATGGCAAAGAAATTCAAGGAAATTCAAGGCGATGGAAAGGAAATTAAAGGATATTCAAGGAAATTCAAGGAAATGGCAAGAAAATTCAAGGAAATTCAAGGAAATGGCAAGGCAAGGCAAGGAAATTCAAGGAAATTGAAGGAACTGGCAAGGAAATTCAAGGAAATTGAATGAAATTCAAGGAAATGGCAAGGAAATTGAATGAAATCCAAGGAAATGGCAAGGAAATTCAAGGAAATGGCAAGGAAAGTCAAGGAAATTCAAGGAAATGGAAGGTAAGAAAAGAAAATTAAATGAAATGGCAAGGAAATTCAAGGAAATTCAAGGCAATGGCAAGGAAATTAAAGGATATTCAAAAAAATTCAAGGAAATGACAAGAAAATTCAAGGAAATTCAAGGAAATAGCAAGGCAAGGCAAGGAAATTAAAAAAAAAAGGCAAGGAAATTCAAGGAATTTCAAGGAAATTCAAGGAAATGGAAGGCAAGTAAAGAAAATTCAAGGAAATGGCAAGGAAATTCAAGGAAATTCAAGGAAATTCAAGGAAATGGCAAGGATATTCAAGGAAATTCAAGGAAATTGCAAGAAAATTGAAGGAAATGGCAAAGCAAGGCAAGGAAATTCAAGGAAATTCAAGGAAATGGCAAGGAAATTCAAGGAAATTGAAGGAAATGGCAAGGAAATTAAAGGAAATGGAAGGAAATTCAACGAAATTCAAAGAAATGGCAAGGCAAGGAAAGGAAATTCAAGGAAACGGCAAGGAGATGGCAAGAAAATTCAAGGAAATTCAAGGAAATGGCAAGGCAAAGCAAGGAAATTCAAGGCAATTCAAGGAAATCGCAAGGAAATTCAAGGAAATTCAAGGAAATGGCAAGGCAAAGCAAGGAAATTCAAGGCAATTCAAGGAAATCGCAAGGAAATTCAAGGAAATTCAAGGAAATGGCAAGGCAAAGCAAGGAAATTCAAGGAAATTCAAGGAAATTCAAGGATATTCAAGGAAATGGCAAGGAATTTCAAGGAAATTCAAGGAAATGGCAAGGAAATTCAAGGAAATTCAAGTAAATTCAAGGAAATGGCAAGGAAATTCAAGGAAATTCAAAAAAATGGAAGGAAATTCAAGGAAATTCAAGGAAATGGCAAGGCAAGGAAAGGAACTCCAAGGAAATTCAAGGATATGGCAAGGAAATTAAAGGAAATGGCAAGGAAATTCAAGGAAATTCAAGGCAATGGCAAGGAAATTCAAGGAAATTCAAGGAAATTCAAAAAAATGGCAAGGAAATTCAGGGAAATGCAAGGAAATTCAAGGAAATGGCAAGGAAATTCAAGGAAATGGCAAGGAAATTCAAGCAAATGGCAAGGGAATTCAAGAAAATGGCAAAGAAATTCAAGGAAATTCAAGTCGATGGCAAGGAAATTAAAGGAAAGTCAAAGAAATTCAAGGAAATGGCAAGAAAATTCAAGGAAATTCAAGGAAATGGCAAGGAAATTGAAGGAAATTCAAGGAAATGGCAAGGCAAGGAAAGGAAATCCAAGGAAATGGCAAGGATATTCAAGGAAATTCAAGGAAATTCAAGGAAATGACAAGAAAATCGAAGGGAATGGCAAGGCAAGGCAAGGAAATTCAAGGAAATTCAAGGAAAGTCAAGGAAATTCAAGGAACTGGCAAGGAAATTCAAGGAAATTGAAGGAAATTCAAGGAAATGGAAAGGAAATTCAAGGAAATTCAAGGAAATTCAAGGAAATGGCAAGGAAATTCAAGGAAATTCAAGGAAATGGAAGGAAATACAAGGAAATACAAAGAAATTCAAGGAAATGCAAGGATATTCAAGGAAATTGAATGAAATGGCAAGGAAATTCAAGGAAATTCAAGGAAATTCAAGGAAATGGCAAGGAAATTCAAAGAAATTCAAGGAAATGGCAAGGCAAGTAAAAAAAAATCAAGGAAACGGCAAGGAAATGGCAGAAAATTCAAGGAAATTCAGGGAAATGACAAGGAAATTCAAGGAAAATCAAGGAAATTCAAGGAAATTCAAGGAAATGGCAAGGAAATTCAAGGAAATGGGAAGGAAATTCAAGGAAATGGCAAAGAAATGCAAGGAAATGCAAGGCAATGGCAAGGAAATTAAAGGATAATCAAGGAAATTCAAGGAAATGGCAAGAAAATTCAAGGAAATTCAAGGAAATGGCAAGGCAAGGCAAGGCAATTCAAGGAAATGGCAAGGAAATGGCAAGGAAATTCAAGGAAATTCAAGGAAATGGCAAGGAAATGGAGGGAAATTCAAGGAAATGGAAGGCAAGTAAAGAAAATTCAAGGAAATGGCAAGGAAAATCAAGGAAATTCAAGGAAATTCAAGGAAATTCAAGGAAATTCAAGGAAATGGCAAGGAGATTCAAGGAAATTCAAGGCAATGGCAAGGAAATTCAAGGAAATTCAAGGAAATGGCAAGGAAAGTCAAGGAAATTCAAGGAAATGGAAGGTAAGGAAAGAAAATTAAATGAAATGGCAAAGAAATTCAAGGAAATTCAAGGCAATGGCCAGGAAATTAAAGGATATTCAAGGAAATTCAAGGAAATGGCAAGAAAATTAAAGGAAATTCAAGGAAATGGCAAGGCAAGGCAAGGAAATTAAAGGAAATGGCAAGGAAATTCAAGGAATTTCAAGGAAATTCAAGGAAATGGCAAGGAAATTCAAGGAAATTGAAGGAAATGACAAGGAAATTCAAGGAAATGGAAGGAAATTCAAGGAAATTCAAGGAAATGGCAAGGCAAAGCAAGGAAATTCAAGGCAATTCAAGGAAATCGCAAGGAAATTCAAGGAAATTCAAGGCAATGGCAAGGAAATTCAAGGAAATTCAAGGAAATCGCAAGGAAATTCAAGGAAATTCAAGGAAATTCAAGGAACTGGCAAGGAAATTCAAGGAAATTGAAGGAAATTCAAGGAATTTCAAGGAAATTCAAGGAAATGGCAAGGAAATTCAAGGAAGTTCAAGGATATTCAAGGAAATGGCAAAGAAATGGCAAGGAAATTCAAGGAAATTCAAGGAAATGGCAAGACAAGGAAAGGAAATCCAAGGAAATCCAAGGAAATTCAAGGATATGGCAAAGAAATTCAAGGAAATTCAAAGAAATTCAAGGAAACGCCAAGGAAATTCAAGGAAATTCAAGGAAATGGCAAGGCAAGGAAAGGAAATTCAAGGGAATGGAAAGGAAATTCAGGGAAATTCAAGGAAATTCAAGGAAATGGCAAGGAAATTCAGGGAAATTCAAGGAAATTCAAGGAAATGGCAAGGAAATTCAAGGAAATGGCAAGGAAATTCAAGGAAATGGCAAGGCAAGGCAAGGAAATTCAAGGAAATGGAAGGAAATACAAGGAAATACAAAGAAATTCAAGGAAATGCAAGGATATTAAAGGAAATTCAAGGAAATTCAAGGAAATTGCAAGAAAATTGAAGGAAATGGCAAAGCAAGGCAAGGAAATTCAAGGAAATTGAAGGAAATGGCAAGGACATTCAAGGAAATGGAAGGAAATTCAACGAAATTCAAGGAAATGGCAAGGCAAGGAAAGGAAATTCAAGGAAACGGCAAGGAAATGGCAAGAAAATTCAAGGAAATTCAAGGAAATGGCAAGGAAATTCAAGGAAATTCAAGGAAATGGCAAGGCAAAGCAAGGAAATTCAAGGAAATTCAAGGAAATTCAAGGAAATTCAAGGAAATGGCAAGGAATTTCAAGGAAATTCAAGGAAATGGCAAGGAAATGCAAGGAAATTCAAGGCAATTCAAGGAAATCGCAAGGAAATTCAAGGAAATTCAAGGAAATGGCAAGGCAAAGCAAGGAAATTCAAGGAAATCGCAAGGAAATTCAAGGAAATTCAAGGAAATGGCAAGGAATTTCAAGGAAATTCAAGGAAATGGCAAGGAAATGCAAGGAAATTCAAGTAAATTCAAGGAAATGGCAAGGAAATTCAAGGAAATTCAAAAAAATGGAAGGAAATTCAAGGAAATTCAAGGAAATGGCAAGGCAAGGAAAGGAACTCCAAGGAAATCCAAGGAAATTCAAGGATATGGCAAGGAAATTAAAGCAAATGGCAAGGAAATTCAAGGAAATTCAAGGCAATGGCAAGGAAATTCAAGGAAATTCAAGGAAATTCAAAAAAATGGCAAGGAAATTCAGGGAAATGCAAGGAAATTCAAGGAAATGGCAAGGAAATTCAAGGAAATGGCAAGGAAATTCAAGCAAATGGCAAGGGAATTCAAGAAAATGGCAAAGAAATTCAAGGAAATTCAAGTCGATGGCAAGGAAATTAAAGGAAAGTCAAAGAAATTCAAGGAAATGGCAAGAAAATTCAAGGAAATTCAAGGAAATGGCAAGGAAATTGAAGGAAATTCAAGGAAATGGCAAGGCAAGGAAAGGAAATCCAAGGAAATGGCAAGGATATTCAAGGAAATTCAAGGAAATTCAAGGAAATGACAAGAAAATCGAAGGGAATGGCAAGGCAAGGCAAGGAAATTCAAGGAAATTCAAGGAAAGTCAAGGAAATTCAAGGAACTGGCAAGGAAATTCAAGGAAATTGAAGGAAATTCAAGGAAATGGAAAGGAAATTCAAGGAAATACAAAGAAATTCAAGGAAATGCAAGGATATTCAAGGAAATTGAATGAAATGGCAAGGAAATTCAAGGAAATTCAATAAAATTCAAGGAAATGGCAAGGAAATTCAAAGAAATTCAAGGAAATGGCAAGGCAAGTAAAAAAAAGTCAAGGAAACGGCAAGGAAATGGCAGAAAATTCAAGGAAATTCAGGGAAATGACAAGGAAATTCAAGGAAAATCAAGGAAATTCAAGGAAATTCAAGGAAATGGCAAGGAAATTCAAGGAAATGGGAAGGAAATTCAAGGAAATGGCAAAGAAATGCAAGGAAATGCAAGGCAATGGCAAGGAAATTAAAGGATAATCAAGGAAATTCAAGGAAATGGCAAGAAAATTCAAGGAAATTCAAGGAAATGGCAAGGCAAGGCAAGGCAATTCAAGGAAATGGCAAGGAAATGGCAAGGAAATTCAAGGAAATTCAAGGAAATGGCAAGGAAATGGAGGGAAATTCAAGGAAATGGAAGGCAAGTAAAGAAAATTCAAGGAAATGGCAAGGAAAATCAAGGAAATTCAAGGAAATTCAAGGAAATTCAAGGAAATTCAAGGAAATGGCAAGGAGATTCAAGGAAATTCAAGGCAATGGCAAGGAAATTCAAGGAAATTCAAGGAAATGGCAAGGAAAGTCAAGGAAATTCAAGGAAATGGAAGGTAAGGAAAGAAAATTAAATGAAATGGCAAAGAAATTCAAGGAAATTCAAGGCAATGGCCAGGAAATTAAAGGATATTCAAGGAAATTCAAGGAAATGGCAAGAAAATTAAAGGAAATTCAAGGAAATGGCAAGGCAAGGCAAGGAAATTAAAGGAAATGGCAAGGAAATTCAAGGAATTTCAAGGAAATTCAAGGAAATGGCAAGGAAATTCAATGAAATTGAAGGAAATGACAAGGAAATTCAAGGAAATGGAAGGAAATTCAACGAAATTCAAGGAAATGGCAAGGCAAAGAAAGGAAATTCAAGGAAACGGCAAGGAAATGGCAAGAAAATTCAAGGAAATTCAAGGAAATGGCAAGGCAAAGCAAGGAAATTCAAGGCAATTCAAGGAAATCGCAAGGAAATTCAAGGAAATTCAAGGCAATGGCAAGGAAATTCAAGGAAATTCAAGGAAATCGCAAGGAAATTCAAGGAAATTCAAGGAAATTCAAGGAACTGGCAAGGAAATTCAAGGAAATTGAAGGAAATTCAAGGAATTTCAAGGAAATTCAAGGAAATGGCAAGGAAATTCAAGGAAGTTCAAGGATATTCAAGGAAATGGCAAAGAAATGGCAAGGAAATTCAAGGAAATTCAAGGAAATGGCAAGACAAGGAAAGGAAATCCAAGGAAATCCAAGGAAATTCAAGGATATGGCAAAGAAATTCAAGGAAATTCAAAGAAATTCAAGGAAACGCCAAGGAAATTCAAGGAAATTCAAGGAAATGGCAAGGCAAGGAAAGGAAATTCAAGGGAATGGAAAGGAAATTCAGGGAAATTCAAGGAAATTCAAGGAAATGGCAAGGAAATTCAGGGAAATTCAAGGAAATTCAAGGAAATGGCAAGGAAATTCAAGGAAATGGCAAGGAAATTCAAGGAAATGGCAAGGCAAGGCAAGGAAATTCAAGGAAATGGAAGGAAATACAAGGAAATACAAAGAAATTCAAGGAAATGCAAGGATATTAAAGGAAATTCAAGGAAATTCAAGGAAATTGCAAGAAAATTGAAGGAAATGGCAAAGCAAGGCAAGGAAATTCAAGGAAATTGAAGGAAATGGCAAGGACATTCAAGGAAATGGAAGGAAATTCAACGAAATTCAAGGAAATGGCAAGGCAAGGAAAGGAAATTCAAGGAAACGGCAAGGAAATGGCAAGAAAATTCAAGGAAATTCAAGGAAATGGCAAGGCAAAGCAAGGAAATTCAAGGCAATTCAAGGAAATCGCAAGGAAATTCAAGGAAATTCAAGGAAATTCAAGGAAATGGCAAGGAATTTCAAGGAAATTCAAGGAAATGGCAAGGAAATGCAAGGAAATTCAAGTAAATTCAAGGAAATGGCAAGGAAATTCAAGGAAATTCAAAAAAATGGAAGGAAATTCAAGGAAATTCAAGGAAATGGCAAGGCAAGGAAAGGAACTCCAAGGAAATCCAAGGAAATTCAAGGATATGGCAAGGAAATTAAAGCAAATGGCAAGGAAATTCAAGGAAATTCAAGGCAATGGCAAGGAAATTCAAGGAAATTCAAGGAAATTCAAAAAAATGGCAAGGAAATTCAGGGAAATGCAAGGAAATTCAAGGAAATGGCAAGGAAATTCAAGGAAATGGCAAGGAAATTCAAGCAAATGGCAAGGGAATTCAAGAAAATGGCAAAGAAATTCAAGGAAATTCAAGTCGATGGCAAGGAAATTAAAGGAAAGTCAAAGAAATTCAAGGAAATGGCAAGAAAATTCAAGGAAATTCAAGGAAATGGCAAGGAAATTGAAGGAAATTCAAGGAAATGGCAAGGCAAGGAAAGGAAATCCAAGGAAATGGCAAGGATATTCAAGGAAATTCAAGGAAATTCAAGGAAATGACAAGAAAATCGAAGGGAATGGCAAGGCAAGGCAAGGAAATTCAAGGAAATTCAAGGAAATCGCAAGGAAATTCAAGGAAATTCAAGGAAATGGCAAGGCAAAGCAAGGAAATTCAAGGAAATTGAAGGAAATTCAAGGAATTTCAAGGAAATTCAAGGAAATGGCAAGGAAATTCAAGGAAGTTCAAGGATATTCAAGGAAATGGCAAAGAAATGGCAAGGAAATTCAAGGAAATTCAAGGAAATGGCAAGACAAGGAAAGGAAATCCAAGGAAATCCAAGGAAATTCAAGGATATGGCAAAGAAATTCAAGGAAATTCAAAGAAATTCAAGGAAACGCCAAGGAAATTCAAGGAAATTCAAGGAAATGGCAAGGCAAGGAAAGGAAATTCAAGGGAATGGAAAGGAAATTCAGGGAAATTCAAGGAAATTCAAGGAAATGGCAAGGAAATTCAGGGAAATTCAAGGAAATTCAAGGAAATGGCAAGGAAATTCAAGGAAATGGCAAGGAAATTCAAGGAAATGGCAAGGCAAGGCAAGGAAATTCAAGGAAATGGAAGGCAAGGAAAGAAAATTAAATGAAATGGCAAGGAAATTCAAGGAAATTCAAGGAAATGGAAGCAAATTCAAGGAAATGGCAAGGAAATTCAAGGAAATTCAAAAAAATGGAAGGAAATTCAAGGAAATTCAAGGAAATGGCAAGGCAAGGCAAGGAAATCCAAGGAAATCCAAGGAAATTCAAGGATATGGCAAGGAAATTAAAGCAAATGGCAAGGAAATTCAAGGAAATTCAAAGAAATTCAAAGAAAAGGCAATGAAATTCAAGGAAATTCAAGGAAATGGCAAGGAAATTCAGGGAAATTCAAGGAAATTCAAGGAAATGGCAAGGAAATTCAAGGAATTTCAAGGAAATTCAAGGAAATGGCAAGGCAAGGCAAGGAAATTCAAGGAAATGGAAGGCAAGGAAAGAAAATTAAATGAAATGGCAAAGAAATTCAAGGAAATTCAAGGAAGTTCAAGGAAATGGAAATGATATTCAAGGAAATTCAAGGAAATTCAAGGAAATGGCAAAGAAATTCAAGGAAATTCAAGGCGATGGAAAGGAAATTAAAGGATATTCAAGGAAATTCAAGGAAATGGCAAGAAAATTCAAGGAAATTCAAGGAAATGGCAAGGCAAGGCAAGGAAATTCAAGGAAATTGAAGGAACTGGCAAGGAAATTCAAGGAAATTGAATGAAATTCAAGGAAATGGCAAGGAAATTGAATGAAATCCAAGGAAATGGCAAGGAAATTCAAGGAAATGGCAAGGAAAGTCAAGGAAATTCAAGGAAATGGAAGGTAAGAAAAGAAAATTAAATGAAATGGCAAGGAAATTCAAGGAAATTCAAGGCAATGGCAAGGAAATTAAAGGATATTCAAAAAAATTCAAGGAAATGACAAGAAAATTCAAGGAAATTCAAGGAAATAGCAAGGCAAGGCAAGGAAATTAAAAAAAAAAGGCAAGGAAATTCAAGGAATTTCAAGGAAATTCAAGGAAATGGAAGGCAAGTAAAGAAAATTCAAGGAAATGGCAAGGAAATTCAAGGAAATTCAAGGAAATTCAAGGAAATGGCAAGGATATTCAAGGAAATTCAAGGAAATTGCAAGAAAATTGAAGGAAATGGCAAAGCAAGGCAAGGAAATTCAAGGAAATTCAAGGAAATGGCAAGGAAATTCAAGGAAATTGAAGGAAATGGCAAGGAAATTAAAGGAAATGGAAGGAAATTCAACGAAATTCAAAGAAATGGCAAGGCAAGGAAAGGAAATTCAAGGAAACGGCAAGGAGATGGCAAGAAAATTCAAGGAAATTCAAGGAAATGGCAAGGCAAAGCAAGGAAATTCAAGGCAATTCAAGGAAATCGCAAGGAAATTCAAGGAAATTCAAGGAAATGGCAAGGCAAAGCAAGGAAATTCAAGGCAATTCAAGGAAATCGCAAGGAAATTCAAGGAAATTCAAGGAAATGGCAAGGCAAAGCAAGGAAATTCAAGGAAATTCAAGGAAATTCAAGGATATTCAAGGAAATGGCAAGGAATTTCAAGGAAATTCAAGGAAATGGCAAGGAAATTCAAGGAAATTCAAGTAAATTCAAGGAAATGGCAAGGAAATTCAAGGAAATTCAAAAAAATGGAAGGAAATTCAAGGAAATTCAAGGAAATGGCAAGGCAAGGAAAGGAACTCCAAGGAAATTCAAGGATATGGCAAGGAAATTAAAGGAAATGGCAAGGAAATTCAAGGAAATTCAAGGCAATGGCAAGGAAATTCAAGGAAATTCAAGGAAATTCAAAAAAATGGCAAGGAAATTCAGGGAAATGCAAGGAAATTCAAGGAAATGGCAAGGAAATTCAAGGAAATGGCAAGGAAATTCAAGCAAATGGCAAGGGAATTCAAGAAAATGGCAAAGAAATTCAAGGAAATTCAAGTCGATGGCAAGGAAATTAAAGGAAAGTCAAAGAAATTCAAGGAAATGGCAAGAAAATTCAAGGAAATTCAAGGAAATGGCAAGGAAATTGAAGGAAATTCAAGGAAATGGCAAGGCAAGGAAAGGAAATCCAAGGAAATGGCAAGGATATTCAAGGAAATTCAAGGAAATTCAAGGAAATGACAAGAAAATCGAAGGGAATGGCAAGGCAAGGCAAGGAAATTCAAGGAAATTCAAGGAAAGTCAAGGAAATTCAAGGAACTGGCAAGGAAATTCAAGGAAATTGAAGGAAATTCAAGGAAATGGAAAGGAAATTCAAGGAAATTCAAGGAAATTCAAGGAAATGGCAAGGAAATTCAAGGAAATTCAAGGAAATGGAAGGAAATACAAGGAAATACAAAGAAATTCAAGGAAATGCAAGGATATTCAAGGAAATTGAATGAAATGGCAAGGAAATTCAAGGAAATTCAAGGAAATTCAAGGAAATGGCAAGGAAATTCAAAGAAATTCAAGGAAATGGCAAGGCAAGTAAAAAAAAATCAAGGAAACGGCAAGGAAATGGCAGAAAATTCAAGGAAATTCAGGGAAATGACAAGGAAATTCAAGGAAAATCAAGGAAATTCAAGGAAATTCAAGGAAATGGCAAGGAAATTCAAGGAAATGGGAAGGAAATTCAAGGAAATGGCAAAGAAATGCAAGGAAATGCAAGGCAATGGCAAGGAAATTAAAGGATAATCAAGGAAATTCAAGGAAATGGCAAGAAAATTCAAGGAAATTCAAGGAAATGGCAAGGCAAGGCAAGGCAATTCAAGGAAATGGCAAGGAAATGGCAAGGAAATTCAAGGAAATTCAAGGAAATGGCAAGGAAATGGAGGGAAATTCAAGGAAATGGAAGGCAAGTAAAGAAAATTCAAGGAAATGGCAAGGAAAATCAAGGAAATTCAAGGAAATTCAAGGAAATTCAAGGAAATTCAAGGAAATGGCAAGGAGATTCAAGGAAATTCAAGGCAATGGCAAGGAAATTCAAGGAAATTCAAGGAAATGGCAAGGAAAGTCAAGGAAATTCAAGGAAATGGAAGGTAAGGAAAGAAAATTAAATGAAATGGCAAAGAAATTCAAGGAAATTCAAGGCAATGGCCAGGAAATTAAAGGATATTCAAGGAAATTCAAGGAAATGGCAAGAAAATTAAAGGAAATTCAAGGAAATGGCAAGGCAAGGCAAGGAAATTAAAGGAAATGGCAAGGAAATTCAAGGAATTTCAAGGAAATTCAAGGAAATGGCAAGGAAATTCAAGGAAATTGAAGGAAATGACAAGGAAATTCAAGGAAATGGAAGGAAATTCAAGGAAATTCAAGGAAATGGCAAGGCAAAGCAAGGAAATTCAAGGCAATTCAAGGAAATCGCAAGGAAATTCAAGGAAATTCAAGGCAATGGCAAGGAAATTCAAGGAAATTCAAGGAAATCGCAAGGAAATTCAAGGAAATTCAAGGAAATTCAAGGAACTGGCAAGGAAATTCAAGGAAATTGAAGGAAATTCAAGGAATTTCAAGGAAATTCAAGGAAATGGCAAGGAAATTCAAGGAAGTTCAAGGATATTCAAGGAAATGGCAAAGAAATGGCAAGGAAATTCAAGGAAATTCAAGGAAATGGCAAGACAAGGAAAGGAAATCCAAGGAAATCCAAGGAAATTCAAGGATATGGCAAAGAAATTCAAGGAAATTCAAAGAAATTCAAGGAAACGCCAAGGAAATTCAAGGAAATTCAAGGAAATGGCAAGGCAAGGAAAGGAAATTCAAGGGAATGGAAAGGAAATTCAGGGAAATTCAAGGAAATTCAAGGAAATGGCAAGGAAATTCAGGGAAATTCAAGGAAATTCAAGGAAATGGCAAGGAAATTCAAGGAAATGGCAAGGAAATTCAAGGAAATGGCAAGGCAAGGCAAGGAAATTCAAGGAAATGGAAGGAAATACAAGGAAATACAAAGAAATTCAAGGAAATGCAAGGATATTAAAGGAAATTCAAGGAAATTCAAGGAAATTGCAAGAAAATTGAAGGAAATGGCAAAGCAAGGCAAGGAAATTCAAGGAAATTGAAGGAAATGGCAAGGACATTCAAGGAAATGGAAGGAAATTCAACGAAATTCAAGGAAATGGCAAGGCAAGGAAAGGAAATTCAAGGAAACGGCAAGGAAATGGCAAGAAAATTCAAGGAAATTCAAGGAAATGGCAAGGAAATTCAAGGAAATTCAAGGAAATGGCAAGGCAAAGCAAGGAAATTCAAGGAAATTCAAGGAAATTCAAGGAAATTCAAGGAAATGGCAAGGAATTTCAAGGAAATTCAAGGAAATGGCAAGGAAATGCAAGGAAATTCAAGGCAATTCAAGGAAATCGCAAGGAAATTCAAGGAAATTCAAGGAAATGGCAAGGCAAAGCAAGGAAATTCAAGGAAATCGCAAGGAAATTCAAGGAAATTCAAGGAAATGGCAAGGAATTTCAAGGAAATTCAAGGAAATGGCAAGGAAATGCAAGGAAATTCAAGTAAATTCAAGGAAATGGCAAGGAAATTCAAGGAAATTCAAAAAAATGGAAGGAAATTCAAGGAAATTCAAGGAAATGGCAAGGCAAGGAAAGGAACTCCAAGGAAATCCAAGGAAATTCAAGGATATGGCAAGGAAATTAAAGCAAATGGCAAGGAAATTCAAGGAAATTCAAGGCAATGGCAAGGAAATTCAAGGAAATTCAAGGAAATTCAAAAAAATGGCAAGGAAATTCAGGGAAATGCAAGGAAATTCAAGGAAATGGCAAGGAAATTCAAGGAAATGGCAAGGAAATTCAAGCAAATGGCAAGGGAATTCAAGAAAATGGCAAAGAAATTCAAGGAAATTCAAGTCGATGGCAAGGAAATTAAAGGAAAGTCAAAGAAATTCAAGGAAATGGCAAGAAAATTCAAGGAAATTCAAGGAAATGGCAAGGAAATTGAAGGAAATTCAAGGAAATGGCAAGGCAAGGAAAGGAAATCCAAGGAAATGGCAAGGATATTCAAGGAAATTCAAGGAAATTCAAGGAAATGACAAGAAAATCGAAGGGAATGGCAAGGCAAGGCAAGGAAATTCAAGGAAATTCAAGGAAAGTCAAGGAAATTCAAGGAACTGGCAAGGAAATTCAAGGAAATTGAAGGAAATTCAAGGAAATGGAAAGGAAATTCAAGGAAATACAAAGAAATTCAAGGAAATGCAAGGATATTCAAGGAAATTGAATGAAATGGCAAGGAAATTCAAGGAAATTCAATAAAATTCAAGGAAATGGCAAGGAAATTCAAAGAAATTCAAGGAAATGGCAAGGCAAGTAAAAAAAAGTCAAGGAAACGGCAAGGAAATGGCAGAAAATTCAAGGAAATTCAGGGAAATGACAAGGAAATTCAAGGAAAATCAAGGAAATTCAAGGAAATTCAAGGAAATGGCAAGGAAATTCAAGGAAATGGGAAGGAAATTCAAGGAAATGGCAAAGAAATGCAAGGAAATGCAAGGCAATGGCAAGGAAATTAAAGGATAATCAAGGAAATTCAAGGAAATGGCAAGAAAATTCAAGGAAATTCAAGGAAATGGCAAGGCAAGGCAAGGCAATTCAAGGAAATGGCAAGGAAATGGCAAGGAAATTCAAGGAAATTCAAGGAAATGGCAAGGAAATGGAGGGAAATTCAAGGAAATGGAAGGCAAGTAAAGAAAATTCAAGGAAATGGCAAGGAAAATCAAGGAAATTCAAGGAAATTCAAGGAAATTCAAGGAAATTCAAGGAAATGGCAAGGAGATTCAAGGAAATTCAAGGCAATGGCAAGGAAATTCAAGGAAATTCAAGGAAATGGCAAGGAAAGTCAAGGAAATTCAAGGAAATGGAAGGTAAGGAAAGAAAATTAAATGAAATGGCAAAGAAATTCAAGGAAATTCAAGGCAATGGCCAGGAAATTAAAGGATATTCAAGGAAATTCAAGGAAATGGCAAGAAAATTAAAGGAAATTCAAGGAAATGGCAAGGCAAGGCAAGGAAATTAAAGGAAATGGCAAGGAAATTCAAGGAATTTCAAGGAAATTCAAGGAAATGGCAAGGAAATTCAAGGAAATTGAAGGAAATGACAAGGAAATTCAAGGAAATGGAAGGAAATTCAACGAAATTCAAGGAAATGGCAAGGCAAAGAAAGGAAATTCAAGGAAACGGCAAGGAAATGGCAAGAAAATTCAAGGAAATTCAAGGAAATGGCAAGGCAAAGCAAGGAAATTCAAGGCAATTCAAGGAAATCGCAAGGAAATTCAAGGAAATTCAAGGCAATGGCAAGGAAATTCAAGGAAATTCAAGGAAATCGCAAGGAAATTCAAGGAAATTCAAGGAAATTCAAGGAACTGGCAAGGAAATTCAAGGAAATTGAAGGAAATTCAAGGAATTTCAAGGAAATTCAAGGAAATGGCAAGGAAATTCAAGGAAGTTCAAGGATATTCAAGGAAATGGCAAAGAAATGGCAAGGAAATTCAAGGAAATTCAAGGAAATGGCAAGACAAGGAAAGGAAATCCAAGGAAATCCAAGGAAATTCAAGGATATGGCAAAGAAATTCAAGGAAATTCAAAGAAATTCAAGGAAACGCCAAGGAAATTCAAGGAAATTCAAGGAAATGGCAAGGCAAGGAAAGGAAATTCAAGGGAATGGAAAGGAAATTCAGGGAAATTCAAGGAAATTCAAGGAAATGGCAAGGAAATTCAGGGAAATTCAAGGAAATTCAAGGAAATGGCAAGGAAATTCAAGGAAATGGCAAGGAAATTCAAGGAAATGGCAAGGCAAGGCAAGGAAATTCAAGGAAATGGAAGGAAATACAAGGAAATACAAAGAAATTCAAGGAAATGCAAGGATATTAAAGGAAATTCAAGGAAATTCAAGGAAATTGCAAGAAAATTGAAGGAAATGGCAAAGCAAGGCAAGGAAATTCAAGGAAATTGAAGGAAATGGCAAGGACATTCAAGGAAATGGAAGGAAATTCAACGAAATTCAAGGAAATGGCAAGGCAAGGAAAGGAAATTCAAGGAAACGGCAAGGAAATGGCAAGAAAATTCAAGGAAATTCAAGGAAATGGCAAGGCAAAGCAAGGAAATTCAAGGCAATTCAAGGAAATCGCAAGGAAATTCAAGGAAATTCAAGGAAATTCAAGGAAATGGCAAGGAATTTCAAGGAAATTCAAGGAAATGGCAAGGAAATGCAAGGAAATTCAAGTAAATTCAAGGAAATGGCAAGGAAATTCAAGGAAATTCAAAAAAATGGAAGGAAATTCAAGGAAATTCAAGGAAATGGCAAGGCAAGGAAAGGAACTCCAAGGAAATCCAAGGAAATTCAAGGATATGGCAAGGAAATTAAAGCAAATGGCAAGGAAATTCAAGGAAATTCAAGGCAATGGCAAGGAAATTCAAGGAAATTCAAGGAAATTCAAAAAAATGGCAAGGAAATTCAGGGAAATGCAAGGAAATTCAAGGAAATGGCAAGGAAATTCAAGGAAATGGCAAGGAAATTCAAGCAAATGGCAAGGGAATTCAAGAAAATGGCAAAGAAATTCAAGGAAATTCAAGTCGATGGCAAGGAAATTAAAGGAAAGTCAAAGAAATTCAAGGAAATGGCAAGAAAATTCAAGGAAATTCAAGGAAATGGCAAGGAAATTGAAGGAAATTCAAGGAAATGGCAAGGCAAGGAAAGGAAATCCAAGGAAATGGCAAGGATATTCAAGGAAATTCAAGGAAATTCAAGGAAATGACAAGAAAATCGAAGGGAATGGCAAGGCAAGGCAAGGAAATTCAAGGAAATTCAAGGAAAGTCAAGGAAATTCAAGGAACTGGCAAGGAAATTCAAGGAAATTGAAGGAAATTCAAGGAAATGGAAAGGAAATTCAAGGAAATACAAAGAAATTCAAGGAAATGCAAGGATATTCAAGGAAATTGAATGAAATGGCAAGGAAATTCAAGGAAATTCAAGGAAATTCAAGGAAATGGCAAGGAAATTCAAAGAAATTCAAGGAAATGGCAAGGCAAGTAAAAAAAAATCAAGGAAACGGCAAGGAAATGGCAGAAAATTCAAGGAAATTCAGGGAAATGACAAGGAAATTCAAGGAAAATCAAGGAAATTCAAGGAAATTCAAGGAAATGGCAAGGAAATTCAAGGAAATGGGAAGGAAATTCAAGGAAATGGCAAAGAAATGCAAGGAAATGCAAGACAATGGCAAGGAAATTAAAGGATAATCAAGGAAATTCAAGGAAATGGCAAGAAAATTCAAGGAAATTCAAGGAAATGGCAAGGCAAGGCAAGGCAATTCAAGGAAATGGCAAGGAAATGGCAAGGAAATTCAAGGAAATTCAAGGAAATGGCAAGGAAATGGAGGGAAATTCAAGGAAATGGAAGGCAAGTAAAGAAAATTCAAGGAAATGGCAAGGAAAATCAAGGAAATTCAAGGAAATTCAAGGAAATTCAAGGAAATTCAAGGAAATGGCAAGGAGATTCAAGGAAATTCAAGGCAATGGCAAGGAAATTCAAGGAAATTCAAGGAAATGGCAAGGAAAGTCAAGGAAATTCAAGGAAATGGAAGGTAAGGAAAGAAAATTAAATGAAATGGCAAAGAAATTCAAGGAAATTCAAGGCAATGGCCAGGAAATTAAAGGATATTCAAGGAAATTCAAGGAAATGGCAAGAAAATTAAAGGAAATTCAAGGAAATGGCAAGGCAAGGCAAGGAAATTAAAGGAAATGGCAAGGAAATTCAAGGAATTTCAAGGAAATTCAAGGAAATGGCAAGGAAATTCAAGGAAATTGAAGGAAATGACAAGGAAATTCAAGGAAATGGAAGGAAATTCAACGAAATTCAAGGAAATGGCAAGGCAAAGAAAGGAAATTCAAGGAAACGGCAAGGAAATGGCAAGAAAATTCAAGGAAATTCAAGGAAATGGCAAGGCAAAGCAAGGAAATTCAAGGCAATTCAAGGAAATCGCAAGGAAATTCAAGGAAATTCAAGGCAATGGCAAGGAAATTCAAGGAAATTCAAGGAAATCGCAAGGAAATTCAAGGAAATTCATGGAAATGGCAAGGCAAAGCAAGGAAATTCAAGGAAATTCAAGGAAATTCAAGGAATTTCAAGGAAATTCAAGGAAATGGCAAGGAAATTCAAGGAAGTTCAAGGATATTCAAGGAAATGGCAAAGAAATGGCAAGGAAATTCAAGGAAATTCAAGGAAATGGCAAGACAAGGAAAGGAAATCCAAGGAAATCCAAGGAAATTCAAGGATATGGCAAAGAAATTCAAGGAAATTCAAAGAAATTCAAGGAAACGCCAAGGAAATTCAAGGAAATTCAAGGAAATGGCAAGGCAAGGAAAGGAAATTCAAGGGAATGGAAAGGAAATTCAGGGAAATTCAAGGAAATTCAAGGAAATGGCAAGGAAATTCAGGGAAATTCAAGGAAATTCAAGGAAATGGCAAGGAAATTCAAGGAAATGGCAAGGAAATTCAAGGAAATGGCAAGGCAAGGCAAGGAAATTCAAGGAAATGGAAGGAAATACAAGGAAATACAAAGAAATTCAAGGAAATGCAAGGATATTAAAGGAAATTCAAGGAAATTCAAGGAAATTGCAAGAAAATTGAAGGAAATGGCAAAGCAAGGCAAGGAAATTCAAGGAAATTGAAGGAAATGGCAAGGACATTCAAGGAAATGGAAGGAAATTCAACGAAATTCAAGGAAATGGCAAGGCAAGGAAAGGAAATTCAAGGAAACGGCAAGGAAATGGCAAGAAAATTCAAGGAAATTCAAGGAAATGGCAAGGAAATTCAAGGAAATTCAAGGAAATGGCAAGGCAAAGCAAGGAAATTCAAGGAAATTCAAGGAAATTCAAGGAAATTCAAGGAAATGGCAAGGAATTTCAAGGAAATTCAAGGAAATGGCAAGGAAATGCAAGGAAATTCAAGGCAATTCAAGGAAATCGCAAGGAAATTCAAGGAAATTCAAGGAAATGGCAAGGCAAAGCAAGGAAATTCAAGGAAATTCAAGGAAATTCAAGGAAATTCAAGGAAATGGCAAGGAATTTCAAGGAAATTCAAGGAAATGGCAAGGAAATGCAAGGAAATTCAAGTAAATTCAAGGAAATGGCAAGGAAATTCAAGGAAATTCAAAAAAATGGAAGGAAATTCAAGGAAATTCAAGGAAATGGCAAGGCAAGGAAAGGAACTCCAAGGAAATCCAAGGAAATTCAAGGATATGGCAAGGAAATTAAAGCAAATGGCAAGGAAATTCAAGGAAATTCAAGGCAATGGCAAGGAAATTCAAGGAAATTCAAGGAAATTCAAAAAAATGGCAAGGAAATTCAGGGAAATGCAAGGAAATTCAAGGAAATGGCAAGGAAATTCAAGGAAATGGCAAGGAAATTCAAGCAAATGGCAAGGGAATTCAAGAAAATGGCAAAGAAATTCAAGGAAATTCAAGTCGATGGCAAGGAAATTAAAGGAAAGTCAAAGAAATTCAAGGAAATGGCAAGACAATTCAAGGAAATTCAAGGAAATGGCAAGGAAATTGAAGGAAATTCAAGGAAATGGCAAAGCAAGGCAAGGAAATTCAAGGAAATTGAAGGAAATGGCAAGGACATTCAAGGAAATGGAAGGAAATTCAACGAAATTCAAGGAAATGGCAAGGCAAGGAAAGGAAATTCAAGGAAACGGCAAGGAAATGGCAAGAAAATTCAAGGAAATTCAAGGAAATGGCAAGGAAATTCAAGGAAATTCAAGGAAATGGCAAGGCAAAGCAAGGAAATTCAAGGAAATTCAAGGAAATTCAAGGAAATTCAAGGAAATGGCAAGGAATTTCAAGGAAATTCAAGGAAATGGCAAGGAAATGCAAGGAAATTCAAGGCAATTCAAGGAAATCGCAAGGAAATTCAAGGAAATTCAAGGAAATGGCAAGGCAAAGCAAGGAAATTCAAGGAAATTCAAGGAAATTCAAGGAAATTCAAGGAAATGGCAAGGAATTTCAAGGAAATTCAAGGAAATGGCAAGGAAATGCAAGGAAATTCAAGTAAATTCAAGGAAATGGCAAGGAAATTCAAGGAAATTCAAAAAAATGGAAGGAAATTCAAGGAAATTCAAGGAAATGGCAAGGCAAGGAAAGGAACTCCAAGGAAATCCAAGGAAATTCAAGGATATGGCAAGGAAATTAAAGCAAATGGCAAGGAAATTCAAGGAAATTCAAGGCAATGGCAAGGAAATTCAAGGAAATTCAAGGAAATTCAAAAAAATGGCAAGGAAATTCAGGGAAATGCAAGGAAATTCAAGGAAATGGCAAGGAAATTCAAGGAAATGGCAAGGAAATTCAAGGAAATGGCAAGGGAATTCAAGAAAATGGCAAAGAAATTCAAGGAAATTCAAGTCGATGGCAAGGAAATTAAAGGAAAGTCAAAGAAATTCAAGGAAATGGCAAGAAAATTCAAGGAAATTCAAGGAAATGGCAAGGAAATTGAAGGAAATTCAAGGAAATGGCAAGGCAAGGAAAGGAAATCCAAGGAAATGGCAAGGATATTCAAGGAAATTCAAGGAAATTCAAGGAAATGACAAGAAAATCGAAGGGAATGGCAAGGCAAGGCAAGGAAATTCAAGGAAATTCAAGGAAAGTCTAGGAAATTCAAGGAACTGGCAAGGAAATTCAAGGAAATTGAAGGAAATTCAAGGAAATGGAAAGGAAATTCAAGGAAATACAAAGAAATTCAAGGAAATGCAAGGATATTCAAGGAAATTGAATGAAATGGCAAGGAAATTCAAGGAAATTCAATAAAATTCAAGGAAATGGCAAGGAAATTCAAAGAAATTCAAGGAAATGGCAAGGCAAGTAAAAAAAAATCAAGGAAACGGCAAGGAAATGGCAGAAAATTCAAGGAAATTCAGGGAAATGACAAGGAAATTCAAGGAAAATCAAGGAAATTCAAGGAAATTCAAGGAAATGGCAAGGAAATTCAAGGAAATGGGAAGGAAATTCAAGGAAATGGCAAAGAAATGCAAGGAAATGCAAGGCAATGGCAAGGAAATTAAAGGATAATCAAGGAAATTCAAGGAAATGGCAAGAAAATTCAAGGAAATTCAAGGAAATGGCAAGGCAAGGCAAGGCAATTCAAGGAAATGGCAAGGAAATGGCAAGGAAATTCAAGGAAATTCAAGGAAATGGCAAGGAAATGGAGGGAAATTCAAGGAAATGGAAGGCAAGTAAAGAAAATTCAAGGAAATGGCAAGGAAAATCAAGGAAATTCAAGGCAATGGCAAGGAAATTCAAGGAAATTCAAGGAAATGGCAAGGAAAGTCAAGGAAATTCAAGGAAATGGAAGGTAAGGAAAGAAAATTAAATGAAATGGCAAAGAAATTCAAGGAAATTCAAGGCAATGGCCAGGAAATTAAAGGATATTCAAGGAAATTCAAGGAAATGGCAAGAAAATTAAAGGAAATTCAAGGAAATGGCAAGGCAAGGCAAGGAAATTAAAGGAAATGGCAAGGAAATTCAAGGAATTTCAAGGAAATTCAAGGAAATGGCAAGGAAATTCAAGGAAATTGAAGGAAATGACAAGGAAATTCAAGGAAATGGAAGGAAATTCAACGAAATTCAAGGAAATGGCAAGGCAAAGAAAGGAAATTCAAGGAAACGGCAAGGAAATGGCAAGAAAATTCAAGGAAATTCAAGGAAATGGCAAGGCAAAGCAAGGAAATTCAAGGAAATTCAAGGCAATGGCAAGGAAATTCAAGGAAATTCAAGGAAATCGCAAGGAAATTCAAGGAAATTCAAGGAAATGGCAAGGCAAAGCAAGGAAATTCAAGGAAATTCAAGGAAATTCAAGGAATTTCAAGGAAATTCAAGGAAATGGCAAGGAAATTCAAGGAAGTTCAAGGATATTCAAGGAAATGGCAAAGAAATGGCAAGGAAATTCAAGGAAATTCAAGGAAATGGCAAGACAAGGAAAGGAAATCCAAGGAAATCCAAGGAAATTCAAGGATATGGCAAAGAAATTCAAGGAAATTCAAAGAAATTCAAGGAAACGCCAAGGAAATTCAAGGAAATTCAAGGAAATGGCAAGGCAAGGCAAGGAAATTCAAGGGAATGGAAAGGAAATTCAGGGAAATTCAAGGAAATTCAAGGAAATGGCAAGGAAATTCAGGGAAATTCAAGGAAATTCAAGGAAATGGCAAGGAAATTCAAGGAAATGGCAAGGAAATTCAAGGAAATGGCAAGGCAAGGCAAGGAAATTCAAGGAAATGGAAGGAAATACAAGGAAATACAAAGAAATTCAAGGAAATGCAAGGATATTAAAGGAAATTCAAGGAAATTCAAGGAAATTGCAAGAAAATTGAAGGAAATGGCAAAGCAAGGCAAGGAAATTCAAGGAAATTGAAGGAAATGGCAAGGACATTCAAGGAAATGGAAGGAAATTCAACGAAATTCAAGGAAATGGCAAGGCAAGGAAAGGAAATTCAAGGAAACGGCAAGGAAATGGCAAGAAAATTCAAGGAAATTCAAGGAAATGGCAAGGCAAAGCAAGGAAATTCAAGGCAATTCAAGGAAATCGCAAGGAAATTCAAGGAAATTCAAGGAAATGGCAAGGCAAAGCAAGGAAATTCAAGGAAATTCAAGGAAATTCAAGGAAATTCAAGGAAATGGCAAGGAATTTCAAGGAAATTCAAGGAAATGGCAAGGAAATTCAAGGAAATTCAAGTAAATTCAAGGAAATGGCAAGGAAATTCAAGGAAATTCAAAAAAATGGAAGGAAATTCAAGGAAATTCAAGGAAATGGCAAGGCAAGGAAAGGAACTCCAAGGAAATCCAAGGAAATTCAAGGATATGGCAAGGAAATTAAAGCAAATGGCAAGGAAATTCAAGGAAATTCAAGGCAATGGCAAGGAAATTCAAGGAAATTCAAGGAAATTCAAAAAAATGGCAAGGAAATTCAGGGAAATGCAAGGAAATTCAAGGAAATGGCAAGGAAATTCAAGGAAATGGCAAGGAAATTCAAGCAAATGGCAAGGGAATTCAAGAAAATGGCAAAGAAATTCAAGGAAATTCAAGTCGATGGCAAGGAAATTAAAGGAAAGTCAAAGAAATTCAAGGAAATGGCAAGAAAATTCAAGGAAATTCAAGGAAATGGCAAGGAAATTGAAGGAAATTCAAGGAAATGGCAAGGCAAGGAAAGGAAATCCAAGGAAATGGCAAGGAAATTCAAGGAATTTCAAGGAAATTCAAGGAAATGGCAAGGATATTCAAGGAAATTCAAGGAAATTCAAGGAAATGACAAGAAAATCGAAGGGAATGGCAAGGCAAGGCAAGGAAATTCAAGGAAATTCAAGGAAAGTCAAGGAAATTCAAGGAACTGGCAAGGAAATTCAAGGAAATTGAAGGAAATTCAAGGAAATGGCAAGGAAATTGAAGGAAATTCAAGGAAATGGCAAGGAAATTCAAGGAAATTGAAGGAAATGGAAAGGAAATTCAAGGAAATTCAAGGAAATTCAAGGAAATGGCAAGGAAATTCAAGGAAATTCAAGGAAATGGAAGGAAATACAAGGAAATACAAAGAAATTCAAGGAAATGCAAGGATATTCAAGGAAATTGAATGAAATGGCAAGGAAATTCAAGGAAATTCAAGGAAATTCAAGGAAATGGCAAGGAAATTCAAAGAAATTCAAGGAAATGGCAAGGCAAGTAAAAAAAATCAAGGAAACGGCAAGGAAATGGCAGAAAATTCAAGGAAATTCAGGGAAATGACAAGGAAATTCAAGGAAAATCAAGGAAATTCAAGGAAATTCAAGGAAATTCAAGGAAATGGCAAGGAAATTCAAGGAAATGGCAAGGAAATTCAAGGAAATGGCAAAGAAATGCAAGGAAATTCAAGGCAATGGCAAGGAAATTAAAGGATAATCAAGGAAATTCAAGGAAATGGCAAGAAAATTCAAGGAAATTCAAGGAAATGGCAAGGCAAGGCAAGGAAATTCAAGGAAATGGCAAGGAAATGGCAAGGAAATTCAAGGAAATTCAAGAAAATGGCAAGGAAATTGAGGGAAATTCAAGGATATGGAAGGCAAGTAAAGAAAATTCAAGGAAATGGCAAGGAAAATCAAGGAAATTCAAGGAAATTCAAGGAAAATCAAGGAAATTCAAGGAAATTCAAGGAAATTCAAGGAAATGGCAAGGAGATTCAAGGAAATTCAAGGCAATGGCAAGGAAATTCAAGGAAATTCAAGGAAATGGCAAGGAAAGTCAAGGAAATTCAAGGAAATGGAAGGTAAGGAAAGAAAATTAAATGAAATGGGAAGGGAATTCAAGGAAATTGAAGGCAACGGCCAGGAAATTAAAGGTTATTCAAGGAAATTCAAGGAAATGGCAAGAAAATTAAAGGAAATTCAAGGAAATGGCAAGGCAAGGCAACGAAATTAAAGGAAATGGCAAGGAAATTCGAGGAATTTCAAGGAAATTCAAGGAAATGGCAAGGAAATTCAAGGAAATTGAAGGAAATGACAAGGAAATTCAAGGAAATGGAAAGAAATTCAACGAAATTCAAGGAAATGGCAAGGCAAAGAAAGGAAATTCAAGGAAACGGCAAGGAAATGGCAAGAAAATTCAAGGAAATTCAAGGAAATGGCAAGGCAAAGCAAGGAAATTCAAGGCAATTCAAGGAAATGGCAAGGAAATTCAAGGAAATTCAAGGCAATGGCAAGGAAATTCAAGGAAATTCAAGGAAATTCAAGGAAATGGCAAGGAATTTCAAGGAAATTCAAGGAAATGGCAAGGATATTCAAGGAAATTCAAGGAAATTGCAAGAAAATTGAAGGAAATAGCAAAGCAAGGCAAGGAAATTTAAGGAAATTCAAGGAAATGGCAAGGAAATTCAGGGAAATTGAAGGAAATGGCAAGGAAATTCAAGGAAATGGAAGGAAATTCAACGAAATTCAAGGAAATGGCAAGGCAAGGAAAGGAAATTCAAGGAAACGGGAAGGAAATGGCAAGAAAATTCAAGGAAATTCAAGGAAATGGCAAGGCAAAGCAAGGAAATTCAAGGCAATTCAAGGAAATGGCAAGGAAATTCAAGGAAATTCAAGGCAATGGCAAGGAAATTCAAGGAAATTAAAGGAAATGGCAACGAAATTCAAGGAATTTCAAGGAAATTCAAGGAAATGGCAAGGATATTCAAGGAAATTCAAGGAAATTGCAAGAAAATTGAAGGAAATGGCAAAGCAAGGCAAGGAAATTTAAGGAAATTCAAGGAAATGGCAAGGAAATTCAAGGAAATTAAAGGAAATCGCAAGGAAATTCAAGGAAATTCAAGGAAATGGCAAGGCAAAGCAAGGAAATTCAAGGAAATTCAAGGAAATTCAAGGAAATTCAAGGAAATTCAAGGAAATTCAAGGAAATGGCAAGGAATTTCAAGGAAATTCAAGGAAATGGCAAGGAAATTCAAGGAAGTTCAAGGATATTCAAGGAAATGGCAAAGAAATGGCAAGGAAATTCAAGGAAATTCAAGGAAATGGCAAGACAAGGAAAGGAAATCCAAGGAAATCCAAGGAAATTCAAGGATATGGCAAGGAAATTAAAGCAAATGGCAAGGAAATTCAAGGAAATTCAAAGAAATTCAAGGAAACGCCAAGGAAATTCAAGGAAATTCAAGGAAATGGCAAGGCAAGGAAAGGAAATTCAAGGGAATGGAAAGGAAATTCAGGGAAATTCAAGGAAATTCAAGGAAATGGCAAGGAAATTCAGGGAAATTCAAGGAAATTCAAGGAAATGGCAAGGAAATTCAAGGAAACGGCAAGGAAATTCAAGGAAATGGCAAGGCAAGGCAAGGAAATTCAAGGAAATGGAAGGCAAGGAAAGAAAATTAAATGAAATGGCAAGGAAATTCAAGGAAATTCAAGGAAATGGCAAGCAAATTCAAGGAAATGGCAAGGAAATTCAAGGAAATTCAAAAAAATGGAAGGAAATTCAAGGAAATTCAAGGAAATGGCAAGGCAAGGCAAGGAAATCCAAGGAAATCCAAGGAAATTCAAGGATATGGCAAGGAAATTAAAGCAAATGGCAAGGAAATTCAAGGAAATTCAAAGAAATTCAAGGAAATGGCAATGAAATTCAAGGAAATTCAAGGAAATGGCAAGCAAATTCAAGGAAATGGCAAGGAAATTCAAGGAAATTCAAAAAAATGGAAGGAAATTCAAGGAAATTCAAGGAAATGGCAAGGCAAGGCAAGGAAATCCAAGGAAATCCAAGGAAATTCAAGGATATGGCAAGGAAATTCAAGGAAATGGCAAGGAAAGTCAAGGAAATTCAAGGAAATGGAAGGCAAGGAAAGAAAATTAAATGAAATGGCAAAGAAATTCAAGGAAGTTCAAGGAAGTTCAAGGAAATGGAAAGGATATTCAAGGAAATTCAAGGAAATTCAAGGAACTGGCAAAGAAATTCAAGGAAATTCAAGGCGATGGAAAGGAAATTAAAGGATATTCAAGGAAATTCAAGGAAATGGCAAGAAAATTCAAGGAAATTCAAGGAAATGGCAAGGCAAGGCAAGGAAATTCAAAAAAATTCAAGGAACTGGCAAGGAAATTCAAGGAAATTGAATGAAATTCAAGGAAATGGCAAGGAAATTGAATGAAATTTAAGGAAATGGCAAGGAAATTCAAGGAAATGGCAAGGAAAGTCAAGGAAATTCAAGGAAATGGAAGGTAAGAAAAGAAAATTAAATGAAATGGCAAGGAAATTCAAGGAAATTCAAGGCAATGGCAAGGAAATTAAAGGATATTCAAAAAAATTCAAGGAAATGACAAGAAAATTCAAGGAAATTCAAGGAAATGGCAAGGCAAGGCAAGGAAATTAAAAAAAAAAGGCAAGGAAATTCAAGGAATTTCAAGGAAATTCAAGGAAATGGAAGGCAAGTAAAGAAAATTCAAGGAAATGGCAAGGAAAATCAATGAAATTCAAGGAAATTCAAGGAAAATCAAGGAAATTCAAGGAAATTCAAGGAAATTCAAGGAAATGGCAAGGAGATTCAAGGAAATTCAAGGCAATGGCAAGGAAATTCAAGGAAATTCAAGGAAATGGCAAGGAAATTCAAGGAAATTCAAGGAAATTCAAGGAACTGGCAAGGAAATTCAAGGAAATTGAAGGAAATTCAAGGAAATGGCAAGGAAATTCAACGAAATTCAAGGAAATGGCAAGGCAAGGAAAGGAAATTCAAAGAAACGGCAAGGAAATGGCAAGAAAATTCAAGGAAATTCAAGGAAATGGCAAGGAAATTCAAGGAAATTCAAGGCAATGGCAAGGAAATTCAAGGAAATTCAAAGAAAATTCAAGGAAATTCAAGGCAATGGCAAGGAAATTAAAGGAAATTCAAGGAAATTCAAGGAAATGGCAAGGAAATTCAGGGAAATTCAAGGAAATTCAAGGAAATGGCAAGGAAATTCAAGGAAATTCAAGGCAATGGCCAGGAAATTAAAGGATATTCAAGGAAATGGCAAGAAAATTAAAGGAAATTCAAGGAAATGGCAAGGCAAGGCAAGGAAATTAAAGGAAATGGCAAGGAAATTCAAGGAATTTCAAGGAAATTCAAGGAAATGGCAAGGATATTCAAGGAAATTCAAGGAAATTGCAAGAAAATTGAAGGAAATGGCATAGCAAGGCAAGGAAATTTAAGGAAATTCAAGGAAATGGCAAGGAAATTCAAGGAAATTGAAGGAAATGGCAAGGAAATTCAAGGAAATTGAAGGAAATTCAACGAAATTCAAGGAAATGGCAAGGCAAGGAAAGGAAATTCAAGGAAACGGCAAGGAAATGGCAAGAAAATTCAAGGAAATTCAAGGAAATGGCAAGGCAAAGCAAGGAAATTCAAGGAAATTCAAGGAAATTCAAGGAAATGGCAAGGAGTTTCAAGGAAATTCAAGGAAATGGCAAGGAAATTCAAGGAAATTCAAGTAAATTCAAGGAAATTCAAAAAAATGGAAGGAAATTCAAGGAAATTCAAGGAAATGGCAAGGCAAGGAAAGGAACTCCAAGGAAATCCAAGGAAATTCAAGGATATGGCAAGGAAATTAAAGCAAATGGCAAGGAAATTCAAGGAAATTCAAGGCAATGGCAAGGAAATTCAAGGAAATTCAAGGAAATTCAAAAAAATGGCAAGGAAATTCAGGGAAATTCAAGGAAATTCAAGGAAATGGCAAGGAAATTCAAGGAAATGGCAAGGAAATTCAAGCAAATGGCAAGGGAATTCAAGAAAATGGCAAAGAAATTCAAGGAAATTCAAGTCGATGGCAAGGAAATTAAAGGAAAGTCAAAGAAATTCAAGGAAATGGCAAGAAAATTCAAGGAAATTCAAGGAAATGGCAAGGAAATTGAAGGAAATTCAAGGAAATGGCAAGGCAAGGAAAGGAAATCCAAGGAAATGGCAAGGAAATTCAAGGAATTTCAAGGAAATTCAAGGAAATGGCAAGGATATTCAAGGAAATTCAAGGAAATTCAAGGAAATGACAAGAAAATCGAAGGGAATGGCAAGGCAAGGCAAGGAAATTCAAGGAAATTCAAGGAAAGTCAAGGAAATTCAAGGAACTGGCAAGGAAATTCAAGGAAATTGAAGGAAATTCAAGGAATTTCAAGGAAATTCAAGGAAATGGCAAAAAAATTCAAGGAAATTCAAGGCAATGGAAAGGAAATTCAAGGATATTCAAGGAAATTCAAGGAAATGGCAAGAAAATTCAAGGAAATTCAAGGAAATGGCAAGGAAAGTCAGGGAAATTCAAGGAAATGGCAAGGAAATTCAAGGAAATTCAATGATATTCAAGGAAATGGAAAAGAAATGGCAAGGAAATTCAAGGAAATTCAAGGAAATGGCAAGGAAATTCAAGGAAATTCAAGGAAATGGCAAGGAAATTCAAGGAAATTCAAAAAAATGGAAGGAAATTCAAGGAAATTCAAGGAAATGGCAAGGCAAGGCAAGGAAATCCAAGGAAATCCAAGGAAATCCAAGGAAATTCAAGGATATGGCAAGGAAATTAAAGCAAATGGCAAGGAAATTCAAGGAAATTCAAAGAAATTCAAGGAAATGGCAATGAAATTCAAGGAAATTCAAGGAAATGGCAAGGCAAGGAAAGGAAATTCAAGGAAATGGAAAGGAAATTCAGGGAAATTCAAGGAAATTCAAGGAAATGGCAAGGAAATTCAGGGAAATTCAAGGAAATTCAAGGCAATGGCAAGGAAATTCAAGGAAATGGCAAGGAAATTCAAGGAAATGGCAAGGAAAGTCAAGGAAATTCAAGGAAATGGAAGGCAAGGAAAGAAAATTAAATGAAATGGCAAAGAAATTCAAGGAAGTTCAAGGAAGTTCAAGGAAATGGAAAGGATATTCAAGGAAATTCAAGGAAATTCAAGGAACTGGCAAAGAAATTCAAGGAAATTCAAGGCGATGGAAAGGAAATTAAAGGATATTCAAGGAAATTCAAGGAAATGGCAAGAAAATTCAAGGAAATTCAAGGAAATGGCAAGGCAAGTAAAGAAAATTCAAGGAAATGGCAAGGAAAATCAATGAAATTCAAGGAAATTCAAGGAAAATCAAGGAAATTCAAGGAAATTCAAGGAAATGGCAAGGAGATTCAAGGAAATTCAAGGCAATGGCAAGGAAATTCAAGGAAATTCAAGGAAATGGCAAGGAAATTCAAGGAAATTCAAGGCAATGGCCAGGAAATTAAAGGATATTCAAGGAAATGGCAAGAAAATTAAAGGAAATTCATGGAAATGGCAAGGCAAGGCAAGGAAATTAAAGGAAATGGCAAGGAAATTCAAGGAATTTCAAGGAAATTGCAAGAAAATTGAAGGAAATGGCAAAGCAAGGCAAGGAAATTTAAGGAAATTCAAGGAAATGGCAAGGAAATTCAAGGAAATTGAAGGAAATGGCAAGGAAATTCAAGGAAATTGAAGGAAATTCAACGAAATTCAAGGAAATGGCAAGGCAAGGAAAGGAAATTCAAGGAAACGGCAAGGAAATGGCAAGAAAATTCAAGGAAATTCAAGGAAATGGCAAGGCAAAGCAAGGAAATTCAAGGCAATTCAAGGAAATCGCAAGGAAATTCAAGGAAATTCAAGGAAATGGCAAGGCAAAGCAAGGAAATTCAAGGAAATTCAAGGAAATTCAAGGAAATGGCAAGGAATTTCAAGGAAATTCAAGGAAATGGCAAGGAAATTCAAGGAAATTCAAGTAAATTCAAGGAAATTCAAAAAAATGGAAGGAAATTCAAGGAAATTCAAGGAAATGGCAAGGCAAGGAAAGGAACTCCAAGGAAATCCAAGGAAATTCAAGGATATGGCAAGGAAATTAAAGCAAATGGCAAGGAAATTCAAGGAAATGGCAAGGGAATTCAAGAAAATGGCAAAGAAATTCAAGGAAATTCAAGTCGATGGCAAGGAAATTAAAGGAAAGTCAAAGAAATTCAAGGAAATGGCAAGAAAATTCAAGGAAATTCAAGGAAATGGCAAGGAAATTGAAGGAAATTCAAGGAAATGGCAAGGCAAGGAAAGGAAATCCAAGGAAATGGCAAGGAAATTCAAGGAATTTCAAGGAAATTCAAGGAAATGGCAAGGATATTCAAGGAAATTCAAGGAAATTCAAGGAAATGACAAGAAAATCGAAGGGAATGGCAAGGCAAGGCAAGGAAATTCAAGGAAATTCAAGGAAAGTCAAGGAAATTCAAGGAACTGGCAAGGAAATTCAAGGAAATTGAAGGAGATTCAAGGAAATGGCAAGGAAATTGAAGGAAATTCAAGGAAATGGCAAGGAAATTCAAGGAAATTGAAGGAAATGGAAAGGAAATTCAAGGAAATTCAAGGAAATTCAAGGAAATGGCAAGGAAATTCAAGGAAATTCAAGGAAATGGAAGGAAATACAAGGAAATACAAAGAAATTCAAGGAAATGCAAGGATATTCAAGGAAATTGAATGAAATGGCAAGGAAATTCAAGGAAATTCAAGGAAATTCAAGGAAATGGCAAGGAAATTCAAAGAAATTCAAGGAAATGGCAAGGCAAGTAAAAAAAAATCAAGGAAACGGCAAGGAAATGGCAGAAAATTCAAGGAAATTCAGGGAAATGACAAGGAAATTCAAGGAAAATCAAGGAAATTCAAGGAAATTCAAGGAAATTCAAGGAAATGGCAAGGAAATTCAAGGAAATGGGAAGGAAATTCAAGGAAATGGCAAAGAAATGCAAGGAAATTCAAGGCAATGGCCAGGAAATTAAAGGATAATCAAGGAATTTCAAGGAAATGGCAAGAAAATTCAAGGAAATTCAAGGAAATGGCAAGGCAAGGCAAGGCAATTCAAGGAAATGGCAAGGAAATGGCAAGGAAATTCAAGGAAATTCAAGGAAATGGCAAGGAAATTGAGGGAAATTCAAGGAAATGGAAGGCAAGTAAAGAACATTCAAGGAAATGGCAAGGAAAGTCAAGGAAATTCAAGGAAATGGAAGGTAAGGAAAGAAAATTAAATGAAATGGCAAGGAAATTCAAGGAAATTCAAGGCAATGGCCAGGAAATTAAAGGATATTCAAGGAAATTCAAGGAAATGGCAAGAAAATTCGAGGAAATTCAAGGAAATGGCAAGGCAAAGCAAGGAAATTCAAGGCAATTCAAGGAAATCGCAAGGAAATTCAAGGAAATTCAAGGCAATGGCAAGGAAATTCAAGGAAATTAAAAGAAAATCGCAAGGAAATTCAAGGAAATTCAAGGAAATGGCAAGGCAAAGCAAGGAAATTCAAGGAAATTCAAGGAAATTCAAGGAAATTCAAGGAAATTCAAGGAAATGGCAAGGAATTTCAAGGAAATTCAAGGAAATGGCAAGGAAATTCAAGGAAGTTCAAGGATATTCAAGGAAATGGCAAAGAAATGGCAAGGAAATTCAAGGAAATTCAAGGAAATGGCAAGACAAGGAAAGGAAATCCAAGGAAATCCAAGGAAATTCAAGGATATGGCAAAGAAATTCAAGGAAATTCAAAGAAATTCAAGGAAACGCCAAGGAAATTCAAGGAAATTCAAGGAAATGGCAAGGCAAGGAAAGGAAATTCAAGGGAATGGAAAGGAAATTCAGGGAAATTCAAGGAAATTTAAGGAAATGGCAAGGAAATTCAGGGAAATTCAAGGAAATTCAAGGAAATGGCAAGGAAATTCAAGGAATTTCAAGGAAATTCAAGGAAATGGCAAGGCAAGGCAAGGAAATTCAAGGAAATGGAAGGCAAGGAAAGAAAATTAAATGAAATGGCAAGGAAATTCAAGGAAATTCAAGGAAATGGCAAGCAAATCCAAGGAAATGGCAAGGAAATTCAAGGAATTTCAAGGAAATTCAAGGAAATGGCAAAATATTCAAGGAAATTCAAGGCAATGGAAAGGAAATTCAAGGATATTCAAGGAAATTCAAGGGAATGGCAAGAAAATTCAAGGAAATTCAAGGAAATGGCAAGGAAAGTCAGGGAAATTCAAGGAAATGGCAAGGAAATTCAAGGAAATTCAATGATATTCAAGGAAATGGAAAAGAAATGGCATGGAAATTCAAGGAAATGGCAAGGAAATTCAAGGAAATTCAAGGAAATGGCAAGGAAATTCAAGGAAATTCAAAAAAATGGAAGGAAATTCAAGGAAATTCAAGGAAATGGCAAGGCAAGGCAAGGAAATCCAAGGAAATCCAAGGAAATCCAAGGAAATTCAAGGATATGGCAAGGAAATTAAAGCAAATGGCAAGGAAATTCAAGGAAATTCAAAGAAATTCAAGGAAATGGCAATGAAATTCAAGGAAATTCAAGGAAATAGCAAGGCAAGGAAAGGAAATTCAAGGAAATGGAAAGGAAATTCAGGGAAATTCAAGGAAATTCAAGGAAATGGCAAGGAAATTCAGGGAAATTCAAGGAAATTCAAGGCAATGGCAAGGAAATTCAAGGAAATGGCAAGGAAATTCAAGGAAATGGCAAGGAAAGTCAAGGAAATTCAAGGAAATGGAAGGCAAGGAAAGAAAATTAAATGAAATGGCAAAGAAATTCAAGGAAGTTCAAGGAAGTTCAAGGAAATGGAAAGGATATTCAAGGAAATTCAAGGAAATTCAAGGAACTGGCAAAGAAATTCAAGGAAATTCAAGGCGATGGAAAGGAAATTAAAGGATATTCAAGGAAATTCAAGGAAATGGCAAGAAAATTCAAGGAAATTCAAGGAAATGGCAAGGCAAGTAAAGAAAATTCAAGGAAATGGCAAGGAAAATCAATGAAATTCAAGGAAATTCAAGGAAAATCAAGGAAATTCAAGGAAATTCAAGGAAATGGCAAGGAGATTCAAGGAAATTCAAGGCAATGGCAAGGAAATTCAAGGAAATTCAAGGAAATGGCAAGGAAATTCAAGGAAATTCAAGGCAATGGCCAGGAAATTAAAGGATATTCAAGGAAATGGCAAGAAAATTAAAGGAAATTCATGGAAATGGCAAGGCAAGGCAAGGAAATTAAAGGAAATGGCAAGGAAATTCAAGGAATTTCAAGGAAATTGCAAGAAAATTGAAGGAAATGGCAAAGCAAGGCAAGGAAATTTAAGGAAATTCAAGGAAATGGCAAGGAAATTCAAGGAAATTGAAGGAAATTCAAGGAAATTGAAGGAAATTCAACGAAATTCAAGGAAATGGCAAGGCAAGGAAAGGAAATTCAAGGAAACGGCAAGGAAATGGCAAGAAAATTCAAGGAAATTCAAGGAAATGGCAAGGCAAAGCAAGGAAATTCAAGGCAATTCAAGGAAATCGCAAGGAAATTCAAGGAAATTCAAGGAAATGGCAAGGCAAAGCAAGGAAATTCAAGGAAATTCAAGGAAATTCAAGGAAATGGCAAGGAATTTCAAGGAAATTCAAGGAAATGGCAAGGAAATTCAAGGAAATTCAAGTAAATTCAAGGAAATTCAAAAAAATGGAAGGAAATTCAAGGAAATTCAAGGAAATGGCAAGGCAAGGAAAGGAACTCCAAGGAAATCCAAGGAAATTCAAGGATATGGCAAGGAAATTAAAGCAAATGGCAAGGAAATTCAAGGAAATTCAAGGCAATGGCAAGGAAATTCAAGGAAATTCAAGGAAATTCAAAAAAATGGCAAGGAAATTCAGGGAAATTCAAGGAAATTCAAGGAAATGGCAAGGAAATTCAAGGAAATGGCAAGGAAATTCAAGGAAATGGCAAGGGAATTCAAGAAAATGGCAAAGAAATTCAAGGAAATTCAAGTCGATGGCAAGGAAATTAAAGGAAAGTCAAAGAAATTCAAGGAAATGGCAAGAAAATTCAAGGAAATTCAAGGAAATGGCAAGGAAATTGAAGGAAATTCAAGGAAATGGCAAGGCAAGGAAAGGAAATCCAAGGAAATGGCAAGGAAATTCAAGGAATTTCAAGGAAATTCAAGGAAATGGCAAGGATATTCAAGGAAATTCAAGGAAATTCAAGGAAATGACAAGAAAATCGAAGGGAATGGCAAGGCAAGGCAAGGAAATTCAAGGAAATTCAAGGAAAGTCAAGGAAATTCAAGGAACTGGCAAGGAAATTCAAGGAAATTGAAGGAAATTCAAGGAAATGGCAAGGAAATTCAAGGAAATTCAAGGAAATGGCAAGGAAATTCAAGGAAATTGAAGGAAATGGCAAGGAAATTCAAGGAAATTGAAGGAAATTCAACGAAATTCAAGGAAATGGCAAGGCAAGAAAAAAAAAATCAAGGAAACGGCAAGGAAATGGCAAGAAAATTCAAGGAAATTCAAGGAAATGGCAAGGCAAAGCAAGGAAATTCACGGAAATTCAAGGAAATTCAAGGAAATGGCAAGGAATTTCAAGGAAATTCAAGGAAATGGCAAGGAAATTCAAGGAAATTCAAGTAAATTCAAGGAAATTCAAAAAAATGGAAGGAAATTCAAGGAAATTCAAGGAAATGGCAAGGCAAGGAAAGGAACTCCAAGGAAATCCAAGGAAATTCAAGGATATGGCAAGGAAATTAAAGCAAATGGCAAGGAAATTCAAGGAAATTCAAGGCAATGGCAAGGAAATTCAAGGAAATTCAAGGAAATTCAAAAAAATGGCAAGGAAATTCAGGGAAATTCAAGGAAATTCAAGGAAATGGCAAGGAAATTCAAGGAAATGGCAAGGAAATTCAAGGAAATGGCAAGGGAATTCAAGAAAATGGCAAAGAAATTCAAGGAAATTCAAGTCGATGGCAAGGAAATTAAAGGAAAGTCAAAGAAATTCAAGGAAATGGCAAGAAAATTCAAGGAAATTCAAGGAAATGGCAAGGAAATTGAAGGAAATTCAAGGAAATGGCAAGGCAAGGAAAGGAAATCCAAGGAAATGGCAAGGAAATTCAAGGAATTTCAAGGAAATTAAAGGAAATGGCAAGGATATTCAAGGAAATTCAAGGAAATTCAAGGAAATGACAAGAAAATCGAAGGGAATGGCAAGGCAAGGCAAGGAAATTCAAGGAAATTCAAGGAAAGTCAAGGAAATTCAAGGAACTGGCAAGGAAATTCAAGGAAATTGAAGGAAATTCAAGGAATTTCAAGGAAATTCAAGGAAATGGCAAAAAAATTCAAGGAAATTCAAGGCAATGGAAAGGAAATTCAAGGATATTCAAGGAAATTCAAGGAAATGGCAAGAAAATTCAAGGAAATTCAAGGAAATGGCAAGGAAAGTCAGGGAAATTCAAGGAAATGGCAAGGAAATTCAAGGAAATTCAATGATATTCAAGGAAATGGAAAAGAAATGGCAAGGAAATTCAAGGAAATTCAAGGAAATGGCAAGGAAATTCAAGGAAATTCAAGGAAATGGCAAGGAAATTCAAGGAAATTCAAAAAAATGGAAGGAAATTCAAGGAAATTCAAGGAAATGGCAAGGCAAGGCAAGGAAATCCAAGGAAATCCAAGGAAATCCAAGGAAATTCAAGGATATGGCAAGGAAATTCAAGGAAATTCAAAGAAATTCAAGGAAATGGCAATGAAATTCAAGGAAATTCAAGGAAATAGCAAGGCAAGGAAAGGAAATTCAAGGAAATGGAAAGGAAATTCAGGGAAATTCAAGGAAATTCAAGGAAATGGCAAGGAAATTCAGGGAAATTCAAGGAAATTCAAGGCAATGGCAAGGAAATTCAAGGAAATGGCAAGGAAATTCAAGGAAATGGCAAGGAAAGTCAAGGAAATTCAAGGAAATGGAAGGCAAGGAAAGAAAATTAAATGAAATGGCAAAGAAATTCAAGGAAGTTCAAGGAAGTTCAAGGAAATGGAAAGGATATTCAAGGAAATTCAAGGAAATTCAAGGAACTGGCAAAGAAATTCAAGGAAATTCAAGGCGATGGAAAGGAAATTAAAGGATATTCAAGGAAATTCAAGGAAATGGCAAGAAAATTCAAGGAAATTCAAGGAAATGACAAGGAAATTCAAGGAAATTCAAGGAAATGGCAAGGCAAGTAAAGAAAATTCAAGGAAATGGCAAGGAAAATCAATGAAATTCAAGGAAATTCAAGGAAAATCAAGGAAATTCAAGGAAATTCAAGGAAATGGCAAGGAGATTCAAGGAAATTCAAGGCAATGGCAAGGAAATTCAAGGAAATTCAAGGAAATGGCAAGGAAATTCAAGGAAATTCAAGGCAATGGCCAGGAAATTAAAGGATATTCAAGGAAATGGCAAGAAAATTAAAGGAAATTCATGGAAATGGCAAGGCAAGGCAAGGAAATTAAAGGAAATGGCAAGGAAATTCAAGGAATTTCAAGGAAATTGCAAGAAAATTGAAGGAAATGGCAAAGCAAGGCAAGGAAATTTAAGGAAATTCAAGGAAATGGCAAGGAAATTCAAGGAAATTGAAGGAAATGGCAAGGAAATTCAAGGAAATTGAAGGAAATTCAACGAAATTCAAGGAAATGGCAAGGCAAGGAAAGGAAATTCAGGGAAACGGCAAGGAAATGGCAAGAAAATTCAAGGAAATTCAAGGAAATGGCAAGGCAAAGCAAGGAAATTCAAGGCAATTCAAGGAAATCGCAAGGAAATTCAAGGAAATTCAAGGAAATGGCAAGGCAAAGCAAGGAAATTCAAGGAAATTCAAGTAAATTCAAGGAAATTCAAAAAAATGGAAGGAAATTCAAGAAAATTCAAGGAAATGGCAAGGCAAGGAAAGGAACTCCAAGGAAATCCAAGGAAATTCAAGGATATGGCAAGGAAATTAAAGCAAATGGCAAGGAAATTCAAGGAAATTCAAGGCAATGGCAAGGAAATTCAAGGAAATTCAAGGAAATTCAAAAAAATGGCAAGGAAATTCAGGGAAATGCAAGGAAATTCAAGGAAATGGCAAGGAAATTCAAGGAAATGGCAAGGAAATTCAAGCAAATGGCAAGGGAATTCAAGAAAATGGCAAAGAAATTCAAGGAAATTCAAGTCGATGGCAAGGAAATTAAAGGAAAGTCAAAGAAATTCAAGGAAATGGCAAGAAAATTCAAGGAAATTCAAGGAAACGGCAAGGAAATTGAAGGAAATTCAAGGAAATGGCAAGGCAAGGAAAGGAAATCCAAGGAAATGGCAAGGAAATTCAAGGAATTTCAAGGAAATTCAAGGAAATGGCAAGGATATTCAAGGAAATTCAAGGAAATTCAAGGAAATGACAAGAAAATCGAAGGGAATGGCAAGGCAAGGCAAGGAAATTCAAGGAAATTCAAGGAAAGTCAAGGAAATTCAAGGAACTGGCAAGGAAATTCAAGGAAATTGAAGGAAATTCAAGGAAATGGCAAGGAAATTGAAGGAAATTCAAGGAAATGGCAAGGAAATTCAAGGAAATTGAAGGAAATGGAAAGGAAATTCAAGGAAATTCAAGGAAATGGCAAGGAAATTCAAGGAAATTCAAGGAAATGGAAGGAAATACAAGGAAATACAAAGAAATTCAAGGAAATGCAAGGATATTCAAGGAAATTGAATGAAATGGCAAGGAAATTCAAGGAAATTCAAGGAAATTCAAGGAAATGGCAAGGAAATTCAAAGAAATTCAAGGAAATGGCAAGGCAAGTAAAAAAAAATCAAGGAAACGGCAAGGAAATGGCAGAAAATTCAAGGAAATTCAGGGAAATGACAAGGAAAATCAAGGAAAATCAAGGAAATTCAAGCAAATTCAAGGAAATTCAAGGAAATGGCAAGGAAATTCAAGGAAATGGCAAGGAAATTCAAGGAAATGGCAAAGAAATGCAAGGAAATTCAAGGCAATGGCAAGGAAATTAAAGGATAATCAAGGAATTTCAAGGAAATGGCAAGAAAATTCAAGGAAATTCAAGGAAATGGCAAGGCAAGGCAAGGCAATTCAAGGAAATGGCAAGGAAATGGCAAGGAAAGTCAAGGAAATTCAAGGAAATGGAAGGTAAGGAAAGAAAATTAAATGAAATGGCAAGGAAATTCAAGGAAATTCAAGGCAATGGCCAGGAAATTAAAGGATATTCAAGGAAATTCAAGGAAATGGCAAGAAAATTCAAGGAAATTCAAGGAAATGGCAAGGCAAAGCAAGGAAATTCAAGGCAATTCAAGGAAATCGCAAGGAAATTCAAGGAAATTCAAGGCAATGGCAAGGAAATTCAAGGAAATTAAAGGAAATCGCAAGGAAATTCAAGGAAATTCAAGGAAATGGCAAGGCAAAGCAAGGAAATTCAAGGAAATTCAAGGAAATTCAAGGAAATTCAAGGAAATTCAAGGAAATGGCAAGGAATTTCAAGGAAATTCAAGGAAATGGCAAGGAAATTCAAGGAAGTTCAAGGATATTCAAGGAAATGGCAAAGAAATGGCAAGGAAATTCAAGGAAATTCAAGGAAATGGCAAGACAAGGAAAGGAAATCCAAGGAAATCCAAGGAAATTCAAGGATATGGCAAAGAAATTCTAGGAAATTCAAAGAAATTCAAGGAAACGCCAAGGAAATTCAAGGAAATTCAAGGAAATGGCAAGGCAAGGAAAGGAAATTCAAGTGAATGGAAAGGAAATTCAGGGAAATTCAAGGAAATTCAAGGAAATGGCAAGGAAATTCAGGGAAATTCAAGGAAATTCAAGGAAATGGCAAGGAAATTCAAGGAATTTCAAGGAAATTCAAGGAAATGGCAAGGCAAGGCAAGGAAATTCAAGGAAATGGAAGGCAAGGAAAGAAAATTAAATGAAATGGCAAGGAAATTCAAGGAAATTCAAGGAAATGGCAAGCAAATCCAAGGAAATGGCAAGGAAATTCAAGGAATTTCAAGGAAATTCAAGGAAATGGCAAAATATTCAAGGAAATTCAAGGCAATGGAAAGGAAATTCAAGGATATTCAAGGAAATTCAAGGAAATGGCAAGAAAATTCAAGGAAATTCAAGGAAATGGCAAGGAAAGTCAGGGAAATTCAAGGAAATGGCAAGGAAATTCAAGGAAATTCAATGATATTCAAGGAAATGGAAAAGAAATGGCAAGGAAATTCAAGGAAATTCAAGGAAATGGCAAGGAAATTCAAGGAAATGGCAAGGAAATTCAAGGAAATTCAAAAAAATGGAAGGAAATTCAAGGAAATTCAAGGAAATGGCAAGGCAAGGCAAGGAAATCCAAGGAAATCCAAGGAAATCCAAGGAAATTCAAGGATATGGCAAGGAAATTAAAGCAAATGGCAAGGAAATTCAAGGAAATTCAAAGAAATTCAAGGAAATGGCAATGAAATTCAAGGAAATTCAAGGAAATAGCAAGGCAAGGAAAGGAAATTCAAGGAAATGGAAAGGAAATTCAGGGAAATTCAAGGAAATTCAAGGAAATGGCAAGGAAATTCAGGGAAATTCAAGGAAATTCAAGGCAATGGCAAGGAAATTCAAGGAAATGGCAAGGAAATTCAAGGAAATGGCAAGGAAAGTCAAGGAAATTCAAGGAAATGGAAGGCAAGGAAAGAAAATTAAATGAAATGGCAAAGAAATTCAAGGAAGTTCAAGGAAGTTCAAGGAAATGGAAAGGATATTCAAGGAAATTCAAGGAAATTCAAGGAACTGGCAAAGAAATTCAAGGAAATTCAAGGCGATGGAAAGGAAATTAAAGGATATTCAAGGAAATTCAAGGAAATGGCAAGAAAATTCAAGGAAATTCAAGGAAATGGCAAGGCAAGTAAAGAAAATTCAAGGAAATGGCAAGGAAAATCAATGAAATTCAAGGAAATTCAAGGAAAATCAAGGAAATTCAAGGAAATTCAAGGAAATGGCAAGGAGATTCAAGGAAATTCAAGGCAATAGCAAGGAAATTCAAGGAAATTCAAGGAAATGGCAAGGAAATTCAAGGAAATTCAAGGCAATGGCCAGGAAATTAAAGGATATTCAAGGAAATGGCAAGAAAATTAAAGGAAATTCATGGAAATGGCAAGGCAAGGCAAGGAAATTAAAGGAAATGGCAAGGAAATTCAAGGAATTTCAAGGAAATTGCAAGAAAATTGAAGGAAATGGCAAAGCAAGGCAAGGAAATTTAAGGAAATTCAAGGAAATGGCAAGGAAATTCAAGGAAATTGAAGGAAATGGCAAGGAAATTCAAGGAAATTGAAGGAAATTCAACGAAATTCAAGGAAATGGCAAGGCAAGGAAAGGAAATTCAAGGAAACGGCAAGGAAATGGCAAGAAAATTCAAGGAAATTCAAGGAAATGGCAAGGCAAAGCAAGGAAATTCAAGGCAATTCAAGGAAATCGCAAGGAAATTCAAGGAAATTCAAGGAAATGGCAAGGCAAAGCAAGGAAATTCAAGGAAATTCAAGGAAATTCAAGGAAATGGCAAGGAATTTCAAGGAAATTCAAGGAAATGGCAAGGAAATTCAAGGAAATTCAAGTAAATTCAAGGAAATTCAAAAAAATGGAAGGAAATTCAAGGAAATTCAAGGAAATGGCAAGGCAAGGAAAGGAACTCCAAGGAAATCCAAGGAAATTCAAGGATATGGCAAGGAAATTAAAGCAAATGGCAAGGAAATTCAAGGAAATTCAAGGCAATGGCAAGGAAATTCAAGGAAATTCAAGGAAATTCAAAAAAATGGCAAGGAAATTCAGGGAAATTCAAGGAAATTCAAGGAAATGGCAAGGAAATTCAAGGAAATGGCAAGGAAATTCAAGGAAATGGCAAGGGAATTCAAGAAAATGGCAAAGAAATTCAAGGAAATTCAAGTCGATGGCAAGGAAATTAAAGGAAAGTCAAAGAAATTCAAGGAAATGGCAAGAAAATTCAAGGAAATTCAAGGAAATGGCAAGGAAATTGAAGGAAATTCAAGGAAATGGCAAGGCAAGGAAAGGAAATCCAAGGAAATGGCAAGGAAATTCAAGGAATTTCAAGGAAATTCAAGGAAATGGCAAGGATATTCAAGGAAATTCAAGGAAATTCAAGGAAATGACAAGAAAATCGAAGGGAATGGCAAGGCAAGGCAAGGAAATTCAAGGAAATTCAAGGAAAGTCAAGGAAATTCAAGGAACTGGCAAGGAAATTCAAGGAAATTGAAGGAAATTCAAGGAAATGGCAAGGAAATTCAAGGAAATTCAAGGAAATGGCAAGGAAATTCAAGGAAATTGAAGGAAATGGAAAGGAAATTCAAGGAAATTCAAGGAAATGGCAAGGAAATTCAAGGAAATTCAAGGAAATGGAAGGAAATACAAGGAAATACAAAGAAATTCAAGGAAATGCAAGGATATTCAAGGAAATTGAATGAAATGGCAAGGAAATTCAAGGAAATTGAAGGTAATTCAAGGAAATGGCAAGGCAAGTAAAAAAAAATCAAGGAAACGGCAAGGAAATGGCAGAAAATTCAAGGAAATTCAGGGAAATGACAAGGAAATTCAAGGAAAATCAAGGAAATTAAATGAAATTCAAGGAAATTCAAGGAAATGGCAAGGAAATTCAAGGAAATGGCAAGGAAATTCAAGGAAGTGACAAAGAAATGCAAGGAAATTCAAGGCAATGGCAAGGAAATTAAAGGATAATCAAGGAAATTCAAGGAAATGGCAAGAAAATTCAAGGAAATTCAAGGAAATGGCAAGGCAAGGCAAGGCAATTCAAGGAAATGGCAAGGAAATGGCAAGGAAAATCAAGGAAATTCAAGGAAATGGCAAGGAAATTGAGGGAAATTCAAGGAAATGGAAGGCAAGTAAAGAAAATTCAAGGAAATGGCAAGGAAAATTAAGGAAATTCAAGGAAATTCAAGGAAAATCAAGGAAATTCAAGGAAATTCAAGGAAATTCAAGGAAATGGCAAGGAGATCCAAGGAAATTCAAGGCAATGGCAAGGAAATTCAAGGAAATTCAAGGAAATGGCAAGGAAAGTCAAGGAAATTCAAGGAAATGGAAGGTAAGGAAAGAAAATTAAATGAAATGGCGAGGAAATTCAAGGAAATTGAAGGAAATGGCAAGGAAATTCAAGGAAATTGAAGGAAATTCAACGAAATTCAAGGAAATGGGAAGGCAAGGAAAGGAAATTCAAGGAAACGGCAAGGAAATGGCAAGAAAATTCAAGGAAATTCAAGGAAATGGCAAGGCAAAGCAAGGAAATTCAAGGCAATTCAAGGAAATCGCAAGGAAATTCAAGGAAATTCAAGGAAATGGCAAGGCAAAGCAAGGAAATTCAAGGAAATTCAAGGAAATTCAAGGAAATGGCAAGGAATTTCAAGGAAATTCAAGGAAATGGCAAGGAAATTCAAGGAAATTCAAGTAAATTCAAGGAAATTCAAAAAAATGGAAGGAAATTCAAGGAAATTCAAGGAAATGGCAAGGCAAGGAAAGGAACTCCAAGGAAATCCAAGGAAATTCAAGGATATGGCAAGGAAATTAAAGCAAATGGCAAGGAAATTCAAGGAAATTCAAGGCAATGGCAAGGAAATTCAAGGAAATTCAAGGAAATTCAAAAAAATGGCAAGGAAATTCAGGGAAATGCAAGGAAATTCAAGGAAATGGCAAGGAAATTCAAGGAAATGGCAAGGAAATTCAAGCAAATGGCAAGGGAATTCAAGAAAATGGCAAAGAAATTCAAGGAAATTCAAGTCGATGGCAAGGAAATTAAAGGAAAGTCAAAGAAATTCAAGGAAATGGCAAGAAAATTCAAGGAAATTCAAGGAAATGGCAAGGAAATTGAAGGAAATTCAAGGAAATGGCAAGGCAAGGAAAGGAAATCCAAGGAAATGGCAAGGAAATTCAAGGAATTTCAAGGAAATTCAAGGAAATGGCAAGGATATTCAAGGAAATTCAAGGAAATTCAAGGAAATGACAAGAAAATCGAAGGGAATGGCAAGGCAAGGCAAGGAAATTCAAGGAAATTCAAGGAAAGTCAAGGAAATTCAAGGAACTGGCAAGGAAATTCAAGGAAATTGAAGGAAATTCAAGGAAATGGCAAGGAAATTCAAGGAAATTCAAGGAAATGGCAAGGAAATTCAAGGAAATTGAAGGAAATGCAAAGGAAATTCAAGGAAATTGAAGGAAATTCAAGGAAATGGCAAGGAAATTCAAGGAAATTCAAGGAACTGGCAAGGAAATTCAAGGAAATTCAAGGAAATGGCAAGAAAATTCAAGGAAATTCAAGGAACTGGCAAGGAAATTCAAGGAAATTCAAGGCAATGGCAAGGAAATTCAAGGAAATTCAAGGAAATTCAAGGCAATGGCAAGGAAATTCAGGGAAATTCAAGGAAATTCAAGGAAATTCAAGGCAATGGCAAGGAAATTCAAGGAAATTAAAGGAAATTCAAGGAAATTCAAGGAAATGGCAAGGAAATTCAGGGAAATTCAAGGAAATTCAAGGAAATGGCAAGGAAATTCAAGGAAATTCAAGGCAATGGCCAGGAAATTAAAGGATATTCAAGGAAATTCAAGGAAATGGCAAGAAAATTAAAGGAAATTCAAGGAAATGGCAAGGCAAGGCAAGGCAATTAAAGGAAATGGCAAGGAAATTCAAGGAATTTCAAGGAAATTCAAGGAAATGGCAAGGATATTCAAGGAAATTCAAGGAAATTGCAAGAAAATTGAAGGAAATGGCAAAGCAAGGCAAGGAAATGGAAGGAAATTCAAGGAAATGGCAAGGAAATTCAAGGAAATTGAAGGAAATGGCAAGGAAATTCAAGGAAATGGAAGGAAATTAAAGGAAATTCAAGGAAATGGCAAGGCAAGGAAAGGAAATTCAAGGAAACGGCAAGGAAATGGCAAGAAAATTCAAGGAAATTCAAGGAAATGGCAAGGCAAAGCAAGGAAATTCAAGGCAATTCAAGGAAATCGCAAGGAAATTCAAGGAAATTCAAGGAAATGGCAAGGCAAAGCAAGGAAATTCAAGGAAATTCAAGGAAATTCAAGGAAATGGCAAGGAATTTCAAGGAAATTCAAGGAAATGGCAAGGAAATTCAAGGAAATTCAAGTAAATTCAAGGAAATGGCAAGGAAATTCAAGGAAATTCAAAAAAATGGAAGGAAATTCAAGGAAATTCAAGGAAATGGCAAGGCAAGGAAAGGAACTCCAAGGAAATCCAAGGAAATTCAAGGATATGCAAGGAAATTCAAGGAAATGGCAAAGAAATTCAAGGAAATTCAAGGCAATGGCAAGGAAATTCAGGGAAATTCAAGGAAATTCAAGGAAATGGCAAGGAAATTCAAGGAAATTCAAGGCAATAGAAAGGAAATTCAAGGATATTCAAGGAAATTCAAGGAAATGGCAAGAAAATTCAAGGAAATTCAAGGAAATGGCAAGGAAAGTCAGGGAAATTCAAGGAAATGGCAAGGAAATTCAAGGAAATTCAAGGATATTCAAGGAAATGGAAAAGAAATGGCAAGGAAATTCAAGGAAATTCAAGGAAATGGCAAGGAAATTCAAGGAAATTCAAGGAAATGGCAAGGAAATTCAAGGAAATTCAAGTAAATTCAAGGAAATGGCAAGGAAATTCATGGAAATTCAAAAAAATGGAAGGAAATTCAAGGAAATTCAAGGAAATGGCAAGGCAAGGCAAGGAAATCCAAGGAAATCCAAGGAAATTCAAGGATATGGCAAGGAAATTAAAGCAAATGGCAAGGAAATTCAAGGAAATTCAAAGAAATTCAAGGAAATGGCAATGAAATTCAAGGAAATTCAAGGAAATGGCAAGGCAAGGAAAGGAAATTCAAGGAAATGGAAAGGAAATTCAGGGAAATTCAAGGAAATTCAAGGAAATGGCAAGGAAATTCAGGGAAATTCAAGGAAATTCAAGGCAATGGCAAGGAAATTCAAGGAAATGGCAAGGAAATTCAAGGAAATGGCAAGGAAAGTCAAGGAAATTCAAGGAAATGGAAGGCAAGGAAAGAAAATTAAATGAAATGGCAAAGAAATTCAAGGAAGTTCAAGGAAGTTCAAGGAAATGGAAAGGATATTCAAGGAAATTCAAGGAAATTCAAGGAAATTCAAGGAACTGGCAAAGAAATTCAAGGAAATTCAAGGCGATGGAAAGGAAATTAAAGGATATTCAAGGAAATTCAAGGAAATGGCAAGAAAATTCAAGGAAATTCTAGGAAATGGCAAGGCAAGGCAAGGAAATTCAAGGAAATTCAAGGAACTGGCAAGGAAATTCAAGGAAATTGAATGAAATTCAAGGAAATGACAAGGAAATTCAAGGAAATGGCAAGGAAAGTCAAGGAAATTCAAGGAAATGGAAGGTAAGAAAAGAAAATTAAATGAAATGGCAAGGAAATTCAAGGAAATTCAAGGCAATGGCAAGGAAATTAAAGGATATTCAAAAAAATTCAAGGAAATGACAAGAAAATTCAAGGAAATTCAAGGAAATGGCAAGGCAAGGCAAGGAAATTAAAAAAAAAAAGGCAAGGAAATTCAAGGAATTTCAAGGAAATTCAAGGAAATGGAAGGCAAGTAAAGAAAATTCAAGGAAATGGCAAGGAAAATCAATGAAATTCAAGGAAATTCAAGGAAAATCAAGGAAATTCAAGGAAATTCAAGGAAATTCAAGGAAATGGCAAGGAGATTCAAGGAAATTCAAGGCAATGGCAAGGAAATTCAAGGAAATTCAAGGAAATGGCAAGGAAATTCAAGGAAATTCAAGGAAATTCAAGGAACTGGCAAGGAAATTCAAGGAAATTGAAGGAAATTCAAGGAAATGGCAAGGAAATTGAAGGAAATTCAAGGAAATGGCAAGGAAATTCAAGGAAATTGAAGGAAATGGAGAGGAAATTAAAGGAAATTCAAGGAAATTCAAGGAAATGGCAAGGAAATTCAACGAAATTCAAGGAAATGGCAAGGCAAGGAAAGGAAATTCAAAGAAACGTTAAGGAAATGGCAAGAAAATTCAAGGAAATTCAAGGAAATGACAAGGAAATTCAAGGAAATTCAAGGCAATGGCAAGGAAATTAAAGGAAATTCAAGGAAATTCAAGAAAATGGCAAGGAAATTCAGGGAAATTCAAGGAAATTCAAGGAAATGGCAAGGAAATTCAAGGAAATGGCAAGGAAATTCAAGGAAATTCAAGGAAATAGAAGGTAAGGAAAGAAAATTAAATGAAATGGCAAGGAAATTCAAGGAAATTCAAGGCAATGGCCAGGAAATTAAAGGATATTCAAGGAAATTCAAGGAAATGGCAAGAAAATTAAAGGAAATTCGAGGAAATGGCAAGGAAATGGCAAGGAAATTAAAGGAAATGGCAAGGAAATGACAAGGTAAAGCAAGGAAATTCAAGGCAATTCAAGGAAATCGCAAGGAAATTCAAGGAAATTCAAGGCAATGGCAAGGAAATTCAAGGAAATTAAAGGAAATCGCAAGGAAATTCAAGGAAATTCAAGGAAATGGCAAGGCAAAGCAAGGAAATTCAAGGAAATTCAGAGAAATTCAAGGAAATTCAAGGAAATGGCAAGGAATTTCAAGGAAATTCAAGGAAATGGCAAGGAAATTCAAGGAAATTCAAGGATATTCAAGGAAAGGGGAAAGAAATGGCAAGGAAATTCAAGGAAATTCAAGGAAATGGCAAGACAAGGAAAGGAAATCCAAGGAAATCCAAGGAAATTCAAGGATATGGCAAAGAAATTAAAGGAAAGTCAAAGAAATTCAAGGAAACGCCAAGGAAATTCAAGGAAATTCAAGGAAATGGCAAGGCAAGGAAAGGAAATTCAGGGAAATTCAAGGAAATTCAAGGAAATGGCAAGGAAATTCAGGGAAATTCAAGGAAATTCAAGGAAATGGCAAGGAAATTCAAGGAAATGGCAAGGAAATTCAAGGAAATTCAAGGCAATGGCAAGGAAATTAAAGGAAATTCAAGGAAATTCAAGGAAATTCAAGGCAATGGCAAGGAAATTAAAGGAAATTCAAGGAAATTCAAGGAAATGGCAAGGAAATTCAGGGAAATTCAAGGAAATTCAAGGAAATGGCAAGGAAATTCAAGGAAATGGCAAGGAAAGTCAAGGAAATTCAAGGAAATGGAAGGTAAGGAAAGAAAATTAAATGAAATGGCAAGGAAATTCAAGGAAATTCAAGGCAATGGCCAGGAAATTAAAGGATATTCAAGGAAATTCAAGGAAATGGCAAGAAAATTAAAGGAAATTCAAGGAAATGGCAAGGCAAGGCAAGGAAATTAAAGGAAATGGCAAGGAAATTCAAGGAATTTCAAGGAAATTCAAGGAAATGGCAAGGATATTCAAGGAAATTCAAGGAAATTGCAAGAAAATTGAAGGAAATGGCAAAGCAAGGCAAGGAAATTTAAGGAAATTCAAGGAAATGGCAAGGAAATTCAAGGAAATTGAAGGAAATGGCAAGGAAATTCAAGGAAATGGAAGGAAATTCAACGAAATTCAAGGAAATGGCAAGGAAATTCAAGGAAATTCAAGGCAATGGCAAGGAAATTAAAGGAAATTCAAGGAAATTCAAGGAAATGGCAAGGAAATTCAGGAAAATTCAAGGAAATTCAAGGAAATGGCAAGGAAATTCAAGGAAATTCAAGGAAATAGAAGGTAAGGAAAGAAAATTAAATGAAATGGCAAGGAAATTCAAGGAAATTCAAGGAAATGGCAAGCAAATTCAAGGAAATTGCAAGGAAATTCAAAGAATTTCAAGGAAATTCAAGGAAATGGCAAAGAAATTCAAGGAAATTCAAGGCAATGGAAAGGAAATTCAAGGATATTCAAGGAAATTCAAGGAAATGGCAAGAAAATTCAAGGAAATTCAAGGCAATGGAAAGGAAATTCAAGGATATTCAAGGAAATTCAAGGAAATGGCAAGAAAATTCAAGGAAATTCAAGGAAATGGCAAGGAAAGTCAGGGAAATTCAAGGAAATGGCAAGGAAATTAAAGGAAATTCAAGGATATTCAAGGAAATGGAAAGGAAATGGCAAGGAAATTCAAGGAAATTCAAGGAAATGGCAAGGAAATTCAAGGAAATTCAAGGAAATGGCAAGGAAATTCAAGGAAATTCAAATAAATTCAAGGAAATGGCAAGGAAATTCAAGGAAATTCAAAAAAATGGAAGGAAATTCAAGGAAATTCAAGGAAATGGCAAGGCAAGGCAAGGAAATCCAAGGAAATCCAAGGAAATTCCAGGATATGGCAAGGAAATTAAAGCAAATGGCAAGGAAATTCAAGGAAATTCAAAGAAATTCAAGGAAATGGCAATGAAATTCAAGGAAATTCAAGGAAATGGCAAGGCAAGGAAAGGAAATTCAAGGAAATGGAAAGGAAATTCAGGGAAATTCAAGGAAATTCAAGGAAATGGCAAGGAAATTCAGGGAAATTCAAGGAAATTCAAGGCAATGGCAAGGAAATTCAAGGAAATGGCAAGGAAATTCAAGGAAATGGCAAGGAAAGTCAAGGAAATTCAAGGAAATGGAAGGCAAGGAAAGAAAATTAAATGAAATGGCAAAGAAATTCAAGGAAGTTCAAGGAAGTTCAAGGAAATGGAAAGGATATTCAAGGAAATTCAAGGAAATTCAAGGAAATTCAAGGAACTGGCAAGGAAATTCAAGGGAATTGAATGAAATTCAAGGAAATGGCAAGGAAATTGAATGAAATTCAAGGAAATGGCAAGGAAATTCAAGGAAATGACAAGGAAAGTCAAGGAAATTCAAGGAAATGGAAGGTAAGAAAAGAAAATTAAATGAAATGGCAAGGAAATTCAAGGAAATTCAAGGCAATGGCAAGGAAATTAAAGGATATTCAAAAAAATTCAAGGAAATGACAAGAAATGGCAAGGGAATTCAAGGAAATGGCAAGGCAAGGAAATTAAAAAAAAAGGCAAGGAAATTCAAGGAATTTCAAGGAAATTCAACAAAATGGAAGGCAAGTAATGAAAATTCAAGGAAATGGCAAGGAAAATCAATGAAATTCAAGGACATTCAAGGAAAATCAAAAAAATTCAAGGAAATTCAAGGAAATTCAAGGAAATGGCAAGGAGATTCAAGGAAATTCAAGGCAATGGCAAGGAAATTCAAGGAAATTCAAGGAAATGGCAAGGAAATTCAAGGCAATGGCAAGGAAATTCAAGGAAATTCAAGGAAATGGCAAGGAAATTCAAGGAAATTCAAGGAACTGGCAAGGAAATTGAAGGAAATTCAAGGAAATGGCAAGGAAATTCAAAAAAATTGAAGGAAATGGAGAGGAAATTCAAGGAAATTCAAGGAAATTCAAGGAAATGGCAAGGAAATTCAACGAAATTCAAGGAAATGGCAAGGCAAGGAAAGGAAATTCAAAGAAACGGCAAGGAAATGGCAAGAAAATTCAAGGAAATTCAAGGAAATGACAAGGAAATTCAAGGAAATTCAAGGCAATGGCAAGGAAATTAAAGGAAATTCAAGGAAATTCAAGGAAATGGCAAGGAAATTCAGGGAAATTCAAGGAAATTCAAGGAAATGGCAAGGAAATTCAAGGAAATGGCAAGGAAATTCAAGGAAATTCAAGGAAATAGAAGGTAAGGAAAGAAAATTACATGAAATGGCAAGGAAATTCAAGGAAATTCAAGGAAATGGCAAGCAAATTCAAGGAAATTGCAAGGAAATTCAAAGAATTTCAAGGAAATTCAAGGAAATGGCAAAGAAATTCAAGGAAATTCAAGGCAATGGAAAGGAAATTCAAGGATATTCAAGGAAATTCAAGGAAATGGCAAGAAAATTCAAGGAAATTCAAGGCAATGGAAAGGAAATTCAAGGATATTCAAGGAAATTCAAGGAAATGGCAAGAAAATTCAAGGAAATTCAAGGAAATGGCAAGGAAAGTCAGGGAAATTCAAGGAAATGGCAAGGAAATTAAAGGAAATTCAAGGATATTCAAGGAAATGGAAAAGAAATGGCAAGGAAATTCAAGGAAATTCAAGGAAATGGCAAGGAAATTCAAGGAAATTCAAGGAAATGGCAAGGAAATTCAAGGAAATTCAAGTAAATTCAAGGAAATGGCAAGGAAATTCAAGGAAATTCAAAAAAATGGAAGGAAATTCAAGGAAATTCAAGGAAATGGCAAGGCAAGGCAAGGAAATCCAAGGAAATCCAAGGAAATTCAAGGATATGGCAAGGAAATTCAAGGAAATGGCAAGGAAATTCAAGGAAATTCAAGGCAATGGCAAGGAAATTAAAGGAAATTCAAGGAAATTCAAGGCAATGGCAAGGAAATTAAAGGAAATTCAAGGAAATTCAAGGAAATGGCAAGGAAATTCAGGGAAATTCAAGGAAATTCAAGGAAATGGCAAGGAAATTCAAGGAAATGGCAAGGAAAGTCAAGGAAATTCAAGGAAATGGAAGGTAAGGAAAGAAAATTAAATGAAATGGCAAGGAAATTCAAGGCAATGGCCAGGAAATTAAAGGATATTCAAGGAAATTCAAGGAAATGGCAAGAAAATTAAAGGAAATTCAAGGAAATGGCAAGGCAAGGCAAGGAAATTAAAGGAAATGGCAAGGAAATTCAAGGAATTTCAAGGAAATTCAAGGAAATGGCAAGGATATTCACGGAAATTCAAGGAAATTGCAAAAAAATTGAAGGAAATGGCAAAGCAAGGCAAGGAAATTTAAGGAAATTCAAGGAAATGGCAAGGAAATTCAAGGAAATTGAAGGAAATGGCAAGGAAATTCAAGGAAATGGAAGGAAATTCAACGAAATTCAAGGAAATGGCAAGGCAATGGCAAGAAAATTCAAGGAAATTCAAGGAAATGGCAAGGCAAAGCAAGGAAATTCAAGGCAATTCAAGGAAATCGCAAGGAAATTCAAGGAAATTCAAGGAAATGGCAAGGCAAAGCAAGGAAATTCAAGGAAATTCAAGGAAATTCAAGGAAATGGCAAGGAATTTCAAGGAAATTCAAGGAAATGGCAAGGAAATTCAAGGAAATTCAAGTAAATTCAAGGAAATGGCAAGGAAATTCAAGGAAATTCAAAAAAATGAAAGGAAATTCAAGGAAATTCAAGGAAATGGCAAGGCAAGGAAAGGAACTCCAAGGAAATCCAAGGAAATTCAAGGATATGGCAAGGAAATTAAAGCAAATGGCAAGGAAATTCAAGGAAATTCAAGGCAATGGCAAGGAAATTCAAGGAAATTCAAGGAAATTCAAAAAAATGGCAAGGAAATTCAGGGAAATGCAAGGAAATTCAAGGAAATGGCAAGGAAATTCAATGAAATGGCAAGGAAATTCAAGGAAATGGCAAGGGAATTCAAGAAAATGGCAAAGAAATTCAAGGAAATTCAAGTCGATGGCAAGGAAATTAAAGGAAAGTCAAAGAAATTCAAGGAAATAGCAAGAAAATTCAAGGAAATTCAAGGAAATGGCAAGGCAAGGAAAGGAACTCCAAGGAAATTCAAGGATATGGCAAGGAAATTAAAGCAAATGGCAAGGAAATTCAAGGAAATTCAAGGCAATGGCAAGGAAATTCAAGGAAATTCAAGGAAATTCAAAAAAATGGCAAGGAAATTCAGGGAAATGCAAGGAAATTCAAGGAAATGGCAAGGAAATTCAAGGAAATGGCAAGGAAATTCAAGCAAATGGCAAGGGAATTCAAGAAAATGGCAAAGAAATTCAAGGAAATTCAAGTCGATGGCAAGGAAATTAAAGGAAAGTCAAAGAAATTCAAGGAAATGGCAAGAAAATTCAAGGAAATTCAAGGAAATGGCAAGGAAATTGAAGGAAATTCAAGGAAATGGCAAGGCAAGGAAAGGAAATCCAAGGAAATGGCAAGGAAATTCAAGGAATTTCAAGGAAATTCAAGGAAATGGCAAGTATATTCAAGGAAATTCAAGGAAATTCAAGGAAATGACAAGAAAATCGAAGGGAATGGCAAGGCAAGGCAAGGAAATTCAAGGAAATTCAAGGAAAGTCAAGGAAATTCAAGGAACTGGCAAGGAAATTCAAGGAAATTGAAGGAAATTCAAGGAAATGGAAAGGAAATTCAAGGAAATTCAAGGAAATTCAAGGAAATGGCAAGGAAATTCAAGGAAATTCAAGGAAATGGAAGGAAATACAAGGAAATACAAAGAAATTCAAGGAAATGCAAAGAAAATTCAAGGAAATTGAATGAAATGGCAAGGAAATTCAAGGAAATTCAAGGAAATTCAAGGAAATGGCAAGGAAATTCAAAGAAATTCAAGGAAATGGCAAGGCAAGTAAAAAAAAATCAAGGAAACGGCAAGGAAATGGCAGAAAATTCAAGGAAATTCAGGGAAATGACAAGGAAATTCAAGGAAAATCAAGGAAATTAAAGGAAATTCAAGGAAATTCAAGGAAATGGGAAGGAAATTCAAGGAAATGGCAAGGAAATTCAAGGAAATGGCAAAGAAATGCAAGGAAATGCAAGGCACTGGCAAGGAAATTAAAGGATAATCAAGGAAATTCAAGGAAATGGCAAGAAAATTCAAGGAAATTCAAGGAAATGGCAAGGCAAGGCAAGGCAATTCAAGGAAATGGCAAGGAAATGGCAAGGAAATTCAAGGAAATTCAAGGAAATGGCAAGGAAATGGAGGGAAATTCAAGGAAATGGAAGGCAAGTAAAGAAAATTCAAGGAAATGGCAAGGAAAATCAAGGAAATTCAAGGAAATTCAAGGAAATTCAAGGAAATTCAAGGAAATGGCAAGGAGATTCAAGGAAATTCAAGGCAATGGCAAGGAAATTCAAGGAAATTCAAGGCAATGGCAAGGAAAGTCAAGGAAATTCAAGGAAATGGAAGGTAAGGAAAGAAAATTAAATGAAATGGCAAGGAAATTCAAGGAAATTCAAGGCAATGGCCAGGAAATTAAAGGATATTCAAGGAAATTCAAGGAAATGGCAAGAAAATTAAAGGAAATTCAAGGAAATGGCAAGGCAAGGCAAGGAAATAAAAGGAAATGGCAAGGAAATTCAAGGAATTTCAAGGAAATTCAAGGAAATGGCAAGGAAATTCAAGGAAATTGAAGGAAATGACAAGGAAATTCAAGGAAATGGAAGGAAATTCAACAAAATTCAAGGAAATGGCAAGGCAAAGAAAGGAAATTCAAGGAAACGGCAAGGAAATGGCAAGAAAATTCAAGGAAATTCAAGGAAATGGCAAGGCAAAGCAAGGAAATTCAAGGCAATTCAAGGAAATCGCAAGGAAATTCAAGGAAATTCAAGGCAATGGCAAGGAAATTCAAGGAAATTCAAGGAAATCGCAAGGAAATTCAAGGAAATTCAAGGAAATGGCAAGGCAAAGCAAGGAAATTCAAGGAAATTCAAGGAAATTCAAGGAAATTCAAGGAAATGGCAAGGAATTTCAAGGAAATTCAAGGAAATGGCAAGGAAATTCAAGGAAGTTCAAGGATATTCAAGGAAATGGCAAAGAAATGGCAAGGAAATTCAAGGAAATTCAAGGAAATGGCAAGACAAGGAAAGGAAATCCAAGGAAATCCAAGGAAATTCAAGGATATGGCAAAGAAATTCAAGGAAATTCAAAGAAATTCAAGGAAACGCCAAGGAAATTCAAGGAAATTCAAGGAAATGGCAAGGCAAGGAAAGGAAATTCAAGGGAATGGAAAGGAAATTCAGGGAAATTCAAGGAAATTCAAGGAAATGGCAAGGAAATTCAGGGAAATTCAAGGAAATTCAAGGAAATGGCAAGGAAATTCAAGGAAATGGCAAGGAAATTCAAGGAAATGGCAAGGCAAGGCAAGGAAATTCAAGGAAATGGAAGGAAATACAAGGAAATACAAAGAAATTCAAGGAAATGCAAGGATATTCAAGGAAATTGAATGAAATGGCAAGGAAATTCAAGGAAATTCAAGGAAATTCAAGGAAATGGCAAGGAAATTCAAAGAAATTCAAGGAAATGGCAAGGCAAGTAAAAAAAAATCAAGGAAACGGCAAGGAAATGGCAGAAAATTCAAGGAAATTCAGGGAAATGACAAGGAAATTCAAGGAAAATCAAGGAAATTCAAGGAAATTCAAGGAAATTCAAGGAAATGGCAAGGAAATTCAAGGAAATGGGAAGGAAATTCAAGGAAATGGCAAAGAAATGCAAGGAAATGCAAGGCAATGGCAAGGAAATTAAAGGATAATCAAGGAAATTCAAGGAAATGGCAAGGAAATGGCAAGGAAATTCAAGGAAATTCAAGGAAATGGCAAGAAAATTCAAGGAAATTCAAGGAAATGGCAAGGCAAGGCAAGGCAATTCAAGGAAATGGAAGGTAAGGAAAGAAAATTAAATGAAATGGCAAGGAAATTCAAGGAAATTCAAGGCAATGGCCAGGAAATTAAAGGATATTCAAGGAAATTCAAGGAAATGGCAAGAAAATTAAAGGAAATTCAAGGAAATGGCAAGGCAAGGCAAGGAAATTAAAGGAAATGGCAAGGAAATTCAAGGAATTTCAAGGAAATTCAAGGAAATGGCAAGGAAATTCAAGGAAATTGAAGGAAATGACAAGGAAATTCAAGGAAATGGAAGGAAATTCAAGGAAATTCAAGTAAATTCAAGGAAATGTCAAGGAAATTCAAGGAAATTCAAGGAAATGGCAAGGAAAGTCAAGGAAATTCAAGGAAATGGAAGGTAAGGAAAGAAAATTAAATAAAATGGCAAGGAAATTCAAGGAAATTCAAGGCAATGGCCAGGAAATTAAAGGATATTCAAGGAAATTCAAGGAAATGGCAAGAAAATTAAAGGAAATTCAAGGAAATGGCAAGGCAAGGCAAGGAAATTAAAGGAAATGGCAAGGAAATTCAAGGAATTTCAAGGAAATTCAAGGAAATGGCAAGGAAATTCAAGGAAATTGAAGGAAATGACAAGGAAATGGCAAGAAAATTCAAGGAAATTCAAGGAAATGGCAAGGCAAAGCAAGGAAATTCAAGGCAATTCAAGGAAATCGCAAGGAAATTCAAGGAAATTCAAGGCAATGGCAAGGAAATTCAAGGAAATTCAAGGAAATCGCAAGGAAATTCAAGGAAATTCAAGGAAATGGCAAGGCAAAGCAAGGAAATTCAAGGAAATTCAAGGAAATTCAAGGAAATTCAAGGAAATGGCAAGGAATTTCAAGGAAATTCAAGGAAATGGCAAGGAAATTCAAGGAAATTCAAAAAAATGGAAGGAAATTCAAGGAAATTCAAGGAAATGGCAAGGCAAGGCAAGGAAATCCAAGGAAATCCAAGGAAATTCAAGGATATGGCAAGGAAATTCAAGGAAATGGCAAGGAAATTCAAGGAAATTCAAGGCAATGGCAAGGAAATTAAAGGAAATTCAAGGAAATTCAAGGAAATTCAAGGCAATGGCAAGGAAATTAAAGGAAATTCAAGGAAATTCAAGGAAATGGCAAGGAAATTCAGGGAAATTCAAGGAAATTCAAGGAAATGGCAAGGAAATTCAAGGAAATGGCAAGGAAAGTCAAGGAAATTCAAGGAAATGGAAGGTAAGGAAAGAAAATTAAATGAAATGGCAAGGAAATTCAAGGCAATGGCCAGGAAATTAAAGGATATTCAAGGAAATTCAAGGAAATGGAAAGAAAATTAAAGGAAATTCAAGGAAATGGCAAGGCAAGGCAAGGAAATTAAAGGAAATGGCAAGGAAATTCAATAAATTTCAAGGAAATTCAAGGAAATGGCAAGGATATTCAAGGAAATTCAAGGAAATTGCAAGAAAATTGAAGGAAATGGCAAAGCAAGGCAAGGAAATTTAAGGAAATTCAAGGAAATGGCAAGGAAATTCAAGGAAATTGAAGGAAATGGCAAGGAAATTCAAGGAAATGGAAGAAAATTCAACGAAATTCAAGGAAATGGCAAGGCAAAGCAAGGAAATTCAAGGCAATTCAAGGAAATCGCAAGGAAATTCAAGGAAATTCAAGGAAATGGCAAGGCAAAGCAAGGAAATTCAAGGAAATTCAAGGAAATTCAAGGAAATGGCAAGGAATTTCAAGGAAATTCAAGGAAATGGCAAGGAAATTCAAGGAAATTCAAGTAAATTCAAGGAAATGGCAAGGAAATTCAAGGAAATTCAAAAAAATGAAAGGAAATTCAAGGAAATTCAAGGAAATGGCAAGGCAAGGAAAGGAACTCCAAGGAAATCCAAGGAAATTCAAGGATATGGCAAGGAAATTAAAGCAAATGGCAAGGAAATTCAAGGAAATTCAAGGCAATGGCAAGGAAATTCAAGGAAATTCAAGGAAATTCAAAAAAATGGCAAGGAAATTCAGGGAAATGCAAGGAAATTCAAGGAAATGGCAAGGAAATTCAAGGAAATGGCAAGGAAATTCAAGCAAATGGCAAGGGAATTCAAGAAAATGGCAAAGAAATTCAAGGAAATTCAAGTCGATGGCAAGGAAATTAAAGGAAAGTCAAAGAAATTCAAGGAAATAGCAAGAAAATTCAAGGAAATTCGAGGAAATGGCAAGGCAAGGAAAGGAACTCCAAGGAAATTCAAGGATATGGCAAGGAAATTAAAGCAAATGGCAAGGATATTCAAGGAAATTCAAGGCAATGGCAAGGAAATTCAAGGAAATTCAAGGAAATTCAAAAAAATGGCAAGGAAATTCAGGGAAATGCAAGGAAATTCAAGGAAATGGCAAGGAAATTCAAGGAAATGGCAAGGAAATTCAAGCAAATGGCAAGGGAATTCAAGAAAATGGCAAAGAAATTCAAGGAAATTCAAGTCGATGGCAAGGAAATTAAAGGAAAGTCAAAGAAATTCAAGGAAATGGCAAGAAAATTCAAGGAAATTCAAGGAAACGGCAAGGAAATTGAAGGAAATTCAAGGAAATGGCAAGGCAAGGAAAGGAAATCCAAGGAAATGGCAAGGAAATTCAAGGAATTTCAAGGAAATTCAAGGAAATGGCAAGGATATTCAAGGAAATTCAAGGAAATTCAAGGAAATGACAAGAAAATCGAAGGGAATGGCAAGGCAAGGCAAGGAAATTCAAGGAAATTCAAGGAAAGTCAAGGAAATTCAAGGAACTGGCAAGGAAATTCAAGGAAATTGAAGGAAATTCAAGGAAATGGCAAGGAAATTCAAGGAAATTCAAGGAAATGGCAAGGAAATTCAAGGAAATTGAAGGAAATGGAAAGGAAATTCAAGGAAATTCAAGGAAATGGCAAGGAAATTCAAGGAAATTCAAGGAAATGGAAGGAAATACAAGGAAATACAAAGAAATTCAAGGAAATGCAAGGATATTCAAGGAAATTGAATGAAATGGCAAGGAAATTCAAGGAAATTCAAGGAAATTCAAGGAAATGGCAAGGAAATTCAAAAAAATTCAAGGAAATGGCAAGGCAAGTAAAAAAAAATCAAGGAAACGGCAAGGAAATGGCAGAAAATTCAAGGAAATTCAGGGAAATGACAAGGAAATTCAAGGAAAATCAAGGAAATTAAAGGAAATTCAAGGAAATTCAAGGAAATGGCAAGGAAATGCAAGGCAATGGCAAGGAAATTAAAGGATAATCAAGGAAATTCAAGGAAATGGCAAGGAAATTCAAGGAAATTCAAGGAAATGGCAAGGCAAGGCAAGGCAATTCAAGGAAATGGCAAGGAAATGGCAAGGAAATTCAAGGAAATTCAAGGAAATGGCAAGGAAATGGAGGGAAATTCAAGGAAATGGAAGGCAAGTAAAGAAAATTCAAGGAAATGGCAAGGAAAATAAAGGAAATTCAAGGAAATTCAAGGAAATTCAAGGAAATTCAAGGAAATGGCAAGGAGATTCAAGGAAATTCAAGGCAATGGCAAGGAAATTCAAGGAAATTCAAGGAAATGGCAAGGAAAGTCAAGGAAATTCAAGGAAATGGAAGGTAAGGAAAGAAAATTAAATGAAATGGCAAGGAAATTCAAGGAAATTCAAGGCAATGGCCAGGAAATTAAAGGATATTCAAGGAAATTCAAGGAAATGGCAAGAAAATTAAAGGAAATTCAAGGAAATGGCAAGGCAAGGCAAGGAAATTAAAGGAAATGGCAAGGAAATTCAAGGAATTTCAAGGAAATTCAAGGAAATGGCAAGGAAATTCAAGGAAATTGAAGGAAATGACAAGGAAATTCAAGGAAATGGAAGGAAATTCAACAAAATTCAAGGAAATGGCAAGGCAAAGAAAGGAAATTCAAGGAAACGGCAAGGAAATGGCAAGAAAATTCAAGGAAATTCAAGGAAATGGCAAGGCAAAGCAAGGAAATTCAAGGCAATTCAAGGAAATCGCAAGGAAATTCAAGGAAATTCAAGGCAATGGCAAGGAAATTCAAGGAAATTCAAGGAAATCGCAAGGAAATTCAAGGAAATTCAAGGAAATGGCAAGGCAAAGCAAGGAAATTCAAGGAAATTCAAGGAAATTCAAGGAAATTCAAGGAAATGGCAAGGAATTTCAAGGAAATTCAAGGAAATGGCAAGGAAATTCAAGGAAGATCAAGGATATTCAAGGAAATGGCAAAGAAATGGCAAGGAAATTCAAGGAAATTCAAGGAAATGGCAAGACAAGGAAAGGAAATCCAAGGAAATCCAAGGAAATTCAAGGATATGGCAAGGAAATTAAAGCAAAAGGCAAGGAAATTCAAGGAAATTCAAAGAAATTCAAGGAAACGCCAAGGAAATTCAAGGAAATTCAAGGAAATGGCAAGGCAAGGAAAGGAAATTCAAGGGAATGGAAAGGAAATGGCAAGGAAATTCAAGGAAATTCAAGGAAATGGCAAGGAAATGGAGGGAAATTCAAGGAAATGGAAGGCAAGTAAAGAAAATTCAAGGAAATGGCAAGGAAAATAAAGGAAATTCAAGGAAATTCAAGGAAATTCAAGGAAATTCAAGGAAATGGCAAGGAGATTCAAGGAAATTCAAGGCAATGGCAAGGAAATTCAAGGAAATTCAAGGAAATGGCAAGGAAAGTCAAGGAAATTCAAGGAAATGGAAGGTAAGGAAAGAAAATTAAATGAAATGGCAAGGAAATTCAAGGAAATTCAAGGCAATGGCCAGGAAATTAAAGGATATTCAAGGAAATTCAAGGAAATGGCAAGAAAATTAAAGGAAATTCAAGGAAATGGCAAGGCAAGGCAAGGAAATTAAAGGAAATGGCAAGGAAATTCAAGGAATTTCAAGGAAATTCAAGGAAATGGCAAGGAAATTCAAGGAAATTGAAGGAAATGACAAGGAAATTCAAGGAAATGGAAGGAAATTCAACAAAATTCAAGGAAATGGCAAGGCAAAGAAAGGAAATTCAAGGAAACGGCAAGGAAATGGCAAGAAAATTCAAGGAAATTCAAGGAAATGGCAAGGCAAAGCAAGGAAATTCAAGGCAATTCAAGGAAATCGCAAGGAAATTCAAGGAAATTCAAGGCAATGGCAAGGAAATTCAAGGAAATTCAAGGAAATCGCAAGGAAATTCAAGGAAATTCAAGGAAATGGCAAGGCAAAGCAAGGAAATTCAAGGAAATTCAAGGAAATTCAAGGAAATTCAAGGAAATGGCAAGGAATTTCAAGGAAATTCAAGGAAATGGCAAGGAAATTCAAGGAAGTTCAAGGATATTCAAGGAAATGGCAAAGAAATGGCAAGGAAATTCAAGGAAATTCAAGGAAATGGCAAGACAAGGAAAGGAAATCCAAGGAAATCCAAGGAAATTCAAGGATATGGCAAGGAAATTAAAGCAAAAGGCAAGGAAATTCAAGGAAATTCAAAGAAATTCAAGGAAACGCCAAGGAAATTCAAGGAAATTCAAGGAAATGGCAAGGCAAGGAAAGGAAATTCAAGGGAATGGAAAGGAAATTCAGGGAAATTCAAGGAAATTCAAGGAAATGGCAAGGAAATTCAGGGAAATTCAAGGAAATTCAAGGAAATGGCAAGGAAATTCAAGGAAATGGCAAGGAAATTCAAGGAAATGGCAAGGCAAGGCAAGGAAATTCAAGGAAATGGAAGGCAAGGAAAGAAAATTAAATGAAATGGCAAGGAATTTCAAGGAAATTCAGGAAATGGCAAGGAAATTCAAGGAAGTTCAAGGATATTCAAGGAAATGGCAAAGAAATGGCAAGGAAATTCAAGGAAATTCAAGGAAATGGCAAGACAAGGAAAGGAAATCCAAGGAGATCCAAGGAAATTCAAGGATATGGCAAAGAAATTCAAGGAAATTCAAAGAAATTCAAGGAAACGCCAAGGAAATTCAAGGAAATTCAAGGAAATGGCAAGGCAAGGAAAGGAAATTCAAGGGAATGGAAAGGAAATTCAGGGAAATTCAAGGAAATTCAAGGAAATGGCAAGGAAATTCAGGGAAATTCAAGGAAATTCAAGGAAATGGCAAGGAAATTCAAGGAAATGGCAAGGAAATTCAAGGAAATGGCAAGGCAAGGCAAGGAAATTCAAGGAAATGGAAGGAAATACAAGGAAATACAAAGAAATTCAAGGAAATGCAAGGATATTCAAGGAAATTGAATGAAATGGCAAGGAAATTCAAGGAAATTCAAGGAAATTCAAGGAAATGGCAAGGAAATTCAAAGAAATTCAAGGAAATGGCAAGGCAAGTAAAAAAAAATCAAGGAAACGGCAAGGAAATGGCAGAAAATTCAAGGAAATTCAGGGAAATGACAAGGAAATTCAAGGAAAATCAAGGAAATTCAAGCAAATTCAAGGAAATTCAAGGAAATGGCAAGGAAATTCAAGGAAATGGCAAGGAAATTCAAGGAAATGGCAAAGAAATGCAAGGAAATGCAAGGCAATGGCAAGGAAATTAAAGGATAATCAAGGAAATTCAAGGAAATGGCAAGAAAATTCAAGGAAATTCAAGGAAATGGCAAGGCAAGGCAAGGCAATTCAAGGAAATGGCAAGGAAATTCAAGGAAATTCAAGGAAATGGCAAGGAAATTGAGGGAAATTCAAGGAAATGGAAGGCAAGTAAAGAAAATTCAAGGAAATGGCAAGGAAAATCAAGGAAATTCAAGGAAATTCAAGGAAATTCAAGGAAATTCAAGGAAATGGCAAGGAGATTCAAGGAAATTCAAGGCAATGGCAAGGAAATTCAAGGAAATTCAAGGAAATGGCAAGGAAAGTCAAGGAAATTCAAGGAAATGGAAGGTAAGGAAAGAAAATTAAAGGAAATGGCAAGGAAATTCAAGGAAATTCAAGGCAATGGCCAGGAAATTAAAGGATATTCAAGGAAATTCAAGGAAATGGCAAGAAAATTAAAGGAAATTCAAGGAAATGGCAAGGCAAGGCAAGGAAATTCAAGGAAACGGCAAGGAAATTCAAGGAATTTCAAGGAAATTCAAGGAAATGGCAAGGAAATTCAAGGAAATTGAAGGAAATGACAAGGAAATTCAAGGAAATGGAAGGAAATTCAACAAAATTCAAGGAAATGGCAAGGCAAAGAAAGGAAATTCAAGGAAACGGCAAGGAAATGGCAAGAAAATTCAAGGAAATTCAAGGAAATGGCAAGGCAAAGCAAGGAAATCCAAGGCAATTCAAGGAAATCGCAAGGAAATTCAAGGAAATTCAAGGCAATGGCAAGGAAATTCAAGGAAATCGCAAGGAAATTCAAGGAAATTCAAGGAAATGGCAAGGCAAAGCAAGGAAATTCAAGGAAATTCAAGGAAATTCAAGGAAATTCAAGGAAATGGCAAGGAATTTCAAGGAAATTCAAGGAAATGGCAAGGAAATCCAAGGAAATCCAAGGAAATTCAAGGATATGGCAAAGAAATTCAAGGAAATTCAAAGAAATTCAAGGAAACGCCAAGGAAATTCAAGGAAATTCAAGGAAATGGCAAGACAAGGAAAGGAAATCCAAGGAAATCCAAGGAAATTCAAGGATATGGCAAAGAAATTCAAGGAAATTCAAAGAAATTCAAGGAAACGCCAAGGAAATTCAAGGAAATTCAAGGAAATGGCAAGGCAAGGAAAGGAAATTCAAGGAAATGGAAAGGAAATTCAGGGAAATTCAAGGAAATTCAAGGAAATGGCAAGCAAATTCAAGGAAATGGCAAGGAAATTCAAAGAATTTCAAGGAAATTCAAGGAAATGGAAAGGAAATTCAAGGATATTCAAGGAAATTCAAGGAAATGGCAAGAAAATTCAAGGAAATTCAAGGATATTCAAGGAAATGGAAAAGAAATGGCAAGGAAATTCAAGGAAATTCAAGGAAATGGCAAGGAAATTCAAGGAAATTCAAGTAAATTCAAGGAAATGGCAAGGAAATTCAAGGAAATTCAAGTAAATTCAAGGAAATGGCAAGGAAATTCAAGGAAATTCAAAAAAATGGAAGGAAATTCAAGGAAATTCAAGGAAATGGCAAGGCAAGGCAAGGATATCCAAGGAAATCCAAGGAAATTCAAGGATATGGCAAGGAAATCAAAGCAAATGGCAAGGAAATTCAAGGAAATTCAAAGAAATTCAAGGAAATGGCAATGAAATTCAAGGAAATTCAAGGAAATGGCAAGGCAAGGAAAGGAAATTCAAGGAAATGGAAAGGAAATTCAGGGAAATTCAAGGAAATTCAAGGAAATGGCAAGGAAATTCAGGGAAATTCAAGGAAATTCAAGGCAATGGCAAGGAAATTCAAGGAAATGGCAAGGAAATTCAAGGAAATGGCAAGGAAAGTCAAGGAAATTCAAGGAAATGGAAGGCAAGGAAAGAAAATTAAATGAAATGGCAAAGAAATTCAAGGAAGTTCAAGGAAGTTCAAGGAAATGGAAAGGATATTCAAGGAAATTCAAAGAAATTCAAGGAAATGGCAAAGATATTCAAGGAAATTCAAGGCGATGGAAAGGAAATTAAAGGATAGTCAAGGAAATTCAAGGTAATGGCAAGAAAATTCAAGGAAATTCAAGGAAATGGCAAGGCAAGGCAAGGAAATTCAAGGAAATTCAAGGAACTGGCAAGGAAATTCAAGGAAATTGAATGAAATTCAAGGAAATGGCAAGGAAATTGAATGAAATTCAAGGAAATGGCAAGGAAATTCAAGGAAATGGCAAGGAAAGTCAAGGAAATTCAAGGAAATGGAAGGTAAGAAAAGAAAATTAAATGAAAAGGCAAGGAAATTCAAGGAAATTCAAGGAACTGGCAAGGAAATTCAAGGAAATTGAAGGAAATTCAAGGAAATGGCAAAAAAATTCAAGGAAATTCAAGGAAATGGCAAGGAAATTCAAGGAAATTGAAGGAAATGGAAAGGAAATTCAAGGAAATTCAAGGAAATGGCAAGGAAATTCAAGGAAATTCAAGGAAATGGAAGGAAATACAAGGAAATACAAAGAAATTCAAGGAAATGCAAGGATATTCAAGGAAATTGAATGAAATGGCAAGGAAATTCAAGGAAATTCAAGGAAATTCAAGGAAATGGCAAGGAAATTCAAGGAAATTCAAGGAAATGGCAAGGAAATTCAAGGAAATGGCAAGGAAATTCAAGGAAATGGCAAAGAAATGCAAGGAAATTCAAGGCAATGGCAAGGAAATTAAAGGATAATCAAGGAATTTCAAGGAAATGGCAAGAAAATTCAAGGAAATTCAAGGAAATGGCAAGGCAAGGCAAGGCAATTCAAGGAAATGGCAAGGAAATGGCAAGGAAATTCAAGGAAATTCAAGGAAATGGCAAGGAAATTGAGGGAAATTCAAGGAAATGGAAGGCAAGTAAAGAAAATTCAAGGAAATGGCAAGGAAAATCAAGGAAATGCAAGGAAATTCAAGGAAATTCAAGGAAATTCAAGGAAATTCAAGGAAATGGCAAGGAGATTCAAGGAAATTCAAGGCAATGGCAAGGAAATTCAAGGAAATTCAAGGAAATGGCAAGGAAAGTCAAGGAAATTCAAGGAAATGGAAGGTAAGGAAAGAAAATTAAAGGAAATAGCAAGGAAATTCAAGGAAATTCAAGGCAATGGCCAGGAAATTAAAGGATATTCAAGGAAATTCAAGGAAATGGAAAGAAAATTAAAGGAAATTCAAGGAAATGGCAAGGCAAGGCAAGGAAATTAAAGGAAATGGCAAGGAAATTCAAGGAATTTCAAGGAAATTCAAGGAAATGGCAAGGAAATTCAAGGAAATTGAAGGAAATGACAAGGAAATTCAAGGAAATGGAAGGAAATTCAACGAAATTCAAGGAAATGGCAATGAAATGGCAAGAAAATTCAAGGAAATTCAAGGAAATGGCAAGGCAAAGCAAGGAAATTCAAGTAAATTCAAGGAAATGGCAAGGAAATTCAAGGAAATTCAAGGCAATGGCAAGGAAATTCAAGGAAATTCAAGGAAATTCAAAAAAATGGCAAGGAATTTCAGGGAAATTCAAGGAAATTCAAGGAAATGGCAAGGAAATTCAAGGAAATGGCAAGGAAATTCAAGGAAATGGCAAGGGAATTCAAGAAAATGGCAAAGAAATTCAAGGAAATTCAAGTCGATGGCAAGGAAATTAAAGGAAAGTCAAAGAAATTCAAGGAAATGGCAAGACAATTCAAGGAAATTCAAGGAAATGGCAAGGAAATTGAAGGAAATTCAAGGAAATGGCAAGGCAAGGAAAGGAAATCCAAGGAAATGGCAAGGAAATTCAAGGAATTTCAAGGAAATTCAAGGAAATTCAAGGAAATGACAAGAAAATCGAAGGGAATGGCAAGGCAAGGCAAGGAAATTCAAGGAAAGTCAAGGAAATTCAAGGAACTGGCAAGGAAATTCAAGGAAATTGAAGGAAATTCAAGGAAATGGCAAGGAAATTGAAGGAAATTCAAGGAAATGGCAAGGAAATTCAAGGAAATTGAAGGAAATGGAAAGGAAATTCAAGGAAATTCAAGGAAATTCAAGGAAATGGCAAGGAAATTCAAGGAAATTCAAGGAAATGGAAGGAAATACAAGGAAATACAAAGAAATTCAAGGAAATGCAAGGATATTCAAGGAAATTGAATGAAATGGCAAGGAAATTCAAGGAAATTCAAGGAAATTCAAGGAAATGGCAAGGAAATTAAAGCAAATGGCAAGGAAATTCAGGGAAATTCAAAGAAATTCAAGGAAATGGAAATGAAATTCAAGGAAATTCAAGGAAATGGCAAGGCAAGGAAAGGAAATTCAAGGAAATGGAAAGGAAATTCAGGGAAATTCAAGGAAATTCAAGGAAATGGCAAGAAAATTCAGGGAAATTCAAGGAAATTCAAGGAAATGGCAAGGAAATTCAAGGAAATGGCAAGGAAATTCAAGGAAATGGCAAGGAAAGTCAAGGAAATTCAAGGAAATGGAAGGCAAGGAAAGAAAATTAAATGAAATGGCAAAGAAATTCAAGGAAGTTCAAGGAAGTTCAAGGAAATGGAAAGGATATTCAAGGAAATTCAAGGAAATTCAAGGAAATGGCAAAGAAATTCAAGGAAATTCAAGGCGATGGAAAGGAAATTAAAGGATATTCAAGGAAATTCAAGGAAATGGCAAGAAAATTCAAGGAAATTCAAGGAAATGGCAAGGCAAGGCAAGGAAATTCAAGGAAATTCAAGGAACTGGCAAGGAAATTCAAGGAAATTGAATGAAATTCAAGGAAATGGCAAGGAAATTGAATGAAATTTAAGGAAATGGCAAGGAAATTCAAGGAAATGGCAAGGAAAGTCAAGGAAATTCAAGGAAATGGAAGGTAAGAAAAGAAAATTAAATGAAATGGCAAGGAAATTCAAGGAAATTCAAGGCAATGGCAAGGAAATTAAAGGATATTCAAAAAAATTCAAGGAAATGGCGAGAAAATTCAAGGAAATTCAAGGAAATGGCAAGGCAAGGCAAGGAAATTAAAAAAAAAAGGCAAGGAAATTCAAGGAATTTCAAGGAAATTCAAGGAAATGGCAAGGAAATTCAGAGAAATTCAAGGAAATTCAAGGAAATGGCAAGGAAATTCAAGGAAATGGCAAGGAAATTCAAGGAAATGGCAAGGCAAGGCAAGGAAATTCAAGGAAATGGAAGGCAATGAAAGAAAATTAAATGAAATGGCAAGGAAATTCAAGGAAATTCAAGGAAATGGCAAGCAAATTCAAGGAAATGGCAAGGAAATTCAAAGAATTTCAAGGAAATTCAAGGAAATGGAAAGGAAGTTCAAGGATATTCAAGGAAATTCAAGGAAATGGCAAGAAAATTCAAGGAAATTCAAGGAAATGGCAAGGAAAGTCAGGGAAATTCAAGGAAATGGCAAGGAAATTCAAGGAAATTCAAGGATATTCAAGGAAATGGAAAAGAAATGGCAAGGAAATTCAAGGAAATTCAAGGAAATTCAAAGAAATTCAAGGAAATGGCAATGAAATTCAAGGAAATTCAAGGAAATGGCAAGGCAAGGAAAGGAAATTCAAGGAAATGGAAAGGAAATTCAGGGAAATTCAAGGAAATTCAAGGAAATGGCAAGGAAATTCAGGGAAATTCAAGGAAATTCAAGGCAATGGCAAGGAAATTCAAGGAAATGGCAAGGAAATTCAAGGAAATGGCAAGGAAAGTCAAGGAAATTCAAGGAAATGGAAGGCAAGGAAAGAAAATTAAATGAAATGGCAAAGAAATTCAAGGAAGTTCAAGGAAGTTCAAGGAAATGGAAAGGATATTCAAGGAAATTCAAGGAAATTCAAGGAACTGGCAAAGAAATTCAAGGAAATTCAAGGCGATGGAAAGGAAATTAAAGGATATTCAAGGAAATTCAAGGAAATGGCAAGAAAATTCAAGGAAATTCAAGGAAATGGCAAGGCAAGGCAAGGAAATTCAAGGAAATTCAAGGAACTGGCAAGGAAATTCAAGGAAATTGAATGAAATTCAAGGAAATGGCAAGGAAATTGAATGAAATTCAAGGAAATGGCAAGGAAATTCAAGGAAATGGCAAGGAAAGTCAAGGAAATTCAAGGAAATGGAAGGTAAGAAAAGAAAATTAAATGAAATGGCAAGGAAATTCAAGGAAATTCAAGGAACTGGCAAGGAAATTCAAGGAAATTGTAGGAAATTCAAGGAAATGGCAAAAAAAATGAAGGAAATTCAAGGAAATGGCAAGGAAATTCAAGGAAATTGAAGGAAATGGAAAGGAAATTCAAGGAAATTCAAGGAAATTCAAGGAAATGGCAAGGAAATTCAAGGAAATGGAAGGAAATACAAGGAAATACAAAGAAATTCAAGGAAATGCAAGGATATTCAAGGAAATTGAATGAAATGGCAAGGAAATTCAAGGAAATTCAAGGAAATTCAAGGAAATGGCAAGGAAATTCAAAGAAATTCAAGGAAATGGCAAGGCAAGTAAAAAAAAACAAGGAAACGGCAAGCAAATTGCAGAAAATTCAAGGAAATTCAGGGAAATGACAAGGAAATTCAAGGAAAATCAAGGAAATTAAAGGAAATTCAGGAAATTCAAGGAAATGGCAAGGAAATTCAAGGAAATGGCAAGGAAATTCAAGGAAATGGCAAAGCAATGCAAGGAAATTCAAGGCAATGGCAAGGAAATTAAAGGATAATCAAGGAAATTCAAGGAAATGGCAAGAAAATTCAAGGAAATTCAAGGAAATGGCAAGGCAAGGCAAGGAAATTCAAGGAAATGGCAAGGAAATGGCAAGGAAATTCAAGGAAATTCAAGGAAATGGCAAGGAAATGGCAAGGAAATTGAGGGAAATTCAAGGAAATGGAAGGCAAGTAAAGAAAATTTAAGGAAATGGCAAGGAAAATCAAGGAAATTCAAGGAAATTCAAGGAAATTCAAGGAAATTCAAGGAAATGGCAAGGAGATTCAAGGAAATTCAAGGCAATGGCAAGGAAATTCAAGGAAATTCAAGGAAACGGCAAGGAAAGTCAAGGAAATTCAAGGAAATGGAAGGTAAGGAAAGAAAATTAAAGGAAATAGCAAGGAAATTCAAGGAAATTCAAGGCAATGGCCAGGAAATTAAAGGATATTCAAGGAAATTCAAGGAAATGGAAAGAAAATTAAAGGAAATTCAAGGAAATGGCAAGGCAAGGCAAGGAAATTAAAGGAAATGGCAAGGAAATTCAAGGAATTTCAAGGAAATTCAAGGAAATGGCAAGGAAATTCAAGGAAATTGAAGGAAATGACAAGGAAATTCAAGGAAATGGAAGGAAATTCAACGAAATTCAAGGAAATGGCAAGGCAAAGAAAAGAAATTCAAGGAAACGGCAAGGAAATGGCAAGAAAATTCAAGGAAATTCAAGGAAATGGCAAGGCAAAGCAAGGAAATTCAAGTAAATTCAAGGAAATGGCAAGGAAATTCAAGGAAATTCAAAAAAATGGAAGGAAATTCAAGGAAATTCAAGGAAATGGCAAGGCAAGGCAAGGAACTCCAAGGAAATCCAAGGAAATTCAAGGATATGGCAAGGAAATTAAAGCAAATGGCAAGGAAATTCAAGGAAATTCAAGGCAATGGCAAGGAAATTCAAGGAAATTCAAGGAAATTCAAAAAAATGGCAAGGAAATTCAGGGAAATGCAAGGAAATTCAAGGAAATGGCAAGGAAATTCAAGGAAATGGCAAGGAAATTCAAGCAAATGGCAAGGGAATTCAAGAAAATGGCAAAGAAATTCAAGGAAATTCAAGTCGATGGCAAGGAAATTAAAGGAAAGTCAAAGAAATTCAAGGAAATGGCAAGAAAATTCAAGGAAATTCAAGGAAATGGCAAGGAAATTGAAGGAAATTCAAGGAAATGGCAAGGCAAGGAAAGGAAATCCAAGGAAATGGCAAGGAAATTCAAGGAATTTCAAGGAAATTCAAGGAAATGGCAAGGATATTCAAGGAAATTCAAGGAAATGACAAGAAAATCGAAGGGAATGGCAAGGCAAGGCAAGGAAATTCAAGGAAATTCAAGGAAAGTGAAGGAAATTCAAGGAACTGGCAAGGAAATTCAAGGAAATTGAAGGAAATTCAAGGAAATGGCAAGGAAATTGAAGGAAATTCAAGGAAATGGCATGGAAATTCAAGGAAATTGAAGGAAATGTAAAGGAAATTCAAGGAAATTCAAGGAAATTCAAGGAAATGGCAAGGAAATTCAAGGAAATTCAAGGAAATGGAAGGAAATACAAGGAAATACAAAGAAATTCAAGGAAATGCAAGGATATTCAAGGAAATTGAATGAAATGGCAAGGAAATTCAAGGAAATTCAAGGAAATTCAAGGAAATGGCAAGGAAATTCAAGGAAATTCAAGTAAATTCAAGGAAATGGCAAGGAAATTCATGGAAATTCAAAAAAATGGAAGGAAATTCAAGGAAATTCAAGGAAATGGCAAGGCAAGGCAAGGAAATCCAAGGAAATCCAAGGAAATTCAAGGATATGGCAAGGAAATTAAAGCAAATGGCAAGGAAATTCAAGGAAATTCAAAGAAATTCAAGGAAATGGCAATGAAATTCAAGGAAATTCAAGGAAATGGCAAGGCAAGGAAAGGAAATTCAAGGAAATGGAAAGGAAATTCAGGGAAATTCAAGGAAATTCAAGGAAATGGCAAGGAAATTCAGGGAAATTCAAGGAAATTCAAGGCAATGGCAAGTAAATTCAAGGAAATGGCAAGGAAATTCAAGGAAATGGCAAGGAAAGTCAAGGAAATTCAAGGAAATGGAAGGCAAGGAAAGAAAATTAAATGAAATGGCAAAGAAATTCAAGGAAGTTCAAGGAAGTTCAAGGAAATGGAAAGGATATTCAAGGAAATTCAAGGAAATTCAAGGAAATGGCAAAGAAATTCAAGGAAATTCAAGGCGATGGAAAGGAAATTAAAGGATATTCAAGGAAATTCAAGGAAATGGCAAGAAAATTCAAGGAAATTCAAGGAAATGGCAAGGCAAGGCAAGGAAATTCAAGGAAATTCAAGGACCTGTCAAGGAAATTCAAGGAAATTGAATGAAATTCAAGGAAATGGCAAGGAAATTGAATGAAATTCAAGGAAATGGCAAGGAAATTCAAGGAAATGGCAAGGAAAGTCAAGGAAATTCAAGGAAATGGAAGGTAAGAAAAGAAAATTAAATGAAATGGCAAGGAAATTCAAGGAAATTCAAGGTAATGGCAAGGAAATTAAAGGATATTCCAAAAAATTCAAGGAAATGGCGAGAAAATTCAAGGAAATTCAAGGAAATGGCAAGGCAAGGCAAGGAAATTAAAAAAAAAAGGCAAGGAAATTCAAGGAATTTCAAGGAAATTCAAGGAAATGGCAAGGAAATTCAAAGAAATTCAAGGAAATGGCAAGGCAAGTAAAAAAAAATCAAGGAAACGGCAAGGAAATGGCAGAAAATTCAAGGAAATTCAGGGAAATGACAAGGAAATTCAAGGAAATGGCAAGGAAATTCAAGGAAATGGCAAAAAAATGCAAGGAAATTCAAGGCAATGGCAAGGAAATTAAAGGATAATCAAGGAAATTCAAGGAAATGGCAAGAAAATTCAAGGAAATTCAAGGAAATGGCAAGGCAAGGCAAGGAAATTCAAGGAAATGGCAAGGAAATGGCAAGGAAATTCAAGGAAATTCAAGGAAATGGCAAGGAAATGGCAAGGAAATTGAGGGAAATTCAAGGAAATGGAAGGCAAGTAAAGAAAATTTAAGGAAATGGCAAGGAAAATCAAGGAAATTCAAGGAAATTCAAGGAAATTCAAGGAAATTCAAGGAAATGGCAAGGAGATTCAAGGAAATTCAAGGCAATGGCAAGGAAATTCAAGGAAATTCAAGGAAATGGCAAGGAAAGTCAAGGAAATTCAAGGAAATGGAAGGTAAGGAAAGAAAATTAAATGAAATGGCAAGGAAATTCAAGGAAATTCAAGGCAATGGCCAGGAAATTAAAGGATATTCAAGGAAATTCAAGGAAATGGCAAGAAAATTAAAGGAAATTCAAGGAAATGGCAAGGCAAGGCAAGGAAATTAAAGGAAATGGCAAGGAAATTCAAGGAATTTCAAGGAAATTCAAGGAAATGGCAAGGAAATTCAAGGAAATTGAAGGAAATGACAAGGAAATTCATGGAAATGGAAGGAAATTCAACGAAATTCAAGGAAATGGCAAGAAAATGGCAAGGAAATTCAAGGAAACGGCAAGGAAATGGCAAGGAAATTCAAGGAAATTCAAGGAAATGGCAAGACAAGGAAAGGAAATCCAAGGAAATCCAAGGAAATTCAAGGATATGGCAAAGAAATTCAAGGAAATTCAAAGAAATTCAAGGAAACGCCAAGGAAATTCAAGGAAATTCAAGGAAATGGCAAGGCAAGGAAAGGAAATTCAAGGAAATGGAAAGGAAATTCAGGGAAATTCAAGGAAATTCAAGGAAATGGCAAGGAAATTCAGGGAAATTCAAGGAAATTCAAGGAAATGGCAAGGAAATTCAAGGAAATGGCAAGGAAATTCAAGGAAATGGCAAGGAAAGTCAAGGAAATTCAAGGAAATGGAAGGCAAGGAAAGAAAATTAAATGAAATGGCAAAGAAATTCAAGGAAGTTCAAGGAAGTTCAAGGAAATGGAAAGGATATTCAAGGAAATTCAAAGAAATTCAAGGAAATGGCAAAGATATTGAAGGAAATTCAAGGCGATGGAAAGGAAATTAAAGGATATTCAAGGAAATTCAAGGTAATGGCAAGAAAATTCAAGGAAATTCAAGGAAATGGCAAGGCAAGGCAAGGAAATTCAAGGAAATTCAAGGAACTGGCAAGGAAATTCAAGGAAATTGAATGAAATTCAAGGAAATGGCAAGGAAATTGAATGAAATTCAAGGAAATGGCAAGGAAATTCAAGGAAATGGCAAGGAAAGTCAAGGAAATTCAAGGAAATGGAAGGTAAGAAAAGAAAATTAAATGAAATGGCAAGGAAATTCAAGGAAATTCAAGGAACTGGCAAGGAAATTCAAGGAAATTGAAGGAAATTCAAGGAAATGGCAAAAAAATTCAAGGAAATTCAAGGAAATGGCAAGGAAATTCAAGGAAATTGAAGGAAATGGAAAGGAAATTCAAGGAAATTCAAGGAAATGGCAAGGAAATTCAAGGAAATTCAAGGAAATGGAAGGAAATACAAGGAAATACAAAGAAATTCAAGGAAATGCAAGGATATTCAAGGAAATTGAATGAAATGGCAAGGAAATTCAAGGAAATTCAAGGAAATTCAAGGAAATGGCAAGGAAATTCAAAGAAATTCAAGGAAATGGCAAGGCAAGTAAAAAAAAATCAAGGAAACGGCAAGGAAATGGCAGAAAATTCAAGGAAATTCAGGGAAATGACAAGGAAATTCAAGGAAAATCAAGGAAATTCAAGGAAATTCAAGGAAATTCAAGGAAATGGCAAGGAAATTCAAGGAAATGGCAAGGAAATTCAAGGAAATGGCAAAGAAATGCAAGGAAATTCAAGGCAATGGCAAGGAAATTAAAGGATAATCAAGGAATTTCAAGGAAATGGCAAGAAAATTCAAGGAAATTCAAGGAAATGGCAAGGCAAGGCAAGGCAATTCAAGGAAATGGCAAGGAAATGGCAAGGAAATTCAAGGAAATTCAAGGAAATGGCAAGGAAATTGAGGGAAATTCAAGGAAATGGAAGGCAAGTAAAGAAAATTCAAGGAAATGGCAAGGAAAATCAAGGAAATGCAAGGAAATTCAAGGAAATTCAAGGAAATTCAAGGAAATGGCAAGGAGATTCAAGGAAATTCAAGGCAATGGCAAGGAAATTCAAGGAAATTCAAGGAAATGGCAAGGAAAGTCAGGGAAATTCAAGGAAATGGAAGGTAAGGAAAGAAAATTAAAGGAAATAGCAAGGAAATTCAAGGAAATTCAAGGCAATGGCCAGGAAATTAAAGGATATTCAAGGAAATTCAAGGAAATGGAAAGAAAATTAAAGGAAATTCAAGGAAATGGCAAGGCAAGGCAAGGAAATTAAAGGAAATGGCAAGGAAATTCAAGGAATTTCAAGGAAATTCAAGGAAATGGCAAGGAAATTCAAGGAAATTGAAGGAAATGACAAGGAAATTCAAGGAAATGGAAGGAAATTCAACGAAATTCAAGGAAATGGCAATGAAATGGCAAGAAAATTCAAGGAAATTCAAGGAAATGGCAAGGCAAAGCAAGGAAATTCAAGTAAATTCAAGGAAATGGCAAGGAAATTCAAGGAAATTCAAGGCAATGGCAAGGAAATTCAAGGAAATGGCAAGGAAATTCAAGGAAATAGCAAGGAAATTCAAGGAAATGGCAAGGGAATTCAAGAAAATGGCAAAGAAATTCAAGGAAATTCAAGTCGATGGCAAGGAAATTAAAGGAAAGTCAAAGAAATTCAAGGAAATGGCAAGAAAATTCAAGGAAATTCAAGGAAATGGCAAGGAAATTGAAGGAAATTCAAGGAAATGGCAAGGCAAGGAAAGGAAATCCAAGGAAATGGCAAGGAAATTCAAGGAATTTCAAGGAAATTCAAGGAAATTCAAGGAAATTGAAGGAAATTCAAGGAAATGGCAAGGAAATTGAAGGAAATTCAAGGAAATGGCATGGAAATTCAAGGAAATTGAAGGAAATGTAAAGGAAATTCAAGGAAATTCAAGGAAATGGCAAGGAAATTCAAGGAAATTCAAGGAAATGGAAGGAAATACAAGGAAATACAAAGAAATTCAAGGAAATGCAAGGATATTCAAGGAAATTGAATGAAATGGCAAGGAAATTCAAGGAAATTCAAGGAAATTCAAGGAAATGGCAAGGAAATTCAAGGAAATTCAAGTAAATTCAAGGAAATGGCAAGGAAATTCATGGAAATTCAAAAAAATGGAAGGAAATTCAAGGAAATTCAAGGAAATGGCAAGGCAAGGCAAGGAAATCCAAGGAAATCCAAGGAAATTCAAGGATATGGCAAGGAAATTAAAGCAAATGGCAAGGAAATTCAAGGAAATTCAAAGAAATTCAAGGAAATGGCAATGAAATTCAAGGAAATTCAAGGAAATGGCAAGTCAAGGAAAGGAAATTCAAGGAAATGGAAAGGAAATTCAGGGAAATTCAAGGAAATTCAAGGAAATGGCAAGGAAATTCAGGGAAATTCAAGGAAATTCAAGGCAATGGCAAGGAAATTCAAGGAAATGGCAAGGAAATTCAAGGAAATGGCAAGGAAAGTCAAGGAAATTCAAGGAAATGGAAGGCAAGGAAAGAAAATTAAATGAAATGGCAAAGAAATTCAAGGAAGTTCAAGGAAGTTCAAGGAAATGGAAAGGATATTCAAGGAAATTCAAGGAAATTCAAGGAAATGGCAAAGAAATTCAAGGAAATTCAAGGCGATGGAAAGGAAATTAAAGGATATTCAAGGAAATTCAAGGAAATGGCAAGAAAATTCAAGGAAATTCAAGGAAATGGCAAGGCAAGGCAAGGAAATTCAAGGAAATTCAAGGACCTGGCAAGGAAATTCAAGGAAATTGAATGAAATTCAAGGAAATGGCAAGGAAATTGAATGAAATTCAAGGAAATGGCAAGGAAATTCAAGGAAATGGCAAGGAAAGTCAAGGAAATTCAAGGAAATGGAAGGTAAGAAAAGAAAATTAAATGAAATGGCAAGGAAATTCAAGGAAATTCAAGGCAATGGCAAGGAAATTAAAGGATATTCCAAAAAATTCAAGGAAATGGCGAGAAAATTCAAGGAAATTCAAGGAAATGGCAAGGCAAGGCAAGGAAATTAAAAAAAAAAAGGCAAGGAAATTCAAGGAATTTCAAGGAAATTCAAGGAAATGGCAAAGAAATGCAAGGAAATTCAAGGCAATGGCAAGGAAATTAAAGGATAATCAAGGAATTTCAAGGAAATGGCAAGAAAATTCAAGGAAATTCAAGGAAATGGCAAGGCAAGGCAAGGCAATTCAAGGAAATGGCAAGGAAATGGCAAGGAAATTCAAGGAAATTCAAGGAAATGGCAAGGAAATTGAGGGAAATTCAAGGAAATGGAAGGCAAGTAAAGAAAATTCAAGGAAATGGCAAGGAAAATCAAGGAAATGCAAGGAAATTCAAGGAAATTCAAGGAAATTCAAGGAAATTCAAGGAAATGGCAAGGAGATTCAAGGAAATTCAAGGCAATGGCAAGGAAATTCAAGGAAATTCAAGGAAATGGCAAGGAAAGTCAAGGAAATTCAAGGAAATGGAAGGTAAGGAAAGAAAATTAAAGGAAATAGCAAGGAAATTCAAGGAAATTCAAGGCAATGGCCAGGAAATTAAAGGATATTCAAGGAAATTCAAGGAAATGGCAAGAAAATTAAAGGAAATTCAAGGAAATGGCAAGGCAAGGCAAGGAAATTAAAGGAAATGGCAAGGAAATTCAAGGAATTTCAAGGAAATTCAAGGAAATGGCAAGGAAATTCAAGGAAATTGAAGGAAATGACAAGGAAATTCAAGGAAATGGAAGGAAATTCAACGAAATTCAAGGAAATGGCAATGAAATGGCAAGAAAATTCAAGGAAATTCAAGGAAATGGCAAGGCAAAGCAAGGAAATTCAAGTAAATTCAAGGAAATGGCAAGGGAATTCAAGGAAATTCAAGGCAATGGCAAGGAAATTCAAGGAAATTCAAGGAAATTCAAAAAAATGGCAAGGAATTTCAGGGAAATTCAAGGAAATTCAAGGAAATGGCAAGGAAATTCAAGGAAATGGCAAGGAAATTCAAGGAAATGGCAAGGGAATTCAAGAAAATGGCAAAGAAATTCAAGGAAATTCAAGTCGATGGCAAGGAAATTAAAGGAAAGTCAAAGAAATTCAAGGAAATGGCAAGAAAATTCAAGGAAATTCAAGGAAATGGCAAGGAAATTGAAGGAAATTCAAGGAAATGGCAAGGCAAGGAAAGGAAATCCAAGGAAATGGCAAGGAAATTCAAGGAATTTCAAGGAAATTCAAGGAAATTCAAGGAAATTGAAGGAAATTCAAGGAAATGGCAAGGAAATTGAAGGAAATTCAAGGAAATGGCATGGAAATTCAAGGAAATTGAAGGAAATGTAAAGGAAATTCAAGGAAATTCAAGGAAATGGCAAGGAAATTCAAGGAAATTCAAGGAAATGGAAGGAAATACAAGGAAATACAAAGAAATTCAAGGAAATGCAAGGATATTCAAGGAAATTGAATGAAATGGCAAGGAAATTCAAGGAAATTCAAGGAAATTCAAGGAAATGGCAAGGAAATTCAAGGAAATTCAAGTAAATTCAAGGAAATGGCAAGGAAATTCATGGAAATTCAAAAAAATGGAAGGAAATTCAAGGAAATTCAAGGAAATGGCAAGGAAATTAAAGCAAATGGCAAGGAAATTCAAGGAAATTCAAAGAAATTCAAGGAAATGGCAATGAAATTCAAGGAAATTCAAGGAAATGGCAAGGCAAGGAAAGGAAATTCAAGGAAATGGAAAGGAAATTCAGGGAAATTCAAGGAAATTCAAGGAAATGGCAAGGAAATTCAGGGAAATTCAAGGAAATTCAAGGCAATGGCAAGGAAATTCAAGGAAATGGCAAGGAAATTCAAGGAAATGGCAAGGAAAGTCAAGGAAATTCAAGGAAATGGAAGGCAAGGAAAGAAAATTAAATGAAATGGCAAAGAAATTCAAGGAAGTTCAAGGAAGTTCAAGGAAATGGAAAGGATATTCAAGGAAATTCAAGGAAATTCAAGGAAATGGCAAAGAAATTCAAGGAAATTCAAGGCGATGGAAAGGAAATTAAAGGATATTCAAGGAAATTCAAGGAAATGGCAAGAAAATTCAAGGAAATTCAAGGAAATGGCAAGGCAAGGCAAGGAAATTCAAGGAAATTCAAGGACCTGGCAAGGAAATTCAAGGAAATTGAATGAAATTCAAGGAAATGGCAAGGAAATTGAATGAAATTCAAGGAAATGGCAAGGAAATTCAAGGAAATGGCAAGGAAAGTCAAGGAAATTCAAGGAAATGGAAGGTAAGAAAAGAAAATTAAATGAAATGGCAAGGAAATTCAAGGAAATTCAAGGCAATGGCCAGGAAATTAAAGGATATTCAAGGAAATTCAAGGAAATGGAAAGAAAATTAAAGGAAATTCAAGGAAATGGCAAGGCAAGGCAAGGAAATTAAAGGAAATGGCAAGGAAATTCAAGGAATTTCAAGGAAATTCAAGGAAATGGCAAGGAAATTCAAGGAAATTGAAGGAAATGACAAGGAAATTCAAGGAAATGGAAGGAAATTCAACGAAATTCAAGGAAATGGCAATGAAATGGCAAGAAAATTCAAGGAAATTCAAGGAAATGGCAAGGCAAAGCAAGGAAATTCAAGTAAATTCAAGGAAATGGCAAGGAAATTCAAGGAAATTCAAGGCAATGGCAAGGAAATTCAAGGAAATTCAAGGAAATTCAAAAAAATGGCAAGGAATTTCAGGGAAATTCAAGGAAATTCAAGGAAATGGCAAGGAAATTCAAGGAAATGGCAAGGAAATTCAAGGAAATGGCAAGGGAATTCAAGAAAATGGCAAAGAAATTCAAGGAAATTCAAGTCGATGGCAAGGAAATTAAAGGAAAGTCAAAGAAATTCAAGGAAATGGCAAGAAAATTCAAGGAAATTCAAGGAAATGGCAAGGAAATTGAAGGAAATTCAAGGAAATGGCAAGGCAAGGAAAGGAAATCCAAGGAAATGGCAAGGAAATTCAAGGAATTTCAAGGAAATTCAAGGAAATTCAAGGAAATTGAAGGAAATTCAAGGAAATGGCAAGGAAATTGAAGGAAATTCAAGGAAATGGCATGGAAATTCAAGGAAATTGAAGGAAATGTAAAGGAAATTCAAGGAAATTCAAGGAAATTCAAGGAAATGGCAAGGAAATTCAAGGAAATTCAAGGAAATGGAAGGAAATACAAGGAAATACAAAGAAATTCAAGGAAATGCAAGGATATTCAAGGAAATTGAATGAAATGGCAAGGAAATTCAAGGAAATTCAAGGAAATTCAAGGAAATGGCAAGGAAATTCAAGGAAATTCAAGGCAATGGCAAGGAAAGTCAAGGAAATTCAAGGAAATGGAAGGTAAGGAAAGAAAATTAAAGGAAATAGCAAGGAAATTCAAGGAAATTCAAGGCAATGGCCAGGAAATTAAAGGATATTCAAGGAAATTCAAGGAAATGGAAAGAAAATTAAAGGAAATTCAAGGAAATGGCAAGGCAAGGCAAGGAAATTAAAGGAAATGGCAAGGAAATTCAAGGAATTTCAAGGAAATTCAAGGAAATGGCAAGGAAATTCAAGGAAATTGAAGGAAATGACAAGGAAATTCAAGGAAATGGAAGGAAATTCAACGAAATTCAAGGAAATGGCAATGAAATGGCAAGAAAATTCAAGGAAATTCAAGGAAATGGCAAGGCAAAGCAAGGAAATTCAAGTAAATTCAAGGAAATGGCAAGGAAATTCAAGGAAATTCAAGGCAATGGCAAGGAAATTCAAGGAAATTCAAGGAAATTCAAAAAAATGGCAAGGAATTTCAGGGAAATTCAAGGAAATTCAAGGAAATGGCAAGGAAATTCAAGGAAATGGCAAGGAAATTCAAGGAAATGGCAAGGGAATTCAAGAAAATGGCAAAGAAATTCAAGGAAATTCAAGTCGATGGCAAGGAAATTAAAGGAAAGTCAAAGAAATTCAAGGAAATGGCAAGAAAATTCAAGGAAATTCAAGGAAATGGCAAGGAAATTGAAGGAAATTCAAGGAAATGGCAAGGCAAGGAAAGGAAATCCAAGGAAATGGCAAGGAAATTCAAGGAATTTCAAGGAAATTCAAGGAAATTCAAGGAAATTGAAGGAAATTCAAGGAAATGGCAAGGAAATTGAAGGAAATTCAAGGAAATGGCATGGAAATTCAAGGAAATTGAAGGAAATGTAAAGGAAATTCAAGGAAATTCAAGGAAATTCAAGGAAATGGCAAGGAAATTCAAGGAAATTCAAGGAAATGGAAGGAAATACAAGGAAATACAAAGAAATTCAAGGAAATGCAAGGATATTCAAGGAAATTGAATGAAATGGCAAGGAAATTCAAGGAAATTCAAGGAAATTCAAGGAAATGGCAAGGAAATTCAAGGAAATTCAAGTAAATTCAAGGAAATGGCAAGGAAATTCATGGAAATTCAAAAAAATGGAAGGAAATTCAAGGAAATTCAAGGAAATGGCAAGGCAAGGCAAGGAAATCCAAGGAAATCCAAGGAAATTCAAGGATATGGCAAGGAAATTAAAGCAAATGGCAAGGAAATTCAAGGAAATTCAAAGAAATTCAAGGAAATGGCAATGAAATTCAAGGAAATTCAAGGAAATGGCAAGGCAAGGAAAGGAAATTCAAGGAAATGGAAAGGAAATTCAGGGAAATTCAAGGAAATTCAAGGAAATGGCAAGGAAATTCAGGGAAATTCAAGGAAATTCAAGGCAATGGCAAGGAAATTCAAGGAAATGGCAAGGAAATTCAAGGAAATGGCAAGGAAAGTCAAGGAAATTCAAGGAAATGGAAGGCAAGGAAAGAAAATTAAATGAAATGGCAAAGAAATTCAAGGAAGTTCAAGGAAGTTCAAGGAAATGGAAAGGATATTCAAGGAAATTCAAGGAAATTCAAGGAAATGGCAAAGAAATTCAAGGAAATTCAAGGCGATGGAAAGGAAATTAAAGGATATTCAAGGAAATTCAAGGAAATGGCAAGAAAATTCAATGAAATTCAAGGAAATGGCAAGGCAAGGCAAGGAAATTCAAGGAAATTCAAGGACCTGGCAAGGAAATTCAAGGAAATTGAATGAAATTCAAGGAAATGGCAAGGAAATTGAATGAAATTCAAGGAAATGGCAAGGAAATTCAAGGAAATGGCAAGGAAAGTCAAGGAAATTCAAGGAAATGGAAGGTAAGAAAAGAAAATTAAATGAAATGGCAAGGAAATTCAAGGAAATTCAAGGCAATGGCCAGGAAATTAAAGGATATTCAAGGAAATTCAAGGAAATGGAAAGAAAATTAAAGGAAATTCAAGGAAATGGCAAGGCAAGGCAAGGAAATTAAAGGAAATGGCAGGGAAATTCAAGGAATTTCAAGGAAATTCAAGGAAATGGCAAGGAAATTCAAGGAAATTGAAGGAAATGACAAGGAAATTCAAGGAAATGGAAGGAAATTCAACGAAATTCAAGGAAATGGCAATGAAATGGCAAGAAAATTCAAGGAAATTCAAGGAAATGGCAAGGCAAAGCAAGGAAATTCAAGTAAATTCAAGGAAATGGCAAGGAAATTCAAGGAAATTCAAGGCAATGGCAAGGAAATTCAAGGAAATTCAAGGAAATTCAAAAAAATGGCAAGGAATTTCAGGGAAATTCAAGGAAATTCAAGGAAATGGCAAGGAAATTCAAGGAAATGGCAAGGAAATTCAAGGAAATGGCAAGGGAATTCAAGAAAATGGCAAAGAAATTCAAGGAAATTCAAGTCGATGGCAAGGAAATTAAAGGAAAGTCAAAGAAATTCAAGGAAATGGCAAGAAAATTCAAGGAAATTCAAGGAAATGGCAAGGAAATTGAAGGAAATTCAAGGAAATGGCAAGGCAAGGAAAGGAAATCCAAGGAAATGGCAAGGAAATTCAAGGAATTTCAAGGAAATTCAAGGAAATTCAAGGAAATTGAAGGAAATTCAAGGAAATGGCAAGGAAATTGAAGGAAATTCAAGGAAATGGCATGGAAATTCAAGGAAATTGAAGGAAATGTAAAGGAAATTCAAGGAAATTCAAGGAAATTCAAGGAAATGGCAAGGAAATTCAAGGAAATTCAAGGAAATGGAAGGAAATACAAGGAAATACAAAGAAATTCAAGGAAATGCAAGGATATTCAAGGAAATTGAATGAAATGGCAAGGAAATTCAAGGAAATTCAAGGAAATTCAAGGAAATGGCAAGGAAATTCAAGGAAATTCAAGGAAATGGCAAGGAAAGTCAAGGAAATTCAAGGAAATGGAAGGTAAGGAAAGAAAATTAAAGGAAATAGCAAGGAAATTCAAGGAAATTCAAGGCAATGGCCAGGAAATTAAAGGATATTCAAGGAAATTCAAGGAAATGGAAAGAAAATTAAAGGAAATTCAAGGAAATGGCAAGGCAAGGCAAGGAAATTAAAGGAAATGGCAAGGAAATTCAAGGAATTTCAAGGAAATTCAAGGAAATGGCAAGGAAATTCAAGGAAATTGAAGGAAATGACAAGGAAATTCAAGGAAATGGAAGGAAATTCAACGAAATTCAAGGAAATGGCAATGAAATGGCAAGAAAATTCAAGGAAATTCAAGGAAATGGCAAGGCAAAGCAAGGAAATTCAAGTAAATTCAAGGAAATGGCAAGGAAATTCAAGGAAATTCAAGGCAATGGCAAGGAAATTCAAGGAAATTCAAGGAAATTCAAAAAAATGGCAAGGAATTTCAGGGAAATTCAAGGAAATTCAAGGAAATGGCAAGGAAATTCAAGGAAATGGCAAGGAAATTCAAGGAAATGGCAAGGGAATTCAAGAAAATGGCAAAGAAATTCAAGGAAATTCAAGTCGATGGCAAGGAAATTAAAGGAAAGTCAAAGAAATTCAAGGAAATGGCAAGAAAATTCAAGGAAATTCAAGGAAATGGCAAGGAAATTGAAGGAAATTCAAGGAAATGGCAAGGCAAGGAAAGGAAATCCAAGGAAATGGCAAGGAAATTCAAGGAATTTCAAAGAAAATTCAAGGAAATTCAAGGAAATTGAAGGAAATTCAAGGAAATGGCAAGGAAATTGAAGGAAATTCAAGGAAATGGCATGGAAATTCAAGGAAATTGAAGGAAATGTAAAGGAAATTCAAGGAAATTCAAGGAAATTCAAGGAAATGGCAAGGAAATTCAAGGAAATTCAAGGAAATGGAAGGAAATACAAGGAAATACAAAGAAATTCAAGGAAATGCAAGGATATTCAAGGAAATTGAATGAAATGGCAAGGAAATTCAAGGAAATTCAAGGAAATTCAAGGAAATGGCAAGGAAATTCAAGGAAATTCAAGGAAATTCAAGGAAATGGCAAGGAAATTCATGGAAATTCAAAAAAATGGAAGGAAATTCAAGGAAATTCAAGGAAATGGCAAGGCAAGGCAAGGAAATCCAAGGAAATCCAAGGAAATTCAAGGATATGGCAAGGAAATTAAAGCAAATGGCAAGGAAATTCAAGGAAATTCAAAGAAATTCAAGGAAATGGCAATGAAATTCAAGGAAATTCAAGGAAATGGAAGGCAAGTAAAGAAAATTCAAGGAAATGGCAAGGAAAATCAAGGAAATGCAAGGAAATTCAAGGAAATTCAAGGAAATTCAAGGAAATTCAAGGAAATGGCAAGGAGATTCAAGGAAATTCAAGGCAATGGCAAGGAAATTCAAGGAAATTCAAGGAAATGGCAAGGAAAGTCAAGGAAATTCAAGGAAATGGAAGGTAAGGAAAGAAAATTAAAGGAAATAGCAAGGAAATTCAAGGAAATTCAAGGCAATGGCCAGGAAATTAAAGGATATTCAAGGAAATTCAAGGAAATGGAAAGAAAATTAAAGGAAATTCAAGGAAATGGCAAGGCAAGGCAAGGAAATTAAAGGAAATGGCAAGGAAATTCAAGGAATTTCAAGGAAATTCAAGGAAATGGCAAGGAAATTCAAGGAAATTGAAGGAAATGACAAGGAAATTCAAGGAAATGGAAGGAAATTCAACGAAATTCAAGGAAATGGCAATGAAATGGCAAGAAAATTCAAGGAAATTCAAGGAAATGGCAAGGCAAAGCAAGGAAATTCAAGTAAATTCAAGGAAATGGCAAGGAAATTCAAGGAAATTCAAGGCAATGGCAAGGAAATTCAAGGAAATTCAAGGAAATTCAAAAAAATGGCAAGGAATTTCAGGGAAATTCAAGGAAATTCAAGGAAATGGCAAGGAAATTCAAGGAAATGGCAAGGAAATTCAAGGAAATGGCAAGGGAATTCAAGAAAATGGCAAAGAAATTCAAGGAAATTCAAGTCGATGGCAAGGAAATTAAAGGAAAGTCAAAGAAATTCAAGGAAATGGCAAGAAAATTCAAGGAAATTCAAGGAAATGGCAAGGAAATTGAAGGAAATTCAAGGAAATGGCAAGGCAAGGAAAGGAAATCCAAGGAAATGGCAAGGAAATTCAAGGAATTTCAAGGAAATTCAAGGAAATTCAAGGAAATTGAAGGAAATTCAAGGAAATGGCAAGGAAATTGAAGGAAATTCAAGGAAATGGCATGGAAATTCAAGGAAATTGAAGGAAATGTAAAGGAAATTCAAGGAAATTCAAGGAAATTCAAGGAAATGGCAAGGAAATTCAAGGAAATTCAAGGAAATGGAAGGAAATACAAGGAAATACAAAGAAATACAAGGAAATACAAAAAAATTCAAGGAAATGCAAGGATATTCAAGGAAATTGAATGAAATGGCAAGGAAATTCAAGGAAATTCAAGGAAATTCAAGGAAATGGCAAGGAAATTCAAGGAAATTCAAGGAAATTCAAGGAAATTCAAGGCAATGGCAAGGAAATTCAAGGAAATTCAAGGAAATTCAAAAAAATGGCAAGGAATTTCAGGGAAATTCAAGGAAATTCAAGGAAATGGCAAGGAAATTCAAGGAAATGGCAAGGAAATTCAAGGAAATGGCAAGGGAATTCAAGAAAATGGCAAAGAAATTCAAGGAAATTCAAGTCGATGGCAAGGAAATTAAAGGAAAGTCAAAGAAATTCAAGGAAATGGCAAGAAAATTCAAGGAAATTCAAGGAAATGGCAAGGAAATTGAAGGAAATTCAAGGAAATGGCAAGGCAAGGAAAGGAAATCCAAGGAAATGGCAAGGAAATTCAAGGAATTTCAAGGAAATTCAAGGAAATTCAAGGAAATTGAAGGAAATTCAAGGAAATGGCAAGGAAATTGAAGGAAATTCAAGGAAATGGCATGGAAATTCAAGGAAATTGAAGGAAATGTAAAGGAAATTCAAGGAAATTCAAGGAAATTCAAGGAAATGGCAAGGAAATTCAAGGAAATTCAAGGAAATGGAAGGAAATACAAGGAAATACAAAGAAATTCAAGGAAATGCAAGGATATTCAAGGAAATTGAATGAAATGGCAAGGAAATTCAAGGAAATTCAAGGAAATTCAAGGAAATGGCAAGGAAATTCAAGGAAATTCAAGTAAATTCAAGGAAATGGCAAGGAAATTCATGGAAATTCAAAAAAATGGAAGGAAATTCAAGGAAATTCAAGGAAATGGCAAGGCAAGGCAAGGAAATCCAAGGAAATCCAAGGAAATTCAAGGATATGGCAAGGAAATTAAAGCAAATGGCAAGGAAATTCAAGGAAATTCAAGGAAATTAAAGGAAATGGCAAGGAAATTCAAGGAAATTCAAGGAAATGGCAAGGCAAGGAAAGGAAATTCAAGGAAATGGAAAGGAAATTCAGGGAATTTCAAGGAAATTCAAGGAAATGGCAAGGAAATTCAGGGAAATTCAAGGAAATTCAAGGCAATGGCAAGGAAATTCAAGGAAATGGCAAGGAAATTCAAGGAAATGGCAAGGAAAGTCAAGGAAATTCAAGGAAATGGAAGGCAAGGAAAGAAAATTAAATGAAATGGCAAAGAAATTCAAGGAAGTTCAAGGAAGTTCAAGGAAATGGAAAGGATATTCAAGGAAATTCAAGGAAATTCAAGGAAATGGCAAAGAAATTCAAGGAAATTCAAGGCGATGGAAAGGAAATTAAAGGATATTCAAGGAAATTCAAGGAAATGGCAAGAAAATTCAAGGAAATTCAAGGAAATGGCAAGGCAAGGCAAGGAAATTCAAGGAAATTCAAGGACCTGGCAAGGAAATTCAAGGAAATTGAATGAAATTCAAGGAAATGGCAAGGAAATTGAATGAAATTCAAGGAAATGGCAAGGAAATTCAAGGAAATTCAAGGAAATTCAAGGCAATGGCAAGGAAATTCAAGGAAATTCAAGGAAATGGCAAGGAAAGTCAAGGAAATTCAAGGAAATGGAAGGTAAGGAAAGAAAATTAAAGGAAATAGCAAGGAAATTCAAGGAAATTCAAGGCAATGGCCAGGAAATTAAAGGATATTCAAGGAAATTCAAGGAAATGGAAAGAAAATTAAAGGAAATTCAAGGAAATGGCAAGGCAAGGCAAGGAAATTAAAGGAAATGGCAAGGAAATTCAAGGAATTTCAAGGAAATTCAAGGAAATGGCAAGGAAATTCAAGGAAATTGAAGGAAATGACAAGGAAATTCAAGGAAATGGAAGGAAATTCAACGAAATTCAAGGAAATGGCAATGAAATGGCAAGAAAATTCAAGGAAATTCAAGGAAATGGCAAGGCAAAGCAAGGAAATTCAAGTAAATTCAAGGAAATGGCAAGGAAATTCAAGGAAATTCAAGGCAATGGCAAGGAAATTCAAGGAAATTCAAGGAAATTCAAAAAAATGGCAAGGAATTTCAGGGAAATTCAAGGAAATGGCAAGGAAATTCAAGGAAATTCAAGGAAATGGCAAGGAAATTCAAGGAAATGGCAAGGGAATTCAAGAAAATGGCAAAGAAATTCAAGGAAATTCAAGTCGATGGCAAGGAAATTAAAGGAAAGTCAAAGAAATTCAAGGAAATGGCAAGAAAATTCAAGGAAATTCAAGGAAATGGCAAGGAAATTGAAGGAAATTCAAGGAAATGGCAAGGCAAGGAAAGGAAATCCAAGGAAATGGCAAGGAAATTCAAGGAATTTCAAGGAAATTCAAGGAAATTCAAGGAAATTGAAGGAAATTCAAGGAAATGGCAAGGAAATTGAAGGAAATTCAAGGAAATGGCATGGAAATTCAAGGAAATTGAAGGAAATGTAAAGGAAATTCAAGGAAATTCAAGGAAATTCAAGGAAATGGCAAGGAAATTCAAGGAAATTCAAGGAAATGGAAGGAAATACAAGGAAATACAAAGAAATTCAAGGAAATGCAAGGATATTCAAGGAAATTGAATGAAATGGCAAGGAAATTCAAGGAAATTCAAGGAAATTCAAGGAAATGGCAAGGAAATTCAAGGAAATTCAAGGAAATTCAAGGAAATGGCAAGGAAATTCATGGAAATTCAAAAAAATGGAAGGAAATTCAAGGAAATTCAAGGAAATGGCAAGGCAAGGCAAGGAAATCCAAGGAAATCCAAGGAAATTCAAGGATATGGCAAGGAAATTAAAGCAAATGGCAAGGAAATTCAAGGAAATTCAAAGAAATTCAAGGAAATGGCAATGAAATTCAAGGAAATTCAAGGAAATGGAAGGAAATACAAGGAAATACAAAGAAATTCAAGGAAATGCAAGGATATTCAAGGAAATTGAATGAAATGGCAAGGAAATTCAAGGAAATTCAAGGAAATTCAAGGAAATGGCAAGGAAATTCAAGGAAATTCAAGGAAATTCAAGGAAATTCAAGGCAATGGCAAGGAAATTCAAGGAAATTCAAGGAAATTCAAAAAAATGGCAAGGAATTTCAGGGAAATTCAAGGAAATTCAAGGAAATGGCAAGGAAATTCAAGGAAATGGCAAGGAAATTCAAGGAAATGGCAAGGGAATTCAAGAAAATGGCAAAGAAATTCAAGGAAATTCAAGTCGATGGCAAGGAAATTAAAGGAAAGTCAAAGAAATTCAAGGAAATGGCAAGAAAATTCAAGGAAATTCAAGGAAATGGCAAGGAAATTGAAGGAAATTCAAGGAAATGGCAAGGCAAGGAAAGGAAATCCAAGGAAATGGCAAGGAAATTCAAGGAATTTCAAGGAAATTCAAGGAAATTCAAGGAAATTCAAGGAAATTGAAGGAAATTCAAGGAAATGGCAAGGAAATTGAAGGAAATTCAAGGAAATGGCATGGAAATTCAAGGAAATTGAAGGAAATGTAAAGGAAATTCAAGGAAATTCAAGGAAATTCAAGGAAATGGCAAGGAAATTCAAGGAAATTCAAGGAAATGGAAGGAAATACAAGGAAATACAAAGAAATTCAAGGAAATGCAAGGATATTCAAGGAAATTGAATGAAATGGCAAGGAAATTCAAGGAAATTCAAGGAAATCAAGGAAATGGCAAGGAAATTCAAGGAAATTCAAGTAAATTCAAGGAAATGGCAAGGAAATTCATGGAAATTCAAAAAAATGGAAGGAAATTCAAGGAAATTCAAGGAAATGGCAAGGCAAGGCAAGGAAATCCAAGGAAATCCAAGGAAATTCAAGGATATGGCAAGGAAATTAAAGCAAATGGCAAGGAAATTCAAGGAAATTCAAAGAAATTCAAGGAAATGGCAATGAAATTCAAGGAAATTCAAGGAAATGGCAAGGCAAGGAAAGGAAATTCAAGGAAATGGAAAGGAAATTCAGGGAAATTCAAGGAAATTCAAGGAAATGGCAAGGAAATTCAGGGAAATTCAAGGAAATTCAAGGCAATGGCAAGGAAATTCAAGGAAATGGCAAGGAAATTCAAGGAAATGGCAAGGAAAGTCAAGGAAATTCAAGGAAATGGAAGGCAAGGAAAGAAAATTAAATGAAATGGCAAAGAAATTCAAGGAAGTTCAAGGAAGTTCAAGGAAATGGAAAGGATATTCAAGGAAATTCAAGGAAATTCAAGGAAATGGCAAAGAAATTCAAGGAAATTCAAGGCGATGGAAAGGAAATTAAAGGATATTCAAGGAAATTCAAGGAAATGGCAAGAAAATTCAAGGAAATTCAAGGAAATGGCAAGGCAAGGCAAGGAAATTCAAGGAAATTCAAGGACCTGGCAAGGAAATTCAAGGAAATTGAATGAAATTCAAGGAAATGGCAAGGAAATTGAATGAAATTCAAGGAAATGGCAAGGAAATTCAAGGAAATTCAAGGAAATGGAAAGAAAATTAAAGGAAATTCAAGGAAATGGCAAGGCAAGGCAAGGAAATTAAAGGAAATGGCAAGGAAATTCAAGGAATTTCAAGGAAATTCAAGGAAATGGCAAGGAAATTCAAGGAAATTGAAGGAAATGACAAGGAAATTCAAGGAAATGGAAGGAAATTCAACGAAATTCAAGGAAATGGCAATGAAATGGCAAGGAAAGTCAAGGAAATTCAAGGAAATGGCAAGGCAAAGCAAGGAAATTCAAGTAAATTCAAGGAAATGGCAAGGAAATTCAAGGAAATTCAAGGCAATGGCAAGGAAATTGAAGGAAATTCAAGGAAATGGCAAGGAAATTGAAGGAAATTCAAGGAAATGGCATGGAAATTCAAGGAAATTGAAGGAAATGTAAAGGAAATTCAAGGAAATTTAAGGAAATTCAAGGAAATGGCAAGGAAATTCAAGGAAATTCAAGGAAATGGAAGGAAATACAAGGAAATACAAAGAAATTCAAGGAAATGCAAGGATATTCAAGGAAATTGAATGAAATGGCAAGGAAATTCAAGGAAATTCAAGGAAATTCAAGGAAATGGCAAGGAAATTCAAGGAAATTCAAGGAAATTCAAGGAAATTCAAGGCAATGGCAAGGAAATTCAAGGAAATTCAAGGAAATTCAAAAAAATGGCAAGGAATTTCAGGGAAATTCAAGGAAATTCAAGGAAATGGCAAGGAAATTCAAGGAAATGGCAAGGAAATTCAAGGAAATGGCAAGGGAATTCAAGAAAATGGCAAAGAAATTCAAGGAAATTCAAGTCGATGGCAAGGAAATTAAAGGAAAGTCAAAGAAATTCAAGGAAATGGCAAGAAAATTCAAGGAAATTCAAGGAAATGGCAAGGAAATTGAAGGAAATTCAAGGAAATGGCAAGGCAAGGAAAGGAAATCCAAGGAAATGGCAAGGAAATTCAAGGAATTTCAAGGAAATTCAAGGAAATTCAAGGAAATTGAAGGAAATTCAAGGAAATGGCAAGGAAATTGAAGGAAATTCAAGGAAATGGCATGGAAATTCAAGGAAATTGAAGGAAATGTAAAGGAAATTCAAGGAAATTCAAGGAAATTCAAGGAAATGGCAAGGAAATTCAAGGAAATTCAAGGAAATGGAAGGAAATACAAGGAAATACAAAGAAATTCAAGGAAATGCAAGGATATTCAAGGAAATTGAATGAAATGGCAAGGAAATTCAAGGAAATTCAAGGAAATCAAGGAAATGGCAAGGAAATTCAAGGAAATTCAAGTAAATTCAAGGAAATGGCAAGGAAATTCATGGAAATTCAAAAAAATGGAAGGAAATTCAAGGAAATTCAAGGAAATGGCAAGGCAAGGCAAGGAAATCCAAGGAAATCCAAGGAAATTCAAGGATATGGCAAGGAAATTAAAGCAAATGGCAAGGAAATTCAAGGAAATTCAAAGAAATTCAAGGAAATGGCAAGGCAAGGAAAGGAAATTCAAGGAAATGGAAAGGAAATTCAGGGAAATTCAAGGAAATTCAAGGAAATGGCAAGGAAATTCAGGGAAATTCAAGGAAATTCAAGGCAATGGCAAGGAAATTCAAGGAAATGGCAAGGAAATTCAAGGAAATGGCAAGGAAAGTCAAGGAAATTCAAGGAAATGGAAGGCAAGGAAAGAAAATTAAATGAAATGGCAAAGAAATTCAAGGAAGTTCAAGGAAGTTCAAGGAAATGGAAAGGATATTCAAGGAAATTCAAGGAAATTCAAGGAAATGGCAAAGAAATTCAAGGAAATTCAAGGCGATGGAAAGGAAATTAAAGGATATTCAAGGAAATTCAAGGAAATGGCAAGAAAATTCAAGGAAATTCAAGGAAATGGCAAGGCAAGGCAAGGAAATTCAAGGAAATTCAAGGACCTGGCAAGGAAATTCAAGGAAATTGAATGAAATTCAAGGAAATGGCAAGGAAATTGAATGAAATTCAAGGAAATGGCAAGGAAATTCAAGGAAATTCAAGGAAATGGAAAGAAAATTAAAGGAAATTCAAGGAAATGGCAAGGCAAGGCAAGGAAATTAAAGGAAATGGCAAGGAAATTCAAGGAATTTCAAGGAAATTCAAGGAAATGGCAAGGAAATTCAAGGAAATTGAAGGAAATGACAAGGAAATTCAAGGAAATGGAAGGAAATTCAACGAAATTCAAGGAAATGGCAATGAAATGGCAAGGAAAGTCAAGGAAATTCAAGGAAATGGCAAGGCAAAGCAAGGAAATTCAAGTAAATTCAAGGAAATGGCAAGGAAATTCAAGGAAATTCAAGGCAATGGCAAGGAAATTGAAGGAAATTCAAGGAAATGGCAAGGAAATTGAAGGAAATTCAAGGAAATGGCATGGAAATTCAAGGAAATTGAAGGAAATGTAAAGGAAATTCAAGGAAATTTAAGGAAATTCAAGGAAATGGCAAGGAAATTCAAGGAAATTCAAGGAAATGGAAGGAAATACAAGGAAATACAAAGAAATTCAAGGAAATGCAAGGATATTCAAGGAAATTGAATGAAATGGCAAGGAAATTCAAGGAAATTCAAGGAAATTCAAGGAAATGGCAAGGAAATTCAAGGAAATTCAAGGAAATTCAAGGAAATTCAAGGCAATGGCAAGGAAATTCAAGGAAATTCAAGGAAATTCAAAAAAATGGCAAGGAATTTCAGGGAAATTCAAGGAAATTCAAGGAAATGGCAAGGCAAGGAAAGGAACTCCAAGGAAATCCAAGGAAATTCAAGGATATGGCAAGGAAATTAAAGCAAATGGCAAGGAAATTCAAGGAAATTCAAGGCAATGGCAAGGAAATTCAAGGAAATTCAAGGAAATTCAAAAAAATGGCAAGGAAATTCAGGGAAATTCAAGGAAATTCAAGGAAATGGCAAGGAAATTCAAGGAAATGGCAAGGAAATTCAAGGAAATGGCAAGGGAATTCAAGAAAATGGCAAAGAAATTCAAGGAAATTCAAGTCGATGGCAAGGAAATTAAAGGAAAGTCAAAGAAATTCAAGGAAATGGCAAGAAAATTCAAGGAAATTCAAGGAAATGGCAAGGAAATTGAAGGAAATTCAAGGAAATGGCAAGGCAAGGAAAGGAAATCCAAGGAAATGGCAAGGAAATTCAAGGAATTTCAAGGAAATTCAAGGAAATGGCAAGGAAATTCAAGGAAATTCAAGGAAATGGCAAGGCAAGGAAAGGAAATTCAAAGAAACGGCAAGGAAATGGCAAGAAAATTCAAGGAAATTCAAGGAACTGGCAAGGAAATTCAAGGAAATTCAAGGCAATGGCAAGGAAATTCAAGGAAATTCAAGGAAATTCAAGGAAATTCAAGGCAATGGCAAGGAAATTAAAGGAAATTCAAGGAAATTCAAGGAAATGGCAAGGAAATTCAGGGAAATTCAAGGAAATTCAAGGAAATGGCAAGGAAATTCAAGGAAATGGCAAGGAAAGTCAAGGAAATTCAAGGAAATGGAAGGTAAGGAAAGAAAATTAAATGAAATGGCAAGGAAATTCAAGGAAATTCAAGGCAATGGCCAGGAAATTAAAGGATATTCAAGGAAATTCAAGGAAATGGAAAGAAAATTAAAGGAAATTCAAGGAAATGGCAAGGCAAGGCAAGGAAATTAAAGGAAATGGCAAGGAAATTCAAGGAATTTCAAGGAAATTCAAGGAAATGGCAAGGAAATTCAAGGAAATTGAAGGAAATGACAAGGAAATTCAAGGAAATGGAAGGAAATTCAACGAAATTCAAGGAAATGGCAATGAAATGGCAAGAAAATTCAAGGAAATTCAAGGAAATGGCAAGGCAAAGCAAGGAAATTCAAGTAAATTCAAGGAAATGGCAAGGAAATTCAAGGAAATTCAAGGCAATGGCAAGGAAATTCAAGGAAATTCAAGGAAATTCAAAAAAATGGCAAGGAATTTCAGGGAAATTCAAGGAAATTCAAGGAAATGGCAAGGAAATTCAAGGAAATGGCAAGGAAATTCAAGGAAATGGCAAGGGAATTCAAGAAAATGGCAAAGAAATTCAAGGAAATTCAAGTCGATGGCAAGGAAATTAAAGGAAAGTCAAAGAAATTCAAGGAAATGGCAAGAAAATTCAAGGAAATTCAAGGAAATGGCAAGGAAATTGAAGGAAATTCAAGGAAATGGCAAGGCAAGGAAAGGAAATCCAAGGAAATGGCAAGGAAATTCAAGGAATTTCAAGGAAATTCAAGGAAATTCAAGGAAATTGAAGGAAATTCAAGGAAATGGCAAGGAAATTGAAGGAAATTCAAGGAAATGGCATGGAAATTCAAGGAAATTGAAGGAAATGTAAAGGAAATTCAAGGAAATTCAAGGAAATTCAAGGAAATGGCAAGGAAATTCAAGGAAATTCAAGGAAATGGAAGGAAATACAAGGAAATACAAAGAAATTCAAGGAAATGCAAGGATATTCAAGGAAATTGAATGAAATGGCAAGGAAATTCAAGGAAATTCAAGGAAATTCAAGGAAATGGCAAGGAAATTCAAGGAAATTCAAGGAAATGGCAAGGAAAGTCAAGGAAATTCAAGGAAATGGAAGGTAAGGAAAGAAAATTAAAGGAAATAGCAAGGAAATTCAAGGAAATTCAAGGCAATGGCCAGGAAATTAAAGGATATTCAAGGAAATTCAAGGAAATGGAAAGAAAATTAAAGGAAATTCAAGGAAATGGCAAGGCAAGGCAAGGAAATTAAAGGAAATGGCAAGGAAATTCAAGGAATTTCAAGGAAATTCAAGGAAATGGCAAGGAAATTCAAGGAAATTGAAGGAAATGACAAGGAAATTCAAGGAAATGGAAGGAAATTCAACGAAATTCAAGGAAATGGCAATGAAATGGCAAGGAAAGTCAAGGAAATTCAAGGAAATGGCAAGGCAAAGCAAGGAAATTCAAGTAAATTCAAGGAAATGGCAAGGAAATTCAAGGAAATTCAAGGCAATGGCAAGGAAATTCAAGGAAATTCAAGGAAATTCAAAAAAATGGCAAGGAATTTCAGGGAAATTCAAGGAAATTCAAGGAAATGGCAAGGAAATTCAAGGAAATGGCAAGGAAATTCAAGGAAATGGCAAGGGAATTCAAGAAAATGGCAAAGAAATTCAAGGAAATTCAAGTCGATGGCAAGGAAATTAAAGGAAAGTCAAAGAAATTCAAGGAAATGGCAAGAAAATTCAAGGAAATTCAAGGAAATGGCAAGGAAATTGAAGGAAATTCAAGGAAATGGCAAGGCAAGGAAAGGAAATCCAAGGAAATGGCAAGGAAATTCAAGGAATTTCAAGGAAATTCAAGGAAATTCAAGGAAATTGAAGGAAATTCAAGGAAATGGCAAGGAAATTGAAGGAAATTCAAGGAAATGGCATGGAAATTCAAGGAAATTGAAGGAAATGTAAAGGAAATTCAAGGAAATTCAAGGAAATTCAAGGAAATGGCAAGGAAATTCAAGGAAATTCAAGGAAATGGAAGGAAATACAAGGAAATACAAAGAAATTCAAGGAAATGCAAGGATATTCAAGGAAATTGAATGAAATGGCAAGGAAATTCAAGGAAATTCAAGGAAATTCAAGGAAATGGCAAGGAAATTCAAGGAAATTCAAGTAAATTCAAGGAAATGGCAAGGAAATTCATGGAAATTCAAAAAAATGGAAGGAAATTCAAGGAAATTCAAGGAAATGGCAAGGCAAGGCAAGGAAATCCAAGGAAATCCAAGGATATGGCAAGGAAATTAAAGCAAATGGCAAGGAAATTCAAGGAAATTCAAAGAAATTCAAGGAAATGGCAATGAAATTCAAGGAAATTCAAGGAAATGGCAAGGCAAGGAAAGGAAATTCAAGGAAATGGAAAGGAAATTCAGGGAAATTCAAGGAAATTCAAGGAAATGGCAAGGAAATTCAGGGAAATTCAAGGAAATTCAAGGCAATGGCAAGGAAATTCAAGGAAATGGCAAGGAAATTCAAGGAAATGGCAAGGAAAGTCAAGGAAATTCAAGGAAATGGAAGGCAAGGAAAGAAAATTAAATGAAATGGCAAAGAAATTCAAGGAAGTTCAAGGAAGTTCAAGGAAATGGAAAGGATATTCAAGGAAATTCAAGGAAATTCAAGGAAATGGCAAAGAAATTCAAGGAAATTCAAGGCGATGGAAAGGAAATTAAAGGATATTCAAGGAAATTCAAGGAAATGGCAAGAAAATTCAAGGAAATTCAAGGAAATGGCAAGGCAAGGCAAGGAAATTCAAGGAAATTCAAGGACCTGGCAAGGAAATTCAAGGAAATTGAATGAAATTCAAGGAAATGGCAAGGAAATTGAATGAAATTCAAGGAAATGGCAAGGAAATTCAAGGAAATGGCAAGGAAAGTCAAGGAAATTCAAGGAAATGGAAGGTAAGAAAAGAAAATTAAATGAAATGGCAAGGAAATTCAAGGAAATTCAAGGCAATGGCCAGGAAATTAAAGGATATTCAAGGAAATTCAAGGAAATGGAAAGAAAATTAAAGGAAATTCAAGGAAATGGCAAGGCAAGGCAAGGAAATTAAAGGAAATGGCAAGGAAATTCAAGGAATTTCAAGGAAATTCAAGGAAATGGCAAGGAAATTCAAGGAAATTGAAGGAAATGACAAGGAAATTCAAGGAAATGGAAGGAAATTCAACGAAATTCAAGGAAATGGCAATGAAATGGCAAGAAAATTCAAGGAAATTCAAGGAAATGGCAAGGCAAAGCAAGGAAATTCAAGTAAATTCAAGGAAATGGCAAGGAAATTCAAGGAAATTCAAGGCAATGGCAAGGAAATTCAAGGAAATTCAAGGAAATTCAAAAAAATGGCAAGGAATTTCAGGGAAATTCAAGGAAATTCAAGGAAATGGCAAGGAAATTCAAGGAAATGGCAAGGAAATTCAAGGAAATGGCAAGGGAATTCAAGAAAATGGCAAAGAAATTCAAGGAAATTCAAGTCGATGGCAAGGAAATTAAAGGAAAGTCAAAGAAATTCAAGGAAATGGCAAGACAATTCAAGGAAATTCAAGGAAATGGCAAGGAAATTGAAGGAAATTCAAGGAAATGGCAAGGCAAGGAAAGGAAATCCAAGGAAATGGCAAGGAAATTCAAGGAATTTCAAGGAAATTCAAGGAAATTCAAGGAAATTGAAGGAAATTCAAGGAAATGGCAAGGAAATTGAAGGAAATTCAAGGAAATGGCATGGAAATTCAAGGAAATTGAAGGAAATGTAAAGGAAATTCAAGGAAATTCAAGGAAATTCAAGGAAATGGCAAGGAAATTCAAGGAAATTCAAGGAAATGGAAGGAAATACAAGGAAATACAAAGAAATTCAAGGAAATGCAAGGATATTCAAGGAAATTGAATGAAATGGCAAGGAAATTCAAGGAAATTCAAGGAAATTCAAGGAAATGGCAAGGAAATTCAAGGAAATTCAAGGAAATGGCAAGGAAAGTCAAGGAAATTCAAGGAAATGGAAGGTAAGGAAAGAAAATTAAAGGAAATAGCAAGGAAATTCAAGGAAATTCAAGGCAATGGCCAGGAAATTAAAGGATATTCAAGGAAATTCAAGGAAATGGAAAGAAAATTAAAGGAAATTCAAGGAAATGGCAAGGCAAGGCAAGGAAATTAAAGGAAATGGCAAGGAAATTCAAGGAATTTCAAGGAAATTCAAGGAAATGGCAAGGAAATTCAAGGAAATTGAAGGAAATGACAAGGAAATTCAAGGAAATGGAAGGAAATTCAACGAAATTCAAGGAAATGGCAATGAAATGGCAAGAAAATTCAAGGAAATTCAAGGAAATGGCAAGGCAAAGCAAGGAAATTCAAGTAAATTCAAGGAAATGGCAAGGAAATTCAAGGAAATTCAAGGCAATGGCAAGGAAATTCAAGGAAATTCAAGGAAATTCAAAAAAATGGCAAGGAATTTCAGGGAAATTCAAGGAAATTCAAGGAAATGGCAAGGAAATTCAAGGAAATGGCAAGGAAATTCAAGGAAATGGCAAGGGAATTCAAGAAAATGGCAAAGAAATTCAAGGAAATTCAAGTCGATGGCAAGGAAATTAAAGGAAAGTCAAAGAAATTCAAGGAAATGGCAAGAAAATTCAAGGAAATTCAAGGAAATGGCAAGGAAATTGAAGGAAATTCAAGGAAATGGCAAGGCAAGGAAAGGAAATCCAAGGAAATGGCAAGGAAATTCAAGGAATTTCAAGGAAATTCAAGGAAATTCAAGGAAATTGAAGGAAATTCAAGGAAATGGCAAGGAAATTGAAGGAAATTCAAGGAAATGGCATGGAAATTCAAGGAAATTGAAGGAAATGTAAAGGAAATTCAAGGAAATTCAAGGAAATTCAAGGAAATGGCAAGGAAATTCAAGGAAATTCAAGGAAATGGAAGGAAATACAAGGAAATACAAAGAAATTCAAGGAAATGCAAGGATATTCAAGGAAATTGAATGAAATGGCAAGGAAATTCAAGGAAATTCAAGGAAATTCAAGGAAATGGCAAGGAAATTCAAGGAAATTCAAGTAAATTCAAGGAAATGGCAAGGAAATTCATGGAAATTCAAAAAAATGGAAGGAAATTCAAGGAAATTCAAGGAAATGGCAAGGCAAGGCAAGGAAATCCAAGGAAATCCAAGGAAATTCAAGGATATGGCAAGGAAATTAAAGCAAATGGCAAGGAAATTCAAGGAAATTCAAAGAAATTCAAGGAAATGGCAATGAAATTCAAGGAAATTCAAGGAAATGGCAAGGCAAGGAAAGGAAATTCAAGGAAATGGAAAGGAAATTCAGGGAAATTCAAGGAAATTCAAGGAAATGGCAAGGAAATTCAGGGAAATTCAAGGAAATTCAAGGCAATGGCAAGGAAATTCAAGGAAATGGCAAGGAAATTCAAGGAAATGGCAAGGAAAGTCAAGGAAATTCAAGGAAATGGAAGGCAAGGAAAGAAAATTAAATGAAATGGCAAAGAAATTCAAGGAAGTTCAAGGAAGTTCAAGGAAATGGAAAGGATATTCAAGGAAATTCAAGGAAATTCAAGGAAATGGCAAAGAAATTCAAGGAAATTCAAGGCGATGGAAAGGAAATTAAAGGATATTCAAGGAAATTCAAGGAAATGGCAAGAAAATTCAAGGAAATTCAAGGAAATGGCAAGGCAAGGCAAGGAAATTCAAGGAAATTCAAGGACCTGGCAAGGAAATTCAAGGAAATTGAATGAAATTCAAGGAAATGGCAAGGAAATTGAATGAAATTCAAGGAAATGGCAAGGAAATTCAAGGAAATGGCAAGGAAAGTCAAGGAAATTCAAGGAAATGGAAGGTAAGAAAAGAAAATTAAATGAAATGGCAAGGAAATTCAAGGAAATTCAAGGCAATGGCAAGGAAATTAAAGGATATTCCAAAAAATTCAAGGAAATGGCGAGAAAATTCAAGGAAATTAAAGGAAATGGCAAGGCAAGGCAAGGAAATTAAAAAAAAAAGGCAAGGAAATTCAAGGAATTTCAAGGAAATTCAAGGAAATGGCAAAGAAATGCAAGGAAATTCAAGGCAATGGCAAGGAAATTAAAGGATAATCAAGGAATTTCAAGGAAATGGCAAGAAAATTCAAGGAAATTCAAGGAAATGGCAAGGCAAGGCAAGGCAATTCAAGGAAATGGCAAGGAAATGGCAAGGAAATTCAAGGAAATTCAAGGAAATGGCAAGGAAATTGAGGGAAATTCAAGGAAATGGAAGGCAAGTAAAGAAAATTCAAGGAAATGGCAAGGAAAATCAAGGAAATGCAAGGAAATTCAAGGAAATTCAAGGAAATTCAAGGAAATTCAAGGAAATGGCAAGGAGATTCAAGGAAATTCAAGGCAATGGCAAGGAAATTCAAGGAAATTCAAGGAAATGGCAAGGAAAGTCAAGGAAATTCAAGGAAATGGAAGGTAAGGAAAGAAAATTAAAGGAAATAGCAAGGAAATTCAAGGAAATTCAAGGCAATGGCCAGGAAATTAAAGGATATTCAAGGAAATTCAAGGAAATGGAAAGAAAATTAAAGGAAATTCAAGGAAATGGCAAGGCAAGGCAAGGAAATTAAAGGAAATGGCAAGGAAATTCAAGGAATTTCAAGGAAATTCAAGGAAATGGCAAGGAAATTCAAGGAAATTGAAGGAAATGACAAGGAAATTCAAGGAAATGGAAGGAAATTCAACGAAATTCAAGGAAATGGCAATGAAATGGCAAGAAAATTCAAGGAAATTCAAGGAAATGGCAAGGCAAAGCAAGGAAATTCAAGTAAATTCAAGGAAATGGCAAGGAAATTCAAGGAAATTCAAGGCAATGGCAAGGAAATTCAAGGAAATTCAAGGAAATTCAAAAAAATGGCAAGGAATTTCAGGGAAATTCAAGGAAATTCAAGGAAATGGCAAGGAAATTCAAGGAAATGGCAAGGAAATTCAAGGAAATGGCAAGGGAATTCAAGAAAATGGCAAAGAAATTCAAGGAAATTCAAGTCGATGGCAAGGAAATTAAAGGAAAGTCAAAGAAATTCAAGGAAATGGCAAGAAAATTCAAGGAAATTCAAGGAAATGGCAAGGAAATTGAAGGAAATTCAAGGAAATGGCAAGGCAAGGAAAGGAAATCCAAGGAAATGGCAAGGAAATTCAAGGAATTTCAAGGAAATTCAAGGAAATTCAAGGAAATTGAAGGAAATTCAAGGAAATGGCAAGGAAATTGAAGGAAATTCAAGGAAATGGCATGGAAATTCAAGGAAATTGAAGGAAATGTAAAGGAAATTCAAGGAAATTCAAGGAAATTCAAGGAAATGGCAAGGAAATTCAAGGAAATTCAAGGAAATGGAAGGAAATACAAGGAAATACAAAGAAATTCAAGGAAATGCAAGGATATTCAAGGAAATTGAATGAAATGGCAAGGAAATTCAAGGAAATTCAAGGAAATTCAAGGAAATGGCAAGGAAATTCAAGGAAATTCAAGTAAATTCAAGGAAATGGCAAGGAAATTCATGGAAATTCAAAAAAATGGAAGGAAATTCAAGGAAATTCAAGGAAATGGCAAGGCAAGGCAAGGAAATCCAAGGAAATCCAAGGAAATTCAAGGATATGGCAAGGAAATTAAAGCAAATGGCAAGGAAATTCAAGGAAATTCAAAGAAATTCAAGGAAATGGCAATGAAATTCAAGGAAATTCAAGGAAATGGCAAGGCAAGGAAAGGAAATTCAAGGAAATGGAAAGGAAATTCAGGGAAATTCAAGGAAATTCAAGGAAATGGCAAGGAAATTCAGGGAAATTCAAGGAAATTCAAGGCAATGGCAAGGAAATTCAAGGAAATGGCAAGGAAATTCAAGGAAATGGCAAGGAAAGTCAAGGAAATTCAAGGAAATGGAAGGCAAGGAAAGAAAATTAAATGAAATGGCAAAGAAATTCAAGGAAGTTCAAGGAAGTTCAAGGAAATGGAAAGGATATTCAAGGAAATTCAAGGAAATTCAAGGAAATGGCAAAGAAATTCAAGGAAATTCAAGGCGATGGAAAGGAAATTAAAGGATATTCAAGGAAATTCAAGGAAATGGCAAGAAAATTCAAGGAAATTCAAGGAAATGGCAAGGCAAGGCAAGGAAATTCAAGGAAATTCAAGGAAATGGCAAGGCAAGGCAAGGAAATTCAAGGAAATTCAAGGACCTGGCAAGGAAATTCAAGGAAATTGAATGAAATTCAAGGAAATGGCAAGGAAATTGAATGAAATTCAAGGAAATGGCAAGGAAATTCAAGGAAATGGCAAGGAAAGTCAAGGAAATTCAAGGAAATGGAAGGTAAGGAAAGAAAATTAAATGAAATGGCAAGGAAATTCAAGGAAATTCAAGGCAATGGCAAGGAAATTAAAGGATATTCCAAAAAAATTCAAGGAAATGGCGAGAAAATTCAAGGAAATTCAAGGAAATGGCAAGGCAAGGCAAGGAAATTAAAAAAAAAAGGCAAGGAAATTCAAGGAATTTCAAGGAAATTCAAGGAAATGGCAAGGAAATTCAAAGAAATTCAAGGAAATGGCAAGGCAAGTAAAAAAAAATCAAGGAAACGGCAAGGAAATGGCAGAAAATTCAAGGAAATTCAGGGAAATGACAAGGAAATTCAAGGAAATGGCAAAAAAATGCAAGGAAATTCAAGGCAATGGCAAGGAAATTAAAGGATAATCAAGGAAATTCAAGGAAATGGCAAGAAAATTCAAGGAAATTCAAGGAAATGGCAAGGCAAGGCAAGGAAATTCAAGGAAATGGCAAGGAAATGGCAAGGAAATTCAAGGAAATTCAAGGAAATGGCAAGGAAATGGCAAGGAAATTGAGGGAAATTCAAGGAAATGGAAGGCAAGTAAAGAAAATTTAAGGAAATGGCAAGGAAAATCAAGGAAATTCAAGGAAATTCAAGGAAATTCAAGGAAATTCAAGGAAATGGCAAGGAGATTCAAGGAAATTCAAGGCAATGGCAAGGAAATTCAAGGAAATTCAAGGAAATGGCAAGGAAAGTCAAGGAAATTCAAGGAAATGGAAGGTAAGGAAAGAAAATTAAAGGAAATAGCAAGGAAATTCAAGGAAATTCAAGGCAATGGCCAGGAAATTAAAGGATATTCAAGGAAATTCAAGGAAATGGAAAGAAAATTAAAGGAAATTCAAGGAAATGGCAAGGCAAGGCAAGGAAATTAAAGGAAATGGCAAGGAAATTCAAGGAATTTCAAGGAAATTCAAGGAAATGGCAAGGAAATTCAAGGAAATTGAAGGAAATGACAAGGAAATTCAAGGAAATGGAAGGAAATTCAACGAAATTCAAGGAAATGGCAATGAAATGGCAAGAAAATTCAAGGAAATTCAAGGAAATGGCAAGGCAAAGCAAGGAAATTCAAGTAAATTCAAGGAAATGGCAAGGAAATTCAAGGAAATTCAAGGAAATTCAAAAAAATGGCAAGGAATTTCAGGGAAATTCAAGGAAATTCAAGGAAATGGCAAGGAAATTCAAGGAAATGGCAAGGAAATTCAAGGAAATGGCAAGGGAATTCAAGAAAATGGCAAAGAAATTCAAGGAAATTCAAGTCGATGGCAAGGAAATTAAAGGAAAGTCAAAGAAATTCAAGGAAATGGCAAGAAAATTCAAGGAAATTCAAGGAAATGGCAAGGAAATTGAAGGAAATTCAAGGAAATGGCAAGGCAAGGAAAGGAAATCCAAGGAAATGGCAAGGAAATTCAAGGAATTTCAAGGAAATTCAAGGAAATTCAAGGAAATGACAAGAAAATCGAAGGGAATGGCAAGGCAAGGCAAGGAAATTCAAGGAAAGTCAAGGAAATTCAAGGAACTGGCAAGGAAATTCAAGGAAATTCAAGGAAATGGCAAGGAAATTGAAGGAAATTCAAGGAAATGGCAAGGAAATTCAAGGAAATTGAAGGAAATGGAAAGGAAATTCAAGGAAATTCAAGGAAATTCAAGGAAATGGCAAGGAAATTCAAGGAAATTCAAGGAAATGGAAGGAAATACAAGGAAATACAAAGAAATTCAAGGAAATGCAAGGATATTCAAGGAAATTGAATGAAATGGCAAGGAAATTCAAGGAAATTCAAGGAAATTCAAGGAAATGGCAAGGAAATTAAAGCAAATGGCAAGGAAATTCAGGGAAATTCAAAGAAATTCAAGGAAATGGAAATGAAATTCAAGGAAATTCAAGGAAATGGCAAGGCAAGGAAAGGAAATTCAAGGAAATGGAAAGGAAATTCAGGGAAATTCAAGGAAATTCAAGGAAATGGCAAGGAAATTCAGGGAATTTCAAGGAAATTCAAGGAAATGGCAAGGAAATTCAAGGAAATGGCAAGGAAATTCAAGGAAATGGCAAGGAAAGTCAAGGAAATTCAAGGAAATGGAAGGCAAGGAAAGAAAATTAAATGAAATGGCATAGAAATTCAAGGAAGTTCAAGGAAGTTCAAGGAAATGGAAAGGATATTCAAGGAAATTCAAGGAAATTCAAGGAAATGGCAAAGAAATTCAAGGAAATTCAAGGCGATGGAAAGGAAATTAAAGGATATTCAAGGAAATTCAAGGAAATGGCAAGAAAATTCAAGGAAATTCAAGGAAATGGCAAGGCAAGGCAAGGAAATTCAAGGAAATTCAAGGAACTGGCAAGGAAATTCAAGGAAATTCAAGGAACTGGCAAGGAAATTCAAGGAAATTGAATGAAATTCAAGGAAATGGCAAGGAAATTGAATGAAATTAAAGGAAATGGCAAGGAAATTCAAGGAAATGGCAAGGAAAGTCAAGGAAATTCAAGGAAATGGAAGGTAAGAAAAGAAAATTAAATGAAATGGCAAGGAAATTCAAGGAAATTCAAGGCAATGGCAAGGAAATTAAAGGATATTCAAAAAAATTCAAGGAAATGGCGAGAAAATTCAAGGAAATTCAAGGAAATGGCAAGGCAAGGCAAGGAAATTAAAAAAAAAAGGCAAGGAAATTCAAGGAATTTCAAGGAAATTCAAGGAAATGGCAAGGAAATTCAGAGAAATTCAAGGAAATTCAAGGAAATGGCAAGGAAATTCAAGGAAATGGCAAGGAAATTCAAGGAAATGGCAAGGCAAGGCAAGGAAATTCAAGGAAATGGAAGGCAAGGAAAGAAAATTAAATGAAATGGCAAGGAAATTCAAGGAAATTCAAGGAAATGGCAAGCAAATTCAAGGAAATGGCAAGGAAATTCAAAGAATTTCAAGGAAATTCAAGGAAATGGAAAGGAAATTCAAGGATATTCAAGGAAATTCAAGGAAATGGCAAAGAAATTCAAGGAAGTTCAAGGAAGTTCAAGGAAATGGAAAGTATATTCTAGGAAATTCAAGGAAATTCAAGGAAATGGCAAAGAAATTCAAGGAAATTCAAGGCGATGGAAAGGAAATTAAAGGATATTCAAGGAAATTCAAGGAAATGGCAAGAAAATTCAAGGAAATTCAAGGAAATGTCAAGGCAAGGCAAGGAAATTCAAGGAAATTCAAGGACCTGTCAAGGAAATTCAAGGAAATTGAATGAAATTCAAGGAAATGGCAAGGAAATTGAATGAAATTCAAGGAAATGGCAAGGAAATTCAAGGAAATGGCAAGGAAAGTCAAGGAAATTCAAGGAAATGGAAGGTAAGAAAAGAAAATTAAATGAAATGGCAAGGAAATTCAAGGAAATTCAAGGAACTGGCAAGGAAATTCAAGGAAATTGTAGGAAATTCAAGGAAATGGCAAAAAAATTGAAGGAAATTCAAGGAAATGGCAAGGAAATTCAAGGAAATTGAAGGAAATGGAAAGGAAATTCAAGGAAATTCAAGGAAATTCAAGGAAATGGCAAGGAAATTCAAGGAAAATGGAAGGAAATACAAGGAAATACAAAGAAATTCAAGGAAATGCAAGGATATTCAAGGAAATTGAATGAAATGGCAAGGAAATTCAAGGAAATTCAAGGAAATTCAAGGAAATGGCAAGGAAATTCAAAGAAATTCAAGGAAATGGCAAGGCAAGTAAAAAAAAAACAAGGAAACGGCAAGGAAATGGCAGAAAATTCAAGGAAATTCAGGGAAATGACAAGGAAATTCAAGGAAAATCAAGGAAATTCAAGGAAATTCAAGGAAATTCAAGGAAATGGCAAGGAAATTCAAGGAAATGGGAAGGAAATTCAAGGAAATGGCAAAGAAATGCAAGGAAATTCAAGGCAATGGCAAGGAAATTAAAGGATAATCAAGGAATTTCAAGGAAATGGCAAGAAAATTCAAGGAAATTCAAGGAAATGGCAAGGCAAGGCAAGGAAATTCAAGGAAATGGCAAGGAAATGGCAAGGAAATTCAAGGAAATTCAAGGAAATGGCAAGGAAATTGAGGGAAATTCAAGGAAATGGAAGGCAAGTAAAGAAAATTCAAGGAAATGGCAAGGAAAATCAAGGAAATGCAAGGAAATTCAAGGAAATTCAAGGAAATTCAAGGAAATTCAAGGAAATGGCAAGGAGATTCAAGGAAATTCAAGGCAATGGCAAGGAAATTCAAGGAAATTCAAGGAAGTGGCAAGGAAAGTCAAGGAAATTCAAGGAAATGGAAGGTAAGGAAAGAAAATTAAAGGAAATAGCAAGGAAATTCAAGGAAATTCAAGGCAATGGCCAGGAAATTAAAGGATATTCAAGGAAATTGAAAGAAAATTAAAGGAAATTCAAGGAAATGGCAAGGCAAGGCAAGGAAATTAAAGGAAATGGCAAGGAAATTCAAGGAATTTCAAGGAAATTCAAGGAAATGGCAAGGAAATTCAAGGAAATTGAAGGAAATGACAAGGAAATTCAAGGAAATGGAAGGAAATTCAACGAAATTCAAGGAAATGGCAAGGCAAGGAAAAGAAATTCAAGGAAACGGCAAGAAAATGGCAAGAAAATTCAAGGAAATTCAAGGAAATGGCAAGGCAAAGCAAGGAAATTCAAGTAAATTCAAGGAAATGGCAAGGAAATTCAAGGAAATTCAAAAAAATGGAAGGAAATTCAAGGAAATTCAAGGAAATGGCAAGGCAAGGCAAGGAACTCCAAGGAAATCCAAGGAAATTCAAGGATATGGCAAGGAAATTAAAGCAAATGGCAAGGAAATTCAAGGAAATTCAAGGCAATGGCAAGGAAATTCAAGGAAATTCAAGGAAATTCAAAAAAATGGCAAGGAAATTCAGGGAAATGCAAGGAAATTCAAGGAAATGGCAAGGAAATTCAAGGAAATGGCAAGGAAATTCAAGCAAATGGCAAGGGAATTCAAGAAAATGGCAAAGAAATTCAAGGAAATTCAAGTCGATGGCAAGGAAATTAAAGGAAAGTCAAAGAAATTCAAGGAAATGGCAAGAAAATTCAAGGAAATTCAAGGAAATGACAAGGAAATTGAAGGAAATTCAAGGAAATGGCAAGGCAAGGAAAGGAAATCCAAGGAAATGGCAAGGAAATTCAAGGAATTTCAAGGAAATTCAAGGAAATGGCAAGGATATTCAAGGAAATTCAAGGAAATTCAAGGAAATGACAAGAAAATCGAAGGGAATGGCAAGGCAAGGAGAGGAAATTCAAGGAAATTCAAGGAAAGTCAAGGAAATTCAAGGAACTGGCAAGGAAATTCAAGGAAATTGAAGGAAATTCAAGGAAATGGCAATGAAATTCAAGGAAATTCAAGGAAATGGCAAGGCAAGGAAAGGAAATTCAAGGAAATGGCAAGGCAAGGAAAGAAAATTCAAGGAAATTCAAGGAAAGTCAAGGAAATTAAAGCAAATGGCAAGGAAATTCAAGGAAATTCAAAGAAATTCAAGGAAATGGCAATGAAATTCAAGGAAATTCAAGGAAATGGCAAGGCAAGGAAAGGAAATTCAAGGAAATGGAAAGGAAATTCAGGGAAATTCAAGGAAATTCAAGGAAATGGCAAGGAAATTCAGGGAAATTCAAGGAAATTCAAGGCAATGGCAAGGAAATTCAAGGAAATGGCAAGGAAATTCAAGGAAATGGCAAGGAAAGTCAAGGAAATTCAAGGAAATGGAAGGCAAGGAAAGAAAATTAAATGAAATGGCAAAGAAATTCAAGGAAGTTCAAGGAAGTTCAAGGAAATGGAAAGGATATTCAAGGAAATTCAAGGAAATTCAAGGAAATGGCAAAGAAATTCAAGGAAATTCAAGGCGATGGAAAGGAAATTAAAGGATATTCAAGGAAATTCAAGGAAATGGCAAGAAAATTCAAGGAAATTCAAGGAAATGGCAAGGCAAGGCAAGGAAATTCAAGGAAATTCAAGGAACTGGCAAGGAAATTCAAGGAAATTGAATGAAATTCAAGGAAATGGCAAGGAAATTGAATGAAATTCAAGGAAATGGCAAGGAAATTCAAGGAAATGGCAAGGAAAGTCAAGGAAATTCAAGGAAATGGAAGGTAAGAAAAGAAAATTAAATGAAATGGCAAGGAAATTCAAGGAAATTCAAGGCAATGGCAAGGAAATTAAAGGATATTCCAAAAAATTCAAGGAAATGGCGAGAAAATTCAAGGAAATTCAAGGAAATGGCAAGGCAAGGCAAGGAAATTAAAAAAAAAAGGCATGGAAATTCAAGGAATTTCAAGGAAATTCAAGGAAATGGCAAGGAAATTCAAAGAAATTCAAGGAAATGGCAAGGCAAGTAAAAAAAAATCAAGGAAACGGCAAGGAAATGGCAGAAAATTCAAGGAAATTCAGGGAAATGACAAGGAAATTCAAGGAAATGGCAAGGAAATTCAAGGAAATGGCAAAAAAATGCAAGGAAATTCAAGGCAATGGCAAGGAAATTAAAGGATAATCAAGGAAATTCAAGGAAATGGCAAGAAAATTCAAGGAAATTCAAGGAAATGGCAAGGCAAGGCAAGGAAATTCAAGGAAATGGCAAGGAAATGGCAAGGAAATTCAAGGAAATTCAAGGAAATGGCAAGGAAATGGCAAGGAAATTGAGGGAAATTCAAGGAAATGGAAGGCAAGTAAAGAAAATTTAAGGAAATGGCAAGGAAAATCAAGGAAATTCAAGGAAATTCAAGGAAATTCAAGGAAATTCAAGGAAATGGCAAGGAAATTCAAGGAAATTGAAGGAAATGACAAGGAAATTCATGGAAATGGAAGGAAATTCAACGAAATTCAAGGAAATGGCAAGGCAAAGAAAGGAAATTCAAGGAAACGGCAAGGAAATGGCAAGGAAATTCAAGGAAATTCAAGGAAATGGCAAGACAAGGAAAGGAAATCCAAGGAAATCCAAGGAAATTCAAGGATATGGCAAAGAAATTCAAGGAAATTCAAAGAAATTCAAGGAAACGCCAAGGAAATTCAAGGAAATTCAAGGAAATGGCAAGGCAAGGAAAGGAAATTCAAGGGAATGGAAAGGAAATTCAGGGAAATTCAAGGAAATTCAAGGAAATGGCAAGGAAATTCAGGGAAATTCAAGGAAATTCAAGGAAATGGCAAGGAAATTCAAGGAAATGGCAAGGAAATTCAAGGAAATGGCAAGGCAAGGCAAGGAAATTCAAGGAAATGGCAAGGAAATTCAAGGAAATTCAAAAAAATGGAAGGAAATTCAAGGAAATTCAAGGAAATGGCATGGCAAGGAAAAGAAATCCAAGGAAATCCAAGGAAATTCAAGGATATGGCAAGGAAATTAAAGCAAATGGCAAGGAAATTCAAGGAAATTCAAAGAAATTCAAGGAAATGGCAATGAAATTCAAGGAAATTCAAGGAAATTGAGGAAATTGAAAGAAATGGAAAAAAATTCATGGAAATTCAAGGAAATTGAAGGAAATTGAAGGAAATTCTACAAAATTGAAGGACATTGAAGGAAATTGAGGGAAATTCAAGGAAATTGAAGAAAATAGTAAAAAATTTAAGGAAATTCAAGGAAATAGAAGGAAATTTAAGGAAATTTAAGGAAATTGAAGGAAATGCTAGGAAATTGAAGGAAATTCAAGGAAACTGAAGAAAATTGAAGGACATTGAAGGAAATTGAAGGAAATTGAAGGAAATTCAAGGAAATTGCAGGAAATTGAAGGAAATTGAAGGAAATTCAAGGAAATTGAAGGAAATTCAAGGAAATTCAAGGAAATTGAAGGAAATTCTATGAATTTGAAGGACATTGAAGGAAATTGAAGGAAATTTAAGGAAATTCAAGGAAATTCAAGGAAATTAAAGGAAATTCAAGGACATGGAAGGAAATTGAATGAAATTGAATGAAATTCAAGGAAATTCAAGGAAATTCACGGAAATTTAAGGAAATTGAAGGACATTGAAAGACGTTCAAGGAAATTGAAGGAAATTGAAGGAAATTGAAGGAAAATCAAGGAAATACAAGGAAATTGAAGGAAATTGAAGGAAATTCTACGAAATTGAAGGAAATTGAAGGAAATTCTACGAAATTTAAGGACATTGAAGGAAATTGAAGGAAATTGAAGGAAAGTCAAGGAAATATAAGGAAGTTCAAGGAAATGGAAGGAAATTGAAGGAAATTCAAGGAACTTGAAGGAAATTCAAGGAAATTCAGGGAAATTCAAGGAAATTCAAGGAAATAAAGGAAATGGAAGGAAATTGAAGGAAATTCGAGGAAATTCAGGGAAATTGAAGGAAATTGAAGGACATTTTAGGAAATTCAAGGACATTGAGGGAAATTCAAGGAAATTCAAGAAAATTGAAGGAAATTGAATGAAATGGAAGGAAATTCATGGGAATTCAAGGAAATTGAAGGGAATTGAGGGAAATTCTACAAAATTGAAGGACATTGAAGGAAATTGAGGGAAATTCAAGGAAATTGAAGAAAATAGTAAAAAATTGAAGGAAATTCAAGGAAATTGAAGGAAATTTAAGGAAATTGAAGGAAATTCAAGGAAATTGCAGGAAATTCAAGGAAATTCAAGGAAATTCAAGGAAATTTAAAGAAATTCAAGGAAATTCAACGAAATTGAAGGAAATTGAAGGAAATTCAAGGATATTGAAGGAAATTCAAGGAATTTCAAGGAAATTGAAGGAAATTGAAGGAAATTCAAGGCAACTGAAGAAAATTGAAGGAAATTGAAGGAAATTCTATGAAATTGAAGGACATTGAAGGAAATTGAAGGAAATTCAAGGAAATTGAAAAAAATTGAAGGAAATTGAAAGAAATTGAAAGAAATTCAAGGAAATTCAAGGAAATTCAAAAAAATCCTAGGAAATTGAACGAAATTCAAGGCAACTCAAGAAAATTGAAGGACATTGAAGAAAATTGAAGGAAATTGAAGGAAATTCAAGGAAATTCAAGGAAATTTAAGGAAATTGCAGGAAATTGAAGGAAATTGTAGGAAATTCAAGGAAATTCAAGGAAATTCAAGGAAATTGAAGGAAATTCAAGGACATGGAAGGAAATTGAATGAAATTCAAGGAAATTCAAGGAAATTCAAGGAAATTCATGGGAATTTAAGGAAATTGAAGGACATTGAAAGAAGTTCAAGGAAATTGAAGGAAATTGAAGGAAAAACAAAGGAAATTCAAGAAAATTCAAGGAAATTGAAGGAAATTGAAGGAAATTCTACGAAATTTAAGGACATTGAAGGAAATTGAAGGAAATTCATGGAAATTCAAGGAAATTCAAGGAAATTCAAGGAAATTTAAGGAAATTTAAGGAAATGGAAGGAAATCGAAGGAAATTGAAGGAAAGTCAAGGAAATGGAAGGAAATTGAAGGAAATTCATGGAAATTGAAGGAAATTCAAGGAAATTGATAGAAATTGAAGGAAATTCAAGGAAATTAAGGAAATGGAAGGAAATTGAAGGAAATTCGAGGAAATTCAGGGAAATTGAAGGAAGTTGAAGGAAATTGAAGGACATTTTAGGAAATTCAAGGACATTGAAGGAAATTCAAGGAAATTCAAGAAAATTGAAGGAAATTGAAGGAAATGGAAGGAAATTCATGGGAATTCAAGGAAATTGAAGGGAATTGAAGGAAATTCTACAAAATTGAAGGACATTGAAGGAAATTGAGGGAAATTCAAGGAAATTGAAGAAAATAGTAAAAAATTGAAGGCAATTCAAGGAAATTGAAGGAAATTTAAGGAAATTTAAGGAAATTGAAGGAAATGCTAGGAAATTGAAGGAAATTCAAGGAAACTGAAGGAAATTGAAGGACATTGAAAAAAATTGAAGGAAATTCAAGGAAATTCAAGGAAATTGAAGGAAATTGAAGGAAATTCAAGGAAATTCAAGGAAATTTAAAGAAATTCAAGGAAATTCAACGAAATTGAAGGAAATTGAAGGAAATTAAAGGAAATTGAAGGAAATTCAAGGAAATTCAAGGAAATTCAAGGAAATCCTAGGAAATTGAAGGAAATTCAAGGCAACTGAAGGAAATTGAAGGACATTGAAGGAAATTCAAGGAAATTGAAGGAAATTCAAGGAAATTGAAGGAAATTCAAGGAAATTGAAGGAAATTGAAGGAAATTCAAGGAAATTCAAGGAAATTCAGGAAATTTAAGGAAATTGAAGGAAATTGAAGGAAATTCAAGGAAATTCAAGGAAATTGAAGGAAATTGAAGGAAATTCAAGGACATGGAAGGAAATTGAATGAAATTCAAGGAAATTCAAGGAAATTCAAGGAAATTCAAGGAAGTTCAGGGAAATTGAAGGAAATTCAAGGAAATTCAAGGAAATTGAAGGACATTGAAGGAAGTTCAAGGAAATTGAAGGAAATTGAAGGAAAATCAAGGAAATACAAGAGAATTCAAGGAAATTCAAGGAAATTTAAAGAAATTCATGGAAATTCAACGAAATTGAAGGAAATTCAAGGAAATTGATAGAAATTCATGAAATTCAAGGAAATTCAAGGAAATGTAAGGAAATTGAAGGAACTTCAAGGAAATTCAAGGAAATTCATGGAAATTCAAGGAAATGCAAAAAAATTCAAAGAAATTCAAAGAAATTGAAGGAAATTGAAAAACATTCTAGGAAATTCAAGGAAATTGAAGGAAATTCAAGGAAATTCAAGGAAATTGAAGGAAATTGAAGGAAATTCAACGAAATTGAAGGAAATTGAAGGAAATTCTACGAAATTGAAGTACATTGAAGGAAATTGAAGGAAATTCAAGAAAACTGAAGGAAAAAAAATTGAAGGAAATTCAAGGAAATTGAAGGAAATTCAAGGAAATTGAAGAAATAGAAAAAAATGAAGGAAATTCAAGGAAATTGAAGGAAATTCAAGGAAATTGAAGAAATAGAAAAAAAATGAAGGAAATTCAAGGAAATTGAAGGAAATTCAAGGAAATTCAAGGAAACTCAAGGAAATTCAAGTAAATGAAAGGAAATTCAAGGAAATTCAAGGAAATTTAAGGAAATTGAAGGACATTGAAGGAAATTGAAGGAAATTCAAGGAAATTGAAAGAAATTCAAGGAAATTCAAGGAAATTGAAGGAAATTCAGGGAAACTCTTGGAAATGCAAGGAATTTGAAGGAAATTCAAGGAAATTAAAGGACATTGAAGGAAATTGAAGGATATTGAAGGAGATTCCAGAAAATTCAAGGAAATTGAAGGACATTGAAGGAAGTTCAAAAAATTGAGGGAAATTAAAGGAAATTAAAGGATATTAAAGGAAATTAAAGGAAATTCAACGAAATTGAATGAAATTCAAGGAAATTGAAGGAAATTCAAGGAAATTCAAGAAAATTGAAGGAAATTGAAGGAAATTCAAGGAAACTGAAGGAAATTGAAGGAAATTCTATGAAATTGAAGGACATTGAAGGAAATTGAAGGAAATTCAAGAAAATTGAAGGAAATTGAATGAAATGGAAGGAAATTCATGGGAATTCAAGGAAATTGAAGGGAATTGAGGGAAATTCTACAAAATTGAAGGACATTGAAGGAAATTGAGGGAAATTCAAGGAAATTGAAGAAAATAGTAAAAAATTGAAGGAAATTCAAGGAAATTGAAGGAAATTTAAGGAAATTGAAGGAAATTCAAGGAAATTGCAGGAAATTCAAGGAAATTCAAGGAAATTCAAGGAAATTTAAAGAAATTCAAGGAAATTCAACGAAATTGAAGGAAATTGAAGGAAATTCAAGGATATTGAAGGAAATTCAAGGAATTTCAAGGAAATTGAAGGAAATTGAAGGAAATTCAAGGCAACTGAAGAAAATTGAAGGAAATTGAAGGAAATTCTATGAAATTGAAGGACATTGAAGGAAATTGAAGGAAATTCAAGGAAATTGAAAAAAATTGAAGGAAATTGAAAGAAATTGAAAGAAATTCAAGGAAATTCAAGGAAATTCAAAAAAATCCTAGGAAATTGAACGAAATTCAAGGCAACTCAAGAAAATTGAAGGACATTGAAGAAAATTGAAGGAAATTGAAGGAAATTCAAGGAAATTCAAGGAAATTTAAGGAAATTGCAGGAAATTGAAGGAAATTGTAGGAAATTCAAGGAAATTCAAGGAAATTCAAGGAAATTGAAGGAAATTCAAGGACATGGAAGGAAATTGAATGAAATTCAAGGAAATTCAAGGAAATTCAAGGAAATTCATGGGAATTTAAGGAAATTGAAGGACATTGAAAGAAGTTCAAGGAAATTGAAGGAAATTGAAGGAAAAACAAAGGAAATTCAAGAAAATTCAAGGAAATTGAAGGAAATTGAAGGAAATTCTACGAAATTTAAGGACATTGAAGGAAATTGAAGGAAATTCATGGAAATTCAAGGAAATTCAAGGAAATTCAAGGAAATTTAAGGAAATTTAAGGAAATGGAAGGAAATCGAAGGAAATTGAAGGAAAGTCAAGGAAATGGAAGGAAATTGAAGGAAATTCATGGAAATTGAAGGAAATTCAAGGAAATTGATAGAAATTGAAGGAAATTCAAGGAAATTAAGGAAATGGAAGGAAATTGAAGGAAATTCGAGGAAATTCAGGGAAATTGAAGGAAGTTGAAGGAAATTGAAGGACATTTTAGGAAATTCAAGGACATTGAAGGAAATTCAAGGAAATTCAAGAAAATTGAAGGAAATTGAAGGAAATGGAAGGAAATTCATGGGAATTCAAGGAAATTGAAGGGAATTGAAGGAAATTCTACAAAATTGAAGGACATTGAAGGAAATTGAGGGAAATTCAAGGAAATTGAAGAAAATAGTAAAAAATTGAAGGCAATTCAAGGAAATTGAAGGAAATTTAAGGAAATTTAAGGAAATTGAAGGAAATGCTAGGAAATTGAAGGAAATTCAAGGAAACTGAAGGAAATTGAAGGACATTGAAAAAAATTGAAGGAAATTCAAGGAAATTCAAGGAAATTGAAGGAAATTCAAGGAAATTCAAGGAAATTCAAGGAAATTTAAAGAAATTCAAGGAAATTCAACGAAATTGAAGGAAATTGAAGGAAATTAAAGGAAATTGAAGGAAATTCAAGGAAATTCAAGGAAATTCAAGGAAATCCTAGGAAATTGAAGGAAATTCAAGGCAACTGAAGGAAATTGAAGGACATTGAAGGAAATTCAAGGAAATTGAAGGAAATTCAAGGAAATTGAAGGAAATTCAAGGAAATTGAAGGAAATTGAAGGAAATTCAAGGAAATTCAAGGAAATTCAGGAAATTTAAGGAAATTGAAGGAAATTGAAGGAAATTCAAGGAAATTCAAGGAAATTGAAGGAAATTGAAGGAAATTCAAGGACATGGAAGGAAATTGAATGAAATTCAAGGAAATTCAAGGAAATTCAAGGAAATTCAAGGAAGTTCAGGGAAATTGAAGGAAATTCAAGGAAATTCAAGGAAATTGAAGGACATTGAAGGAAGTTCAAGGAAATTGAAGGAAATTGAAGGAAAATCAAGGAAATACAAGAGAATTCAAGGAAATTCAAGGAAATTTAAAGAAATTCATGGAAATTCAACGAAATTGAAGGAAATTCAAGGAAATTGATAGAAATTCATGAAATTCAAGGAAATTCAAGGAAATGTAAGGAAATTGAAGGAACTTCAAGGAAATTCAAGGAAATTCATGGAAATTCAAGGAAATGCAAAAAAATTCAAAGAAATTCAAAGAAATTGAAGGAAATTGAAAAACATTCTAGGAAATTCAAGGAAATTGAAGGAAATTCAAGGAAATTCAAGGAAATTGAAGGAAATTGAAGGAAATTCAACGAAATTGAAGGAAATTGAAGGAAATTCTACGAAATTGAAGTACATTGAAGGAAATTGAAGGAAATTCAAGAAAACTGAAGGAAAAAAAATTGAAGGAAATTCAAGGAAATTGAAGGAAATTCAAGGAAATTGAAGAAATAGAAAAAAATGAAGGAAATTCAAGGAAATTGAAGGAAATTCAAGGAAATTGAAGAAATAGAAAAAAAATGAAGGAAATTCAAGGAAATTGAAGGAAATTCAAGGAAATTCAAGGAAACTCAAGGAAATTCAAGTAAATGAAAGGAAATTCAAGGAAATTCAAGGAAATTTAAGGAAATTGAAGGACATTGAAGGAAATTGAAGGAAATTCAAGGAAATTGAAAGAAATTCAAGGAAATTCAAGGAAATTGAAGGAAATTCAGGGAAACTCTTGGAAATGCAAGGAATTTGAAGGAAATTCAAGGAAATTAAAGGACATTGAAGGAAATTGAAGGATATTGAAGGAGATTCCAGAAAATTCAAGGAAATTGAAGGACATTGAAGGAAGTTCAAAAAATTGAGGGAAATTAAAGGAAATTAAAGGATATTAAAGGAAATTAAAGGAAATTCAACGAAATTGAATGAAATTCAAGGAAATTGAAGGAAATTCAAGGAAATTCAAGAAAATTGAAGGAAATTGAAGGAAATTCAAGGAAACTGAAGGAAATTGAAGGAAATTCTATGAAATTGAAGGACATTGAAGGAAATTGAAGGAAATTCAAGGAAATTGAAGAAAATAGTAAAAAATTGAAGGCAATTCAAGGAAATTGAAGGAAATTTAAGGAAATTTAAGGAAATTGAAGGAAATGCTAGGAAATTGAAGGAAATTCAAGGAAACTGAAGGAAATTGAAGGACATTGAAGGAAATTGAAGGAAATTCAAGGAAATTCAAGGAAATTGAAGGAAATTCAAGGAAATTCAAGAAAATTGAAGGAAATTCAAGGAAATTCAAGGAAATTCAAGGAAATTTAAAGAAATTCAAGGAAATTCAACGAAATTGAAGGAAATTGAAGGAAATTAAAGGAAATTGAAGGAAATTCAAGGAAATTCAAGGAAATTCAAGGAAATCCTAGGAAATTGAAGGAAATTCAAGGCAACTGAAGGAAATTGAAGGACATTGAAGGAAATTCAAGGAAATTGAAGGAAATTCAAGGAAATTGAAGGAAATTCAAGGAAATTGAAGGCAATTCAACGAAATTGAAGGAAATTGAAGGAAATTCAAGGAAATTCAAGGAAATTCAGGAAATTTAAGGAAATTGAAGGAAATTGAAGGAAATTCAAGGAAATTCAAGGAAATTGAAGGAAATTGAAGGAAATTCAAGGACATGGAAGGAAATTGAATGAAATTCAAGGAAATTCAAGGAAATTCAAGGAAATTCAAGGAAGTTCAGGGAAATTGAAGGAAATTCAAGGAAATTCAAGGAAATTGAAGGACATTGAAGGAAGTTCAAGGAAATTGAAGGAAATTGAAGGAAAATCAAGGAAATACAAGAGAATTCAAGGAAATTCAAGGAAATTTAAAGAAATTCATGGAAATTCAACGAAATTGAAGGAAATTCAAGGAAATTGATAGAAATTCATGAAATTCAAGGAAATTCAAGGAAATGTAAGGAAATTGAAGGAACTTCAAGGAAATTCAAGGAAATTCATGGAAATTCAAGGAAATGCAAAAAAATTAAAGAAATTCAAAGAAATTGAAGGAAATTGAAAAACATTCTAGGAAATTCAAGGAAATTGAAGGAAATTCAAGGAAATTCAAGGAAATTGAAGGAAATTGAAGGAAATTCAACGAAATTGAAGGAAATTGAAGGAAATTCTACGAAATTGAAGTACATTGAAGGAAATTGAAGGAAATTCAAGAAAACTGAAGGAAAAAAATTGAAGGAAATTCAAGGAAATTGAAGGAAATTCAAGGAAATTGAAGAAATAGAAAAAAAATGAAGGAAATTCAAGGAAATTGAAGGAAATTCAAGGAAATTGAAGAAATAGAAAAAAAATGAAGGAAATTCAAGGAAATTGAAGGAAATTCAAGGAAATTCAAGGAAACTCAAGGAAATTCAAGTAAATTAAAGGAAATTCAAGGAAATTCAAGGAAATTTAAGGAAATTGAAGGACATTGAAGGAAATTGAAGGAAATTCAAGGAAATTGAAAGAAATTCAAGGAAATTCAAGGAAATTGAAGGAAATTCAAGGAAACTCTTGGAAATGCAAGGAATTTGAAGGAAATTCAAGGAAATTAAAGGACATTGAATGAAATTGAAGGATATTGAAGGAGATTCCAGAAAATTCAAGGAAATTGAAGGACATTGAAGGAAGTTCAAAAAATTGAGGGAAATTAAAGGAAATTAAAGGATATTAAAGGAAATTAAAGGAAATTCAACGAAATTGAATGAAATTCAAGGAAATTGAAGGAAATTCAAGGAAATTCAAGAAAATTGAAGGAAATTGAAGGAAATTCAAGGAAACTGAAGGAAATTGAAGGAAATTCTATGAAATTGAAGGACATTGAAGGAAATTGAAGGAAATTCAAGGAAATTGAAGAAAATAGTAAAAAATTGAAGGCAATTCAAGGAAATTGAAGGAAATTTAAGGAAATTTAAGGAAATTGAAGGAAATGCTAGGAAATTGAAGGAAATTCAAGGAAACTGAAGGAAATTGAAGGACATTGAAGGAAATTGAAGGAAATTCAAGGAAATTCAAGGAAATTGAAGGAAATTCAAGGAAATTCAAGGAAATTCAAGGAAATTTAAAGAAATTCAAGGAAATTCAACGAAATTGAAGGAAATTGAAGGAAATTAAAGGAAATTGAAGGAAATTGAAGGAAATTCAAGGAAATTCAAGGAAATTCAAGGAAATGGCAAGGAGATTCAAGGAAATTCAAGGCAATGGCAAGGAAATTCAAGGAAATTCAAGGAAATGGCAAGGAAAGTCAAGGAAATTCAAGGAAATGGAAGGTAAGGAAAGAAAATTAAAGGAAATAGCAAGGAAATTCAAGGAAATTCAAGGCAATGGCCAGGAAATTAAAGGATATTCAAGGAAATTCAAGGAAATGGAAAGAAAATTAAAGGAAATTCAAGGAAAAGGCAAGGCAAGGCAAGGAAATTAAAGGAAATGGCAAGGAAATTCAAGGAATTTCAAGGAAATTCAAGGAAATGGCAAGGAAATTCAGAGAAATTCAAGGAAATTCAAGGAAATGGCAAGGAAATTCAAGGAAATGGCAAGGAAATTCAAGGAAATGGCAAGGCAAGGCAAGGAAATTCAAGGAAATGGAAGGCAAGGAAAGAAAATTAAATGAAATGGCAAGGAAATTCAAGGAAATTCAAGGAAATGGCAAGCAAATTCAAGGAAATGGCAAGGAAATTCAAAGAATTTCAAGGAAATTCAAGGAAATGGAAAGGAAATTCAAGGATATTCAAGGAAATTCAAGGAAATGGCAAAGAAATTCAAGGAAGTTCAAGGAAGTTCAAGGAAATGGAAAGTATATTCTAGGAAATTCAAGGAAATTCAAGGAAATGGCAAAGAAATTCAAGGAAATTCAAGGCGATGGAAAGGAAATTAAAGGATATTCAAGGAAATTCAAGGAAATGGCAAGAAAATTCAAGGAAATTCAAGGAAATGGCAAGGCAAGGCAAGGAAATTCAAGGAAATTCAAGGAACTGGCAAGGAAATTCAAGGAAATTGAATGAAATTCAAGGAAATGGCAAGGAAATTGAATGAAATTCAAGGAAATGGCAAGGAAATTCAAGGAAATGGCAAGGAAAGTCAAGGAAATTCAAGGAAATGGAAGGTAAGAAAAGAAAATTAAATGAAATGGCAAGGAAATTCAAGGAAATTCAAGGAACTGGCAAGGAAATTCAAGGAAATTGTAGGAAATTCAAGGAAATGGCAAAAAAATTGAAGGAAATTCAAGGAAATGGCAAGGAAATTCAAGGAAATTGAAGGAAATGGAAAGGAAATTCAAGGAAATTCAAGGAAATTCAAGGAAATGGCAAGGAAATTCAAGGAAAATGGAAGGAAATACAAGGAAATACAAAGAAATTCAAGGAAATGCAAGGATATTCAAGGAAATTGAATGAAATGGCAAGGAAATTCAAGGAAATTGAAGGAAATTCAAGGAAATGGCAAGGAAATTCAAGGAAATTGAAGGAAATGGAAAGGAAATTCAAGGAAATTCAAGGAAATTCAAGGAAATGGCAAGGAAATTCAAGGAAAATGGAAGGAAATACAAGGAAATACAAAGAAATTCAAGGAAATGCAAGGATATTCAAGGAAATTGAATGAAATGGCAAGGAAATTCAAGGAAATTCAAGGAAATTCAAGGAAATGGCAAGGAAATTCAAAGAAATTCAAGGAAATGGCAAGGCAAGTAAAAAAAAAACAAGGAAACGGCAAGGAAATGGCAGAAAATTCAAGGAAATTCAGGGAAATGACAAGGAAATTCAAGGAAAATCAAGGAAATTCAAGGAAATTCAAGGAAATTCAAGGAAATGGCAAGGAAATTCAAGGAAATGGCAAGGAAATTCAAGGAAATGGCAAAGAAATGCAAGGAAATTCAAGGCAATGGCAAGGAAATTAAAGGATAATCAAGGAATTTCAAGGAAATGGCAAGAAAATTCAAGGAAATTCAAGGAAATGGCAAGGCAAGGCAAGGAAATTCAAGGAAATGGCAAGGAAATGGCAAGGAAATTCAAGGAAATTCAAGGAAATGGCAAGGAAATTGAGGGAAATTCAAGGAAATGGAAGGCAAGTAAAGAAAATTCAAGGAAATGGCAAGGAAAATCAAGGAAATGCAAGGAAATTCAAGGAAATTCAAGGAAATTCAAGGAAATTCAAGGAAATGGCAAGGAGATTCAAGGAAATTCAAGGCAATGGCAAGGAAATTCAAGGAAATTCAAGGAAGTGGCAAGGAAAGTCAAGGAAATTCAAGGAAATGGAAGGTAAGGAAAGAAAATTAAAGGAAATAGCAAGGAAATTCAAGGAAATTCAAGGCAATGGCCAGGAAATTAAAGGATATTCAAGGAAATTGAAAGAAAATTAAAGGAAATTCAAGGAAATGGCAAGGCAAGGCAAGGAAATTAAAGGAAATGGCAAGGAAATTCAAGGAATTTCAAGGAAATTCAAGGAAATGGCAAGGAAATTCAAGGAAATTGAAGGAAATGACAAGGAAATTCAAGGAAATGGAAGGAAATTCAACGAAATTCAAGGAAATGGCAAGGCAAGGAAAAGAAATTCAAGGAAACGGCAAGAAAATGGCAAGAAAATTCAAGGAAATTCAAGGAAATGGCAAGGCAAAGCAAGGAAATTCAAGTAAATTCAAGGAAATGGCAAGGAAATTCAAGGAAATTCAAAAAAATGGAAGGAAATTCAAGGAAATTCAAGGAAATGGCAAGGCAAGGCAAGGAACTCCAAGGAAATCCAAGGAAATTCAAGGATATGGCAAGGAAATTAAAGCAAATGGCAAGGAAATTCAAGGAAATTCAAGGCAATGGCAAGGAAATTGAAGGAAATTCAAGGAAATGGCAAGGCAAGGAAAGGAAATCCAAGGAAATGGCAAGGAAATTCAAGGAATTTCAAGGAAATTCAAGGAAATGGCAAGGATATTCAAGGAAATTCAAGGAAATTCAAGGAAATGACAAGAAAATCGAAGGGAATGGCAAGGCAAGGCAAGGAAATTCAAGGAAATTCAAGGAAAGTCAAGGAAATTCAAGGAACTGGCAAGGAAATTCAAGGAAATTGAAGGAAATTCAAGGAAATGGCAAGGAAATTGAAGGAAATTCAAGGAAATGGCATGGAAATTCAAGGAAATTGAAGGAAATGTAAAGGAAATTCAAGGAAATTCAAGGAAATTCAAGGAAATGGCAAGGAAATTCAAGGAAATTCAAGTAAATTCAAGGAAATGGCAAGGAAATTCAAGGAAATTCAAAAAAATGGAAGGAAATTCAAGGAAATTCAAGGAAATGGCAAGGCAAGGCAAGGAAATCCAAGGAAATCCAAGGAAATTCAAGGATATGGCAAGGAAATTAAAGCAAATGGCAAGGAAATTCAAGGAAATTCAAAGAAATTCAAGGAAATGGCAATGAAATTCAAGGAAATTCAAGGAAATGGCAAGGCAAGGAAAGGAAATTCAAGGAAATGGAAAGGAAATTCAGGGAAATTCAAGGAAATTCAAGGAAATGGCAAGGAAATTCAGGGAAATTCAAGGAAATTCAAGGCAATGGCAAGGAAATTCAAGGAAATGGCAAGGAAATTCAAGGAAATGGCAAGGAAAGTCAAGGAAATTCAAGGAAATGGAAGGCAAGGAAAGAAAATTAAATGAAATGGCAAAGAAATTCAAGGAAGTTCAAGGAAGTTCAAGGAAATGGAAAGGATATTCAAGGAAATTCAAGGAAATTCAAGGAAATGGCAAAGAAATTCAAGGAAATTCAAGGCGATGGAAAGGAAATTAAAGGATATTCAAGGAAATTCAAGGAAATGGCAAGAAAATTCAAGGAAATTCAAGGAAATGGCAAGGCAAGGCAAGGAAATTCAAGGAAATTCAAGGACCTGTCAAGGAAATTCAAGGAAATTGAATGAAATTCAAGGAAATGGCAAGGAAATTGAATGAAATTCAAGGAAATGGCAAGGAAATTCAAGGAAATGGCAAGGAAAGTCAAGGAAATTCAAGGAAATGGAAGGTAAGAAAAGAAAATTAAATGAAATGGCAAGGAAATTCAAGGAAATTCAAGGCAATGGCAAGGAAATTAAAGGATATTCCAAAAAATTCAAGGAAATGGCGAGAAAATTCAAGGAAATTCAAGGAAATGGCAAGGCAAGGCAAGGAAATTAAAAAAAAAAGGCAAGGAAATTCAAGGAATTTCAAGGAAATTCAAGGAAATGGCAAGGAAATTCAAAGAAATTCAAGGAAATGGCAAGGCAAGTAAAAAAAAATCAAGGAAACGGCAAGGAAATGGCAGAAAATTCAAGGAAATTCAGGGAAATGACAAGGAAATTCAAGGAAATGGCAAGGAAATTCAAGGAAATGGCAAAAAAATGCAAGGAAATTCAAGGCAATGGCAAGGAAATTAAAGGATAATCAAGGAAATTCAAGGAAATGGCAAGAAAATTCAAGGAAATTCAAGGAAATGGCAAGGCAAGGCAAGGAAATTCAAGGAAATGGCAAGGAAATGGCAAGGAAATTCAAGGAAATTCAAGGAAATGGCAAGGAAATGGCAAGGAAATTGAGGGAAATTCAAGGAAATGGAAGGCAAGTAAAGAAAATTTAAGGAAATGGCAAGGAAAATCAAGGAAATTCAAGGAAATTCAAGGAAATTCAAGGAAATTCAAGGAAATGGCAAGGAAATTCAAGGAAATTGAAGGAAATGACAAGGAAATTCATGGAAATGGAAGGAAATTCAACGAAATTCAAGGAAATGGCAAGGCAAAGAAAGGAAATTCAAGGAAACGGCAAGGAAATGGCAAGGAAATTCAAGGAAATTCAAGGAAATGGCAAGACAAGGAAAGGAAATCCAAGGAAATCCAAGGAAATTCAAGGATATGGCAAAGAAATTCAAGGAAATTCAAAGAAATTCAAGGAAACGCCAAGGAAATTCAAGGAAATTCAAGGAAATGGCAAGGCAAGGAAAGGAAATTCAAGGGAATGGAAAGGAAATTCAGGGAAATTCAAGGAAATTCAAGGAAATGGCAAGGAAATTCAGGGAAATTCAAGGAAATTCAAGGAAATGGCAAGGAAATTCAAGGAAATGGCAAGGAAATTCAAGGAAATGGCAAGGCAAGGCAAGGAAATTCAAGGAAATGGCAAGGAAATTCAAGGAAATTCAAAAAAATGGAAGGAAATTCAAGGAAATTCAAGGAAATGGCATGGCAAGGAAAAGAAATCCAAGGAAATCCAAGGAAATTCAAGGATATGGCAAGGAAATTAAAGCAAATGGCAAGGAAATTCAAGGAAATTCAAAGAAATTCAAGGAAATGGCAATGAAATTCAAGGAAATTCAAGGAAATTGAGGAAATTGAAAGAAATGGAAAAAAATTCATGGAAATTCAAGGAAATTGAAGGAAATTGAAGGAAATTCTACAAAATTGAAGGACATTGAAGGAAATTGAGGGAAATTCAAGGAAATTGAAGAAAATAGTAAAAAATTTAAGGAAATTCAAGGAAATAGAAGGAAATTTAAGGAAATTTAAGGAAATTGAAGGAAATGCTAGGAAATTGAAGGAAATTCAAGGAAACTGAAGGAAATTGAAGGACATTGAAGGAAATTGAAGGAAATTGAAGGAAATTCAGGGAAATTGCAGGAAATTGAAGGAAATTGAAGGAAATTCAAGGAAATTGAAGGAAATTCAAGGAAATTCAAGGAAATTGAAGGAAATTCTATGAATTTGAAGGACATTGAAGGAAATTGAAGGAAATTTAAGGAAATTCAAGGAAATTCAAGGAAATTAAAGGAAATTCAAGGACATGGAAGGAAATTGAATGAAATTGAATGAAATTCAAGGAAATTCAAGGAAATTCACGGAAATTTAAGGAAATTGAAGGACATTGAAAGACGTTCAAGGAAATTGAAGGAAATTGAAGGAAATTGAAGGAAAATCAAGGAAATACAAGGAAATTGAAGGAAATTGAAGGAAATTCTACGAAATTGAAGGAAATTGAAGGAAATTCTACGAAATTTAAGGACATTGAAGGAAATTGAAGGAAATTGAAGGAAAGTCAAGGAAATATAAGGAAGTTCAAGGAAATGGAAGGAAATTGAAGGAAATTCAAGGAACTTGAAGGAAATTCAAGGAAATTCAGGGAAATTCAAGGAAATTCAAGGAAATAAAGGAAATGGAAGGAAATTGAAGGAAATTCGAGGAAATTCAGGGAAATTGAAGGAAATTGAAGGACATTTTAGGAAATTCAAGGACATTGAGGGAAATTCAAGGAAATTCAAGAAAATTGAAGGAAATTGAATGAAATGGAAGGAAATTCATGGGAATTCAAGGAAATTGAAGGGAATTGAGGGAAATTCTACAAAATTGAAGGACATTGAAGGAAATTGAGGGAAATTCAAGGAAATTGAAGAAAATAGTAAAAAATTGAAGGAAATTCAAGGAAATTGAAGGAAATTTAAGGAAATTGAAGGAAATTCAAGGAAATTGCAGGAAATTCAAGGAAATTCAAGGAAATTCAAGGAAATTTAAAGAAATTCAAGGAAATTCAACGAAATTGAAGGAAATTGAAGGAAATTCAAGGATATTGAAGGAAATTCAAGGAATTTCAAGGAAATTGAAGGAAATTGAAGGAAATTCAAGGCAACTGAAGAAAATTGAAGGAAATTGAAGGAAATTCTATGAAATTGAAGGACATTGAAGGAAATTGAAGGAAATTCAAGGAAATTGAAAAAAATTGAAGGAAATTGAAAGAAATTGAAAGAAATTCAAGGAAATTCAAGGAAATTCAAAAAAATCCTAGGAAATTGAACGAAATTCAAGGCAACTCAAGAAAATTGAAGGACATTGAAGAAAATTGAAGGAAATTGAAGGAAATTCAAGGAAATTCAAGGAAATTTAAGGAAATTGCAGGAAATTGAAGGAAATTGTAGGAAATTCAAGGAAATTCAAGGAAATTCAAGGAAATTGAAGGAAATTCAAGGACATGGAAGGAAATTGAATGAAATTCAAGGAAATTCAAGGAAATTCAAGGAAATTCATGGGAATTTAAGGAAATTGAAGGACATTGAAAGAAGTTCAAGGAAATTGAAGGAAATTGAAGGAAAAACAAAGGAAATTCAAGAAAATTCAAGGAAATTGAAGGAAATTGAAGGAAATTCTACGAAATTTAAGGACATTGAAGGAAATTGAAGGAAATTCATGGAAATTCAAGGAAATTCAAGGAAATTCAAGGAAATTTAAGGAAATTTAAGGAAATGGAAGGAAATCGAAGGAAATTGAAGGAAAGTCAAGGAAATGGAAGGAAATTGAAGGAAATTCATGGAAATTGAAGGAAATTCAAGGAAATTGATAGAAATTGAAGGAAATTCAAGGAAATTAAGGAAATGGAAGGAAATTGAAGGAAATTCGAGGAAATTCAGGGAAATTGAAGGAAGTTGAAGGAAATTGAAGGACATTTTAGGAAATTCAAGGACATTGAAGGAAATTCAAGGAAATTCAAGAAAATTGAAGGAAATTGAAGGAAATGGAAGGAAATTCATGGGAATTCAAGGAAATTGAAGGGAATTGAAGGAAATTCTACAAAATTGAAGGACATTGAAGGAAATTGAGGGAAATTCAAGGAAATTGAAGAAAATAGTAAAAAATTGAAGGCAATTCAAGGAAATTGAAGGAAATTTAAGGAAATTTAAGGAAATTGAAGGAAATGCTAGGAAATTGAAGGAAATTCAAGGAAACTGAAGGAAATTGAAGGACATTGAAAAAAATTGAAGGAAATTCAAGGAAATTCAAGGAAATTGAAGGAAATTCAAGGAAATTCAAGGAAATTCAAGGAAATTTAAAGAAATTCAAGGAAATTCAACGAAATTGAAGGAAATTGAAGGAAATTAAAGGAAATTGAAGGAAATTCAAGGAAATTCAAGGAAATTCAAGGAAATCCTAGGAAATTGAAGGAAATTCAAGGCAACTGAAGGAAATTGAAGGACATTGAAGGAAATTCAAGGAAATTGAAGGAAATTCAAGGAAATTGAAGGAAATTCAAGGAAATTGAAGGAAATTGAAGGAAATTCAAGGAAATTCAAGGAAATTCAGGAAATTTAAGGAAATTGAAGGAAATTGAAGGAAATTCAAGGAAATTCAAGGAAATTGAAGGAAATTGAAGGAAATTCAAGGACATGGAAGGAAATTGAATGAAATTCAAGGAAATTCAAGGAAATTCAAGGAAATTCAAGGAAGTTCAGGGAAATTGAAGGAAATTCAAGGAAATTCAAGGAAATTGAAGGACATTGAAGGAAGTTCAAGGAAATTGAAGGAAATTGAAGGAAAATCAAGGAAATACAAGAGAATTCAAGGAAATTCAAGGAAATTTAAAGAAATTCATGGAAATTCAACGAAATTGAAGGAAATTCAAGGAAATTGATAGAAATTCATGAAATTCAAGGAAATTCAAGGAAATGTAAGGAAATTGAAGGAACTTCAAGGAAATTCAAGGAAATTCATGGAAATTCAAGGAAATGCAAAAAAATTCAAAGAAATTCAAAGAAATTGAAGGAAATTGAAAAACATTCTAGGAAATTCAAGGAAATTGAAGGAAATTCAAGGAAATTCAAGGAAATTGAAGGAAATTGAAGGAAATTCAACGAAATTGAAGGAAATTGAAGGAAATTCTACGAAATTGAAGTACATTGAAGGAAATTGAAGGAAATTCAAGAAAACTGAAGGAAAAAAAATTGAAGGAAATTCAAGGAAATTGAAGGAAATTCAAGGAAATTGAAGAAATAGAAAAAAAATGAAGGAAATTCAAGGAAATTGAAGGAAATTCAAGGAAATTGAAGAAATAGAAAAAAAATGAAGGAAATTCAAGGAAATTGAAGGAAATTCAAGGAAATTCAAGGAAACTCAAGGAAATTCAAGTAAATGAAAGGAAATTCAAGGAAATTCAAGGAAATTTAAGGAAATTGAAGGACATTGAAGGAAATTGAAGGAAATTCAAGGAAATTGAAAGAAATTCAAGGAAATTCAAGGAAATTGAAGGAAATTCAGGGAAACTCTTGGAAATGCAAGGAATTTGAAGGAAATTCAAGGAAATTAAAGGACATTGAAGGAAATTGAAGGATATTGAAGGAGATTCCAGAAAATTCAAGGAAATTGAAGGACATTGAAGGAAGTTCAAAAAATTGAGGGAAATTAAAGGAAATTAAAGGATATTAAAGGAAATTAAAGGAAATTCAACGAAATTGAATGAAATTCAAGGAAATTGAAGGAAATTCAAGGAAATTCAAGAAAATTGAAGGAAATTGAAGGAAATTCAAGGAAACTGAAGGAAATTGAAGGAAATTCTATGAAATTGAAGGACATTGAAGGAAATTGAAGGAAATTCAAGGAAATTGAAGAAAATAGTAAAAAATTGAAGGCAATTCAAGGAAATTGAAGGAAATTTAAGGAAATTTAAGGAAATTGAAGGAAATGCTAGGAAATTGAAGGAAATTCAAGGAAACTGAAGGAAATTGAAGGACATTGAAGGAAATTGAAGGAAATTCAAGGAAATTCAAGGAAATTGAAGGAAATTCAAGGAAATTCAAGGAAATTGAAGGAAATTCAAGGAAATTCAAGGAAATTCAAGGAAATTTAAAGAAATTCAAGGAAATTCAACGAAATTGAAGGAAATTGAAGGAAATTAAAGGAAATTGAAGGAAATTCAAGGAAATTCAAGGAAATTCAAGGAAATCCTAGGAAATTGAAGGAAATTCAAGGCAACTGAAGGAAATTGAAGGACATTGAAGGAAATTCAAGGAAATTGAAGGAAATTCAAGGAAATTGAAGGAAATTCAAGGAAATTGAAGGCAATTCAACGAAATTGAAGGAAATTGAAGGAAATTCAAGGAAATTCAAGGAAATTCAGGAAATTTAAGGAAATTGAAGGAAATTGAAGGAAATTCAAGGAAATTCAAGGAAATTGAAGGAAATTGAAGGAAATTCAAGGACATGGAAGGAAATTGAATGAAATTCAAGGAAATTCAAGGAAATTCAAGGAAATTCAAGGAAGTTCAGGGAAATTGAAGGAAATTCAAGGAAATTCAAGGAAATTGAAGGACATTGAAGGAAGTTCAAGGAAATTGAAGGAAATTGAAGGAAAATCAAGGAAATACAAGAGAATTCAAGGAAATTCAAGGAAATTTAAAGAAATTCATGGAAATTCAACGAAATTGAAGAAATTCAAGGAAATTGATAGAAATTCATGAAATTCAAGGAAATTCAAGGAAATGTAAGGAAATTGAAGGAACTTCAAGGAAATTCAAGGAAATTCATGAAATTCAAGAAATGCAAAAAAATTCAAAGAAATTCAAAGAAATTGAAGGAAATTGAAAAACATTCTAGGAAATTCAAGGAAATTGAAGGAAATTCAAGGAATTCAAGGAAATTGAAGGAAATTGAAGGAAATTCAACGAAATTGAAGGAAATTGAAGGAAATTCTACGAAATTGAAGTACATTGAAGGAAATTGAAGGAAATTCAAGAAAACTGAAGGAAAAAAATTGAGGAAATTCAAGGAAATTGAAGGAAATTCAAGAAATTGAAGAAATAGAAAAAAAATGAAGGAAATTCAAGGAAATTGAAGGAAATTCAAGGAAATTGAAGAAATAGAAAAAAAATGAAGGAAATTCAAGGAAATTGAAGGAAATTCAAGGAAATTCAAGGAAATTCAGGAAATTTAAGGAAATTGAAGGAAATTGAAGGAAATTCAAGGAAATTCAAGGAAATTGAAGGAAATTGAAGGAAATTCAAGGACATGGAAGGAAATTGAATGAAATTCAAGGAAATTCAAGGAAATTCAAGGAAATTCAAGGAAGTTCAGGGAAATTGAAGGAAATTCAAGGAAATTCAAGGAAATTGAAGGACATTGAAGGAAGTTCAAGGAAATTGAAGGAAATTGAAGGAAAATCAAGGAAATACAAGAGAATTCAAGGAAATTCAAGGAAATTTAAAGAAATTCATGGAAATTCAACGAAATTGAAGGAAATTCAAGGAAATTGATAGAAATTCATGAAATTCAAGGAAATTCAAGGAAATGTAAGGAAATTGAAGGAACTTCAAGGAAATTCAAGGAAATTCATGGAAATTCAAGGAAATGCAAAAAAATTCAAAGAAATTCAAAGAAATTGAAGGAAATTGAAAAACATTCTAGGAAATTCAAGGAAATTGAAGGAAATTCAAGGAAATTCAAGGAAATTGAAGGAAATGAAGGAAATTCAACGAAATTGAAGAAATTGAAGGAAATTCTACGAAATTGAAGTACATTGAAGGAAATTGAAGGAAATTCAAGAAACTGAAGGAAAAAAATTGAAGGAAATTCAAGGAAATTGAAGGAAATTCAAGGAAATTGAAGAAATAGAAAAAAAATGAAGGAAATTCAAGGAAATTGAAGGAAATTCAAGGAAATTGAAGAAATAGAAAAAAAAATGAAGGAAATTCAAGGAAATTGAAGGAAATTCAAGGAAATTCAAGGAAACTCAAGGAAATTCAAGTAAATGAAAGGAAATTCAAGGAAATTCAAGGAAATTTAAGGAAATTGAAGGACATTGAAGGAAATTGAAGGAAATTCAAGGAAATTGAAAGAAATTCAAGGAAATTCAAGGAAATTGAAGGAAATTCAAGGAAACTCTTGGAAATGCAAGGAATTTGAAGGAAATTCAAGGAAATTAAAGGACATTGAAGGAAATTGAAGGATATTGAAGGAGATTCCAGAAAATTCAAGGAAATTGAAGGACATTGAAGGAAGTTCAAAAAATGAGGGAAATTAAAGGAAATTAAAGGATATTAAAGGAAATTAAAGGAAATTCAACGAAATTGAATGAAATTCAAGGAAATTGAAGGAAATTCAAGGAAATTCAAGAAAATTGAAGGAATTGAAGGAAATTCAAGGAAACTGAAGGAAATTGAAGGAAATTCTATGAAATTGAAGGACATTGAAGGAAATTGAAGGAAATTCAAGGAAATTGAAGAAAATAGTAAAAAATTGAAGGCAATCAAGGAATTGAAGGAAATTTAAGGAAATTTAAGGAAATTGAAGGAAATGCTAGGAAATTGAAGGAAATTCAAGGAAACTGAAGGAAATTGAAGGACATTGAAGGAAATTGAAGGAAATTCAAGGAAATTCAAGAAATTGAAGGAAATTCAAGGAAATTCAAGGAAATTCAAGGAAATTTAAAGAAATTCAAGGAAATTCAACGAAATTGAAGGAAATTGAAGGAAATTAAAGGAAATTGAAGGAAATTCAAGGAAATTCAAGGAAATTCAAGGAAATTCAAGGAAATGGCAAGGAGATTCAAGGAAATTCAAGGCAATGGCAAGGAAATTCAAGGAAATTCAAGGAAATGGCAAGGAAAGTCAAGGAAATTCAAGGAAATGGAAGGTAAGGAAAGAAAATTAAAGGAAATAGCAAGGAAATTCAAGGAAATTCAAGGCAATGGCCAGGAAATTAAAGGATATTCAAGGAAATTCAAGGAAATGGAAAGAAAATTAAAGGAAATTCAAGGAAAAGGCAAGGCAAGGCAAGGAAAGGAAATTAAAGGAAATGGCAAGGAAATTCAAGGAATTTCAAGGAAATTCAAGGAAATGGCAAGGAAATTCAAGGAAATTGAAGGAAATGACAAGGAAATTCAAGGAAATGGAAGGAAATTCAACGAAATTCAAGGAAATGGCAAGGCAAAGAAAAGAAATTCAAGGAAACGGCAAGGAAATGGCAAGAAAATTCAAGGACATTCAAGGAAATGGCAAGGAAATTCAAGGAAATTCAAAAAATGGAAGGAAATTCAAGGAAATTCAAGGAAATGGCAAGGCAAGGCAAGGAACTCCAAGGAAATCCAAGGAAATTCAAGGATATGGCAAGGAAATTAAAGCAAATGGCAAGGAAATTCAAGGAAATTCAAGGCAATGGCAAGGAAATTCAAGGAAATTCAAGGAAATTCAAAAAAATGGCAAGGAAATTCAGGGAAATGCAAGGAAATTCAAGGAAATGGCAAGGAAATTCAAGGAAATGGCAAGGAAATTCAAGCAAATGGCAAGGGAATTCAAGAAAATGGCAAAGAAATTCAAGGAAATTCAAGTCGATGGCAAGGAAATTAAAGGAAAGTCAAAGAATTCAAGGAAATGGCAAGAAAATTCAAGGAAATTCAAGGAAATGGCAAGGAAATTGAAGGAAATTCAAGGAAATGGCAAGGCAAGGAAGGAAATCCAAGGAAATGGCAAGGAAATTCAAGGAATTTCAAGGAAATTCAAGGAAATGGCAAGGATATTCAAGGAAATTCAAGGAAATTCAAGGAAATGACAAGAAAATCGAAGGGAATGGCAAGGCAAGGCAAGGAAATTCAAGGAAATTCAAGGAAAGTCAAGGAAATTCAAGGAACTGGCAAGGAAATTCAAGGAAATTGAAGGAAATTCAAGGAAATGGCAAGGAAATTGAAGGAAATTCAAAAAATGGCATGGAAATTCAAGGAAATTGAAGGAAATGTAAAGGAAATTCAAGGAAATTCAGGAAATTCAAGGAAATGGCAAGGAAATTCAAGGAAATCAAGGAAATGGAAGGAAATACAAGGAAATACAAAGAAATTCAAGGAAATGCAAGGATATTCAAGGAAATTGAATGAAATGGCAAGGAAATTCAAGGAAATTCAAGGAAATTCAAGGAAATGGCAAGGAAATTCAAGGAAATTCAAGGAATTCAAGGAAATGGCAAGGAAATTCAAGGAAATTCAAAAAATGGAAGGAAATTCAAGGAAATTCAGGAAATGGCAAGGCAAGGCAAGGAAATCCAAGGAAATCCAAGGAAATTCAAGGATATGGCAAGGAAATTAAAGCAAATGGCAAGGAAATTCAAGGAAATTCAAAGAAATTCAAGGAAATGGCAATGAAATTCAAGGAAATTCAAGGAAATGGGAAGGCAAGGAAAGGAAATTCAAGAAATGGAAAGGAAATTCAGGGAAATTCAAGGAAATTCAAGGAAATGGCAAGGAAATTCAGGGAAATTCAAGGAAATTCAAGGCAATGGCAAGGAAATTCAAGGAAATGGCAAGGAAATTCAAGGAAATGGCAAGGAAAGTCAAGGAAATTCAAGGAAATGGAAGGCAAGGAAAGAAAATTAAATGAAATGGCAAAGAAATTCAAGGAAGTTCAAGGAACTTCAAGGAAATGGAAAGGATATTCAAGGAAATTCAAGGAAATTCAAGGAACTGGCAAAGAAATTCAAGGAAATTCAAGGCGATGAAAGGAAATTAAAGGATATTCAAGGAAATTCAAGGAAATGGCAAGAAAATTCAAGGAATTCAAGGAAATGGCAAGGCAAGGCAAGGAAATTCAAGAAATTCAAGGAACTGGCAAGGAAATTCAAGGAAATTGAATGAAATTCAAGGAAATGGCAAGGAAATTGAATGAAATTCAAGGAAATGGCAAGGAATTCAAGGAAATGGCAAGGAAAGTCAAGGAAATTCAAGGAAATGGAAGGTAAGAAAAGAAAATTAAATGAAATGGCAAGGAAATTCAAGGAAATTCAAGGCAATGGCAAGGAAATTAAAGGATAATCAAAAAAAATTCAAGGAAATGGCGAGAAAATTCAAGGAAATTCAAGGAAATGGCAAGGCAAGGCAAGGAAATTAAAAAAAAAGGCAAGGAAATTCAAGGAATTTCAAGGAAATTCAAGGAAATGGCAAGGAAATTCAAAGAAATTCAAGGAAATGGCAAGGCAAGTAAAAAAAAATCAAGGAAACGGCAAGGAAATGGCAGAAAATTCAAGGAAATTCAGGGAAATGACAAGGAAATTCAAGGAAATGGCAAGGAAATTCAAGGAAATGGCAAAAAAATGCAAGGAAATTCAAGGCAATGGCAAGGAAATTAAAGGATAATCAAGGAAATTCAAGGAAATGGCAAGAAAATTCAAGGAAATTCAAGGAAATGGCAAGGCAAGGCAAGGAAATTCAAGGAAATGGCAAGGAAATGGCAAGGAAATTCAAGGAAATTCAAGGAAATGGCAAGGAAATGGCAAGGAAATTGAGGGAAATT